>OY720432.1:36983907-37393290 GCA_963082735.1 Pocota personata | reverse complement strand
CTGCAGGGTTAAAAGAGAAGCCAAAACACTTATGCGCTCTAAGAAAGTCTGTGAACGACTGAAGAAAAAAAATTATGATGCCGTCATGAACCAGTTGTTAATTTACAGTTCTCATTCAAAACAATTAGAAAACAAGAATACCTATGTACATATGTACATAGATACAGCTGAAACCAATTGCGGTGTAGAGTTTACGAATTGTAAACTATGCTCTTTATCACATTCATACGTACACATGTATTTAAATGAAGGTCTTTATATTATCCTAAATGATTTGCTTAGCAAATTTCGAGCCTATTTTAGAAAATATTACTCTACAGTGGACAACATATTTACGCTAACAAGCATCGCACGATCTTATTTAGGCAAGGGCAGTAAATTATACGCATTCTTTGTATATTTCAAGGCGGCTTTCAACTCCACCGAAAGAAATGCTTTCCTTTATAAATTAAGTAACCTACGAGTATCGATAAAAATGTTGGAGGTGATACGAAGGCTCTATAAGCAAAACAAAACGACAACGTGGGAAAGAAAGAAAATGTCAAGCTGGTTCAAGTCAACAATGGGAGTGAAGCAGGATTGTCCCTTGAGTCCTCTACCTTTCTCAATATTCATAGATAACCTCACAACATTTTTGCCTGGGGGGATTGTGTTCAATGGTCTCAACATCAAGTTCCTGCTTTTCGCTGATGACATTGTGATACTCGCGAAACTTCAACGATGATTCAAATCATGATTAACAAGTTGCACCAGTACTGCAGATTGTGGAGTTTGAGAAGGGAAGGAGTACAGGTACCTTGAAGTCATTATCACACCAAGACTATCGTTTAATAAACATCTGCAAGAAAAGTTGGGTGAGGTTAAATGGCGAGCATGATGTCCAAATATTATAAGAGAACACTTCACGCTGGAAAAGTGCTCTACAGGCTTTGTTGGTTAAGACCAATGGTTTCGTTCGTAATATATATATGTAAAAAGCACAACAAAGTGAAACCAGAAGCACTTACCGAATATTTCAACATGACCTCCGATAAAAGAATTATTTTAGTGATCTCAATAGTCTAGATGCAATCTCTACAATATTTTTTCGGTGAGAGGAGGGCTCCTACATCCTAACTACATGCCCCCTAGAATAGAGCGCAATGTGGAATACTTTTATGCAACGGGCGAGAGAGGATATATTTCCACTTTATAGGAATCTGTCTCGTACTAACAGAGATAAGAAGACAGCATTTGGGGAAAAACATTCTACCACCAAATGAAATCATTGCACGACTAAATGGCCATCAAAATTAATCAGCGCTAATTGGCTACATAAAATCAGCTTTGAAATATAAGTAACATATGGTAAATGAAGCTTTTTAAATAAATTTAATTAAAAGTAGGAAACTATCTGAAGTTTTAAAAAGTTAAGAATTGGTCACCTTATGTTTAATTGTATATTAGTTAAAGTTTTTAAATAACTCTCTTTATGGCTAGCAGCTATAGCCAATGCTTATATTGTAAAATTTATAAAATTAGGAAAATGAGGTACAATAAATTCAGATTTAATCTAATCTAATCACCTTCAAAAGTAATCATAACGGCATTGTTATCTACCGGTATGTCCTAGTATACAACAGCTACAGGATGGTCCTAGGACACTTCCTTGTGGAACACCTGCTTTAATTTTCTTTAGTTCCGAATATTCTTGTTCCTATTGAACTCGGAAGAGTCGATTTGAAATATAGGATTTCAGTATTTCGTAATACAGTTTAGGGAAATCCCTATGCAGTTCGTACTCAAGGTCCTTATATCAAACCTTATCAAAGGCTTGAGCAATATCTAAAAATAGTGCCGAACAGACTTATTTTTCTTTCAGTGTTTTTCCCACTACACCCTTAATTCGATACCCTTGGTCTACCATGGAATGTTTATTTCTAAATCCGTACTGATGATTCAGAATAAGACTTTTTTCTTCTATGATTTTCCTAAGCTTTTTCAGAATCAATTTTTCAAAAACCTTTGCAATAATTGGTATAAGCGATATCGGTCTATAAGATGTCGCTTCTGTTGTTGGCTTTCCACGCTTGGGTATTACAATCCCTTCACCAATTCTCCAATGGTATGATACTCGTACATATCGGAGCTTGCATTTATTATAAATTAGAGTTTCTTTTTAAGGTTGCTAATGGCATTTTCTTTAGAACCTCGACATTTAAAAGATTGCACCTACTAAACTACACTGAATTTTGGTGTACAGAAAAGAAGTTACAGCTTCTCAATTTCAAAAAAAGAAAAAAAAATCGAATTCCGTCATTGTTTAACTGTCATTTCCTCGAAATGTTTCTACGTCTGTTCAACACACTTTGCGCTCCCTTCTAAAATAATAGGATTATTTGAATATATTTTTTTTTACTGTAATACGTCCGGTTTTATTAATGAGAAACTGGCAATTTTTAGGTGTCCCCTTATTGTATATGTTGCAGAAGGGGCGGGTTAAACCTCTCACTGTCGCTGTGTGCACATTGACAGGTCATGTTGATAAATTAACACGAATTATCACTTGGTATGGTCTTTCTCTCTGCATTCTTATAATGCCTGCATTAACCAGTTGGTCCAAAACATGTTGGTGTACTTGTCTATCAATCGCCGCCGTATTCAGTCGCATTTTTCTTTTTGATCCGCAAATTGATTCATTGATAATTTGTCACTTCTCACCACATAAGCAATTTCCTGCTTATTTTTTTGACCCACTTCGCGTTCGTACTACTGTGCTCTGTTTTCGCTGACGCGCCCTTTAATTCGTTGTCATACTTTTTCGCAACCTTACGTAACCACTTATTCTCTGCCACGTCTTGTGAATTGTCTAATTGCCTAATCGATGATAGCAATGCCCACTAGATCGCTTGTAATGGCATCTGTGGCAAATCTTGCCATGCCAATTGTGTCGGGTTTAACAAAAGAAACACGGTTTTCATTAAAGAAATATCGGTCAACCTCCTTTCCTTCTGCGATGAGTGTAATAATATATCGCTGTCGCCCGTGCTCCTCGCGATAAAAAAAACAAGCGTCATGGTTTATATTCTATACTGGGGCTCAAGACTAATAACCAAAATAGGTAATAACCTACTGGATGCAGTCAATGCAAACAACTGTACCGGGGAACCCACCAACTGGCCCACAGATAGGACCAAAAAGCCCGACCTCATTGACTTTGGCATCATCAAAAATATCAACACGAACAGCATACAAATTAAATCCTCCTTCGATCTTTCATCGGACCATTCTCCTATAATAATAGAATACTCTACTCACCTCGTGAGTTCGAGTTTAGCAGATTTTGTTGTCTATCTGTTAAACTGTACAACTCTAAAACTGACTGGGATACTTTTCGTCAATATATATACACTAACTTATCCACTAGCATCCCCCTTAAAACACAAAACGACATTGAAAGGGCCATAATATACTTTAATGATAAAATAAACGAGGGGCAACGCCGACAATAAAACAAATGACTAGCAACTCTTCATCAACTCATGTCATTAAAAAACTAATACTTACCAAGAGGAAACTAAGGAAAAGGTGGCAGATGACTCGAGCACCAAACGACAAAACCCAGTTAAACAACATAACCAAAGAACTCAAACGAAAATTAAAAGAGGTCCAGGAAACTAACCTGGCGAAATATTTAAAAAATCTTACCCTAACATCTGAGACAAATTATTCACTATGGAAGGCTACAAGACATACAGCAAACAAGTCAAAACATCTCCCACCACTCAAGAAACCGAACAACACGTGGGCTAGAGATAATTTTGACAAAGCATCAATCCCACCGCAAGTACTTCGGGGCTACCTTCACCAACACGGACGGCGATAAAGCAATTTAGCAATGCTCAACTACAACAGTATCTTAGAGAAGAAACACATTAACAGGATGGCAGCAAAAGAAATTGAGGCCTGCGTTAAAAACGCAATTAAAAGTAAAAAAGCACCGGAATACGACCTCTTAACTGGAAAAATATTAAGGGAACTACCACAACTAGCCTTCATATATCTACGCAACCTATTCAACAGTAAAGCAAGACTCAAACACTTTCCAAAACTTTGGAAAGTCGCAGAGGTAATTGCTATTCCAAAGCCAGGGAAGGACGCCACGAACATTACATCGTATAGATCTATCAGTCTACTCCCCCTAATTTCGAAAATATTTGAAAAACTTATACAAAAGAGACTCCGACGAATATTGACACAACCCAATGCTATTCCCAGTCATCAATTCGGTTTTAGAAGACATCACTCAACTATATAAATATCAACATCCAAAGACGAAAAACAATTTTGTGTAGCGATTTACCTGGGCGTTGCGAAAGCATTTGACTCGGTCTGGCATAAAGGACTTTTATACAAACTTAGCAAAATCATTCCAAAGACTACTTTTTGCTACTAAAAAGTTATTTAGAAGATCGATGTTTTTATGTAAGGTATGATGACAAATGCTCCCAAATTCACCCAATTAATGCAGGAGCACCTCAATGAAGTATTCTGGGCACCTCCTTTATCTTCTCTTTACAGCAGACATTCCGTCTCCCAACAGAGAAACGACCATGGTTGCAACATTTGCCGACGACACAGTACTCCTGAACTCCGGAAATCATCTCCAAACTACTACATCTCAATTACAAAAAACGCTGGACAAAACGACAGAGTGGTTCTCCAAATGGCATATAAAGATTTACGAAGACAAGATGGTACAAGTTATTTATTTGAGGGTGGCCGTAGTGTAATGGTAACATCATCGCTTGTCACGCTACAGGTTCACGGTTCGAATCCTGATGTCAATAAACATCTATTTATTTCGCATGAAATAAATAAAAAAAGGAAAAATTCTGGCACATTCCAATAACGAAGTTAACACCCTACTTGTCCAAGAAACTTCAAGAAGAAGAAAGCTTAAACGTAAAAAACCCACCGACCTAATTTTCCAGTAGTAATATGTCCACATCTGTTAACATATGTATGTTCTTAAAATTGTTATCCGTTTTTAAAAGTATTACTTGTGTAAGTGTAAATTGACGTTATGCAAATTGTATGATATTATATGTAAATCCATGTAAACAATTGTACGCACCACAAAATAAGGCGACAACAACGCTTCGGGTGGATTAAATCCCACCTGTGCCAATCATTATTTTCTTTTTATTTAAAAACAAAGGTCAAACGTATATTTAGATCCCAATTCACAGTTTTCAAGGGAAATAAAAAAAAAAAATGGTTTATATTCAGCAGGAAGACCTCCCCACTGATATAGTCTCAAGAAAATCTATATCAGGTTCCACGACATTTTTAATTTGTCTCCTCAAAAAGTAGCGGATGACCTTGCTGTTTTTGGCAACTACGTACACTCTAAAACGACGTAATATCTACAACGGAGCCGAAGTAACCACGACGAATTTGTTCATCCATAAACTGCCACTAAAATCAACATTTCAACCACCTTCGCCTTCGTCTCTACACAACAATCTTCGCTTACATTTTTCTACCAGAACGTAAGAGGCCTGCGCTCGAAAACCCAAGCTGTTTTGCGTCAATCCCATGCTTTCCCTTTCGATATCTATGCTTTGAATGAAACCAATCTGATCCCCGACATAAAGATCCAAGAGTTATTCCCTACTTGTTACAATAAATATAAATGTTTCCCGTACGTTATGTGTTGTTACATTCTACCAACCCAACCTATCGAATCTTACCAACTTGCTATCGACGCGATTGTTGAAATAATTGACCTATCTGATTTCCTTGATGATATCCTTAATTTTGGCGACTTCAATCTGCCTCTGCTGTAGTGGACTCCTTCCGATGATGAATACTTTCCCATTGCTTCAAATGCCAACTCCACTAAGGAACGTTTCTTCATAGATCGGCTAACTGATTCAAGTCTATGTCAAGATAGTAATGTCTTAAATTACATGGGAAGGCAATTAGATCTAATATTCACAACTGATCCCACTAACTCATCAGTCTCGCTTTGTCCCCTATCTCTATCGACTATTGATAACATACATCCCCCTTCTTCTATCACTTTTCCTCAATTCACCACTTCAATTTACTCCTCATGCATTTCGCACTTCTTACGACTTTCATAAAGCTAATTTCCGCAAAATAAATGCCTATATGAGTAGATGTTCCTTTGAGTTTGCCAACCTATCCTTAAACGAAGCCCTCATAATTTTTTACAGAGAAATATTTAATTTTATTTCTTTTTCTGTCCCCTTTTCTCGCCATAAAACTTCATCTTCATCCCCCCCTTAGTATAATCACTTCGCACTTTCCGTAACAAGAGAAACAAGTTATGGGCAGCTTTCCTTCGTACCAATTCTATTCTGTACTATTTCAACTATCTCGCTTCCTACCTTCAATTCAATCATCTTTATAACTCTCTCTACCAGCCGGACCTAATTAACGCGCAACCAAATTTTATAAACAATTCTAAGTCATTTTTTCAATTTGACAACTATAAAAAAAATCTGACGGTTACCCTCAACTTTTTGGCTACATATTTTAAACAATCTTTCGCCGACGATTCTCTTGAACCAGACACGTCGTACTTCAGTCACCTTCTTAGCTTCTCCGTTGGCCCTTTTCTGTCCTTGCCTTTGAACCTACTGTAATTGAAAACAAACTACAGAATCTTAATGATTAATTCTCACCCAGCCCAGATGGTCTCCCTGCCATTTTTCTTTAAAAATGCACCTCCATTCTCTCCGTTACCCTCTCTCATTTCTTCCGTTTGTCTCTATCACTAGGAGAATTCCCTCACATTTGGAAGACCTCTTTCATAACCCCCCTACACAAAAATGGATCAAAGAAAGAAGTAAGAAACTATCGTCCCATTCCTAAACTTTCTCATCTACCCAAACTTTTCGAAAATATTTTATACGAAGCTTTAAGCTTTCAGTGCAAGTCTCTTATCTCTCCCACCCAACACGGTTTTCTGAAAGGTAGATCAACTACACCTAACTTAGTCGAATTCGCGTCCTTCGTCTGCATTAGACAACAGCAAAGAAGTCGACGTTATTGCAACTGATTTTAGTAAAGCTTTTGATAAAATATCTCATAACTTAATCCTCTTCAAATTGTCTACCCTCGGTTTCGAACCCATATTGTTAAAATGGATATCTTCTTACCTGAAAAATTGTTCTTACAGAGGTCGCTTCAGATCCATCCTATCGACTCCTTCCTTGGCCACCTCTGGTGTTTCACAAGGCAGCCATATGGGTCCCCTTCTCTTTATTCTAAACATAAACGATATTGAGTTGGTTATTAAACACTCTTCCCTTTCTCTGTACGCTGATGATACCAAATTTTTGAAAGCCATCTCTTCACCACAACAAGACCTTGATAGTTTTTTCGAACTGGTGCCTACAAAACCGCATAGAGTTAAATATCGCCAAATGCCAATACATTACCTTATCACGTAACTACCACGAGTCCTCCGCTCACCTTTACCTTCTCCATGGTCAACCTATGTATATCCATCGTTCAATCTCTCCGCGATCTTGGAATATTGTACGATAGGGAACTAAATTTCCATTCACATATTGATGATATAATTCGTAAAGCTAACTCATCACTTGGCTTTGGCAAACGACGGTCCAAATAATTTCCCGATCCTTACGTGACCAGATCCCTCTACATTACGAGTACCTTTATTCGCCCCCTCCTTGAATACGCCAATCAAGCGTGGTCACCCTTTCAGCAAGTTCATGTGACCAGAATCGAGAATATTCAACGTCGATTTCTTCTATTTGCCCTTCGAGGTCTTCCTTGGAAGGATCCATTTATCATGCCTCCCTATCAATACTGCATCAACCTCATCAACCTTAGCCCCCTGAGAAACGCAGAGATGTTGCAGACATTCTTTTCATTCATCAACTTCTTTCAGGCTCTGTCGATTGCGCATCTCTTTATAATTACATTTTCTTCAATACTAACCCACGAAATTTACGATGCCCTCGTCTTTTCTATCTACCGTCCCACCGCACTTCATATGGATCTAATGAACCAATTTCCCGTATGCTGCGAAAAGTTTACTCAAACCTCACCCATTTTATTTTAACCACAGCACTCCTTGCCTCAAAGCCGAACACCTTCACCATTCTCCTTAGCTTTAAGTCTTAGTTTTAAGTTTTAGTTTTAAGTTTTAGCCTTAAGTTGGTTGTAGCTTGTAATAAGCTAAATAAATGGGGGCTATTGCCCCCACCACAAATATTAAAATTAAAAAATTAAAAAACATACCAATCCATACATGAATTCTTTTCATCGTTGTTCAACTAATTTTCATCAATGTCGAGTTAGTACTGAACGGTCTCGACGGTGCCCAAAAATCAATAAGAGATAGAGTAGTTTGGTATTTCTGAAACTGTATACAGATTTGCGAAAATTGTATCACGTTACAGAAAGCGAAACTATGACTAGTGTATTATTTGATTGTGTTGTCGTTTTATGAGTCGAGGCCCAACTATCGTTTTAGAATCGCACCGCAGGTATGTGTAGAACATTTTGAGCATAATATATCCTCTTCATTTTTCTTGGCGGGTATTTGATGAAACGTTATCGAAACCTGGCATAAGTACTACCCGATCTACATTGTCACCAACTTTAATCTTGAAGTCTTGGTAGTCATTTTATATCTCAATGCCGGCTTTAATGTTCAAATGTTCTAGTCGTTGACTAGGAACTTATACTGTGACATAATTGTTTTAATTTTTATCAGCAATCAAATTATTGAAAGTAGCCTTCCATTGTAATCGATTTTGATAAACGTTGAAAGACATTAGTTTTTGTAGTATTTAATGATATTGTAATATGCAAGCTACGGCTCGAGTAGATAAAACGATATTCTGTGAAATTTATTTCTTTATTTTCTAGTCTATAGAACAATTCAAGTTCACACTATACTATTCTTCGCAAATTCTTTTCTTACAAGGTCCCTTTCCTCTCAAATCACTTTATCTCCTTCCAATTACTTAATTCACAAATCCAAACTAATTACTTTTTCTTGTTCACTCTCAACTTTCAATTTATCACCAAATTACAACTTCGCCCATTATCACTTTTCCAATCTCTTCGCCACGGTTCTAAACCAACTGTCTTTTTTTGATCGCCATCTGTCCTTATATAGCAGAAGTTTCTGATAGCCAGAAACTTCTAGCAAATTCTTCGACCACTGGAACAAGAGAAATAATTCTTGCAGTTTTAATTCCCTTTTATCCCTGATATTATTCGTCTCTTTCGTTGACATGAGCTGTGGAGACTTCGTCCCAGACACGAACCTCGAATGAAAGGACAGTTCGAACCAAAATTCTGCCAGAATGGAAAGTCACTTAGGGGGCGTAGTTATTATAATGCTACAATATTGTAGCATAATAATAACTACGCCCCCTAAAAATATGACGCAACAAATTCCGAAGTGACTTTCCATTCTGGCAGAATGGGTCGCAAATTGGGAAAACTAACTATAACTCAACTAAAGGCAGAACTCAGTAAGCGGAACCTCGACACAACTGGGGGAAAAGATGCCCTGCTGATTCGTCTGGAAGAAGCAGTAACGCAGGAAGGTGAAAATCCGCACGACGTAGAGTTTGACGTGGAAGAGGAACCAGCAAGTACAGCAGCCGACCCGGGTATAACAAGTCTGCTCCTGCAACTTAAGTTAGTCATGGACGAACAAAAGAAAGCAGTAGAAGACCAAAGGAATTCTATAGAACTTAAGCTGGACGACCAAAAGAAAGCAATGGACGACCAGAGGAATTCTCTAGAACTTAAGCTGGACGAACAAAAGAAAGCAATGGACGAACAAAAGAAAGCAATGGACGAACAAAAGAATTCTCTAGAACTTAAGATGGACGAACAAAAGAATTCTCTAGATGCTCTGGAAAGTAAACTTGATGGGCAAAACAAGAACTTGGAATCCAAATTCGAAGTGATCGAAGAGAAAATCGAGAAGGTCGAGACGCAACTCGAAAAAGTCGAAACTAGATTCGATGAAAGTTTTGAGAAACATGAAACTCAGTTCGGGAAGATAGAGACTCAGTTTGAAAAAGTAGAAAAGCAAGTCGAAAATCTTGCTAAGGAGCTCAGCAACGTGAAGAGACAGAAAGCACGGGAACATTCCACTGACGGTCTGAGAAGAAAGGAGATGCAGCCTCCTATCTTCGATGGTCAAACATCAGGGCCAATTTATAAGAGGCAATTCGAAGCGGCCGCGATGACCAATAGCTGGGACGATGAAGAGAAGTCTATTGCACTCACGCTTGCACTGAGGGGTCCAGCTGCGGAGCTCTTGCAGACCATCCCGGAAGATAAACAGCAGAACTACGACTCTCTGGTTCAGGCTATCGAGATGCGGTTTGGGGATGAACACATGCAGCAGGTGTACAGGGTTCAGCTGCGTAGTCGAGTCCAGAAAAGGGGGGAAACGCTCCAACAGTTGCAAGCGGATATAGAGCGACTAGCCCATCTTTCATACCCTAAAGCCGGTGAGGAGCTTATCAACGAAATGGCGGTGGAAGCTTTTATTCAGGCCATAGAGGACAGACAACTGCAAATGGCTGTAAGGATGGCTGAAAAGCGAACACTCCCCGAGGCATTGGCATTCGCTTTGTCAATGAAGGCTGCGGAGCAAGCATACCAGGGAATACACCGTGTCAGGGAAATGTCCGTCGTGGAATGCTCATGCCAGAGAACAGCCGTCATGGATGAAGACAGAGCTCGCGGAAGTCAAATCCGTTGCTGGAATTGCAACCAAACCGGACACCTACAACGGCAGTGCAGAAGTGCACCTAGACGAGGAAATTGTCCACATTACGGAAGTAGGAGAAGCAGAGAGGAAGCATCCTGTCGGTCAGACTTCCCAAAACCAGCAGTCGGGGGATGCGTAAGGACCAACTTCGCGGGGCAGAAGTTGGTTACTGGAATCGAGGCCCCCAGGACCACCATTCAAGTTTCGCAAATCGACACAGGTGCTACCGCCTCCATTGTAAGAAGAGATATCGTCAAAGGCTCCTGGCTGCACAACACCAACAGCTACTGCCTGAAGACTGCAACAGGGGAAATGGCGAAGGTATTTGGAGAAGTTCGTCTTACGATTACTCTGGCAGGACTGACGTTCGCCCATGCGTTTCTGGTGGCAGATATATGCGACGAGTGCATCATCGGAATAGACTTCATGAAAGCAAATGAAGTAATCTTGGACATCGGGATGCAAGTACTGAGGTATCGAAATGTGGAGATTCCGATGGTGTACGGAAATGAGAATTCCGTAACTCTCAGGACAGTCATCAGCAAAGACGAAGTTTTGCCGCCGTCTTCAGAGACAATCATTTGGACGAAGCTGGAAGGTGATCTTGGGAGCCACCGATTCTACATAGTAGAACCAGACCCTGAGAAGAATTCTCAAGACTACATCGTGGGAAAGACGTTAGTCGAACCAAAGAACACCATGGTTCCAGTGAGAGTTTTGAACGCAAGACCACACACTGTCAAACTAAGGCGAGGGGAGGTGACTGGAAAATGCACGCCGATTACCGCCGTCGCAACAATATCTGAACGTGATGCTCCAAAACCTCTCCCATCACCTTGGACAGCGGAAACGAGAGAGACGATTCTCCAGTCCAGTGAGCTGAATCAGGAGCAGCGAACTATGGCAGAGAATCTTATCAATGAGTACGCTGATGTATTTGCCTCACAGGACGGAGAATACGGCCGAACACACCTGGTACAACATCGTATAGACACTGGTGATACTAGACCAATTCGTCAGCCTGCTAGGCGCCTTCCATTGGCAAAGCAGACAGAAGTTGCAGAGATGGTGTCGGCAATGGAGAAAGAAGGTGTGATTGAAAGTTTCAAAAGTCCGTGGGCATCACCGGTTGTACTGGTTAAGAAGAAAGATGGCAGCACGTGGTTCTGCATGGACTATCGGCAGCTCAATTACGTCACCAAGAAAGACAGCTATCCTCTGCCACGGATTGACGACACGCTAGACACACTATCAGGAGCCCGATGGTTTTCCACTCTCGACTTGAAGAGTGGCTACTGGCAGGTACAGATCCATCCAGAAGACCGGGAGAAAACCGCCTTCACCGCAGGAAATGGGCTATGGCAATTCACGGTAATGCCATTCGGGCTGTGCAATGCTCCGGCGACTTTCGAGCGATTGATGGAATGTGTCCTGCAAGGGTTAACATGGAAAACCTGTTTGGTATACTTGGATCATGTCATCGTCGTAGGAAAAACGTTTGCGCAACACCGAGACAATCTAAGGGATGTGTTTCAAAGGCTTCGAAGTGCCCACCTGAAGCTCAACCCCAAGAAGTGCGCCCTGTTTAGAGCGGAAGTCAAGTACCTGGGATACATAATTTCAGCGAAAGGAGTGAGAACCGATCCGGAGAAGGTCGAAGCGGTGAAAAACTGGCCAGTCCCCAAAGACAAACACCAACTAAGGAGCTTCCTGGGCCTAGCCACCTACTACAGACGGTTCGTGAAGGATTTTGCCGGGATCGCAAAGAACCTGCACCAGTTGACGGAAAAGGGAAAACAATTCAAATGGTCAATTGAGTGCGAGAAGAGCTTCAAGGCACTTAAACAACGGCTATGCGATGCCCCGATACTGGCTTACCCCACTCCCGGGGAAACGTTCGTTGTGGATGCAGATGCTAGTAATGTCGGGGTAGGAGCCGTACTCTCCCAGGTGCATGACGGCCAAGAGAAGGTGGTTGCGTACTTCAGCAAGGTGCTCTCTAAGCCAGAAAGGAACTACTGCGTGACAAGGCGGGAACTTCTAGCTTTGATCTTGGCTACGAAGCATTTTCACAAATACCTCTACGGGAGGAAGTTCGTTCTTCGCACAGACCATGCAGCCTTAAAATGGCTATTACAGTTCAAGAGTCCTGAGGGTCAGGTCGCAAGATGGATCGAAAGGCTGCAAATCTACGACTACGAAATACAGCATCGTAAAGGAAAACTCCACTCTAATGCGGATGCACTGTCCCGGAGACCATGCAAAACGGATTGTAAACATTGTGCGCGTCAGGAAGAACGGGAGCTGGTTTCCATCCAAAGAATGAGAGCCGAACCTATCGCCGGCTGGAGCGTAGATGAGATCCGGAACGCTCAGAAGGAAGACCCGGATATCGAGCCGATTCTGGCCTGGAAGGAGAACATGGAGAAACCGGATCATCAGGACATCTCTCACAGAAGCCCGACCTTAAAGGCATATTTTGCGCAGTGGGACTCCCTCCATGTCCAAGAAGGTGTTCTGAGAAGAAAATGGGAATCCTCCGACGGAAAATCGTTTGTAATGCAGCTTGTCGTACCGCGGACGAGGGTCAAGGAGGTGTTACAGGAAATGCATGGCGGGGCGACCGGAGGCCACTTGGGAGTGAATAAGACGCTAGAAAAGGTACGAGAACGTTTTTATTGGTTAAAAGCGAAGGAAGATATCGAAGACTGGTGCAGAAAATGCGACGTGTGTGCAGCTAGCAAGGGTCCGAGAATCAAAACTCGAGGTAAGATGCACCAATACAACGTGGGAGCACCTTTCGAACGAATCGCCATTGACATCGCAGGGCCCTTTCCGGAAACCGACAATGGTAATCGGTATATACTCGTAGTGATGGACTACTTCAGTAAGTGGCCGGAAGCGTTTCCGATCCCTAACCAGGAAGCCAGAACCGTGGCGGAGCAGATCGTCTACAATTGGGTTAGCAGATTCGGTGTGCCCTTGGAATTGCATTCTGACCAAGGGCGGAACTTCGAGTCAAGAATCTTCCAAGAGATGTGTCAACTACTCGGAATCAAAAAGACAAGGACAACCCCGCTTCATCCACAGTCGGACGGTATGGTGGAGCGTTTCAATAGGACTTTGGGCGAACATCTCTCGAAGGTCGTAGGTGACTACCAACGGGATTGGGACCGGCAGATTCCCTTGTTTTTGATGGCCTATAGAAGTGCCGTGCATAGCACTACTCGACATACGCCGTTCGAAATCTTATTTGGTGGAATAGCTCGTTTACCCAGTGAGGTGAAATTTGGATCTCCTACCAATGAGCCCAGAAAGGAAGAAGAGTACGTGGCGGACCTTAGGGAAAGGCTTAGGGACATACACCAAAGGACCAGAAGCCAGATTAAGATGACGAGCGACCGCATGAAGACCAGGTATGATGCCAAGGCAACAACGTCAGGATTCCAGGAAGAAGATCTGGTGTGGCTGTATAATCCCCATCGCCAAAAGGGGAAATCACCTAAATTGCAGCGGAACTGGGAAGGTCCCTACAGAATAGTAACCCGCATCAACGATGTTGTCTACCGCATCCAGCGAGGACCGAGGGCCAAAATGAAAGTGGTTCATGTGGACCGACTGAGTCGATACAATGGCCGAAATGAGGATGCACTTGTTCGGGACGAACACGTCTAAGAGGGGGGCAGTGTAGCATAATAATAACTACGCCCCCTAAAAATATGACGCAACAAATTCCGAAGTGACTTTCCATTCTGGCAGAATTTTGGTTCAAACTGTCCTTTCATTCGAGGTTCGTGTCTGGGACGAAGTCTCCACAGCTCATGTCAACGAAAGAGACGAATAATATTAGGGATAAAAGGGGATTATAACTGCAAGAATTATTTCTCTTGTTCCAGTGGTCGAAGAATTTGCTAGAAGTTTCTGGCTATCAGAAACTTCTGCTATATAAGGACAGATGGCGATCAAAAAAAAGACAGTTGGTTTAGAACCGTGGCGAAGAGATTGGAAAAGTGATAATGGGCGAAGTTGTAATTTGGTGATAAATTGAAAGTTGAGAGTGAACAAGAAAAAGTAATTAGTTTGGATTTGTGAATTAAGTAATTGAAAGGAGATAAAGTGATTTGAGAGGAAAGAGACATTGTAAGAAAAGAATTTGCGAAGAATAGTATAGTGTGAACTTGAATTGTTCTATAGAGTAGAAAATAAAGAAATAATTTCACAGAATAATTGTTTTATCTACTCGAGCCGTAGCTCGCATATTACAATATATTATTGATGAAAGAGAATTAAACGATGTTATCAAATGTAATCGATCGTCCTCCGTCATACAATGCTCGGGCGATTCCATGGAAAATGTATTGCATCTCCCATGTAACATAAAAATCATTAAATAATCCTATAGAAAAAGGTTTTGTAATTATCCCTTACAACATACGGGAAAGATAATACGAGCAGTATTGATAGTTTTACATTATTAGTCTTCCAATAGAATTCGGCAAGTACAACTCGAATATTTCCTCTTAACTCCCATATCTAATTTTACGGTTATAGCAGGGGTTTTTTATAAGTTTAGTTTGGAGGTTTGTATTTATGTGTTCAACATGAACGGTCAATGCTGTTTTTAATTGAACAAGAAAAGAATATGAAAACCACTAAGAAAATTTACCTCATATCACACATTCGAAAAGACCAACCCGATTTCTCTACTTAAGGGCATAAATCACCGGTGTTAGCTTTCAAATAAAATTATTTTATAAACTATGTTGGAGTTGTGTGGGACCCGATGCCCAATTGTAGCGTGTTCATTGCAATTGTCAGTAGTTCAGATGTTCTGATTTGTATAGAAAATAGGGGCTACAGAACAGAATTGAAAAGAATTTCGGAACATTCTCTGAAAGTTTACATTACATAAAAAAAAATACCGATCTCCCTTAATTCATAATGGACCAAGTAAGCATTGGGCTGCGGTTGTACCTACAAAGGAACTATTTTATAAAAATTCGAATCCAGTGAAAATCATAAGGACTTACCTATTAACGATGAAGAGTGGATTTTGCAGAATATTTCATTTTCCTTTTGGATTCTTTAAAACTTTTAGAAAGAAATAAACCTATTGAAATTTTTGCACATTCACATTTTGTGTAGTACGAGTATACCGTGTGTACATAAATATCTACATATATCAGAGGGAAACATTTTTGGGTGAAAGATATTTTCCTGTGTCGGCTGGAGAAAGTTTTAATGCGTTTTGTGGTTGGGAAAATGTAATTTTACAAACTTTTTTACCCAATAATATTGAAATTATAAAGTTCCACGTTTTGGTTGGTTAAGTGCAGAAGGTTGTTAAAGCAATTTTTCATGTAAGTAATATTTGTATACGAGTACCTATTACTTGAGCTTATATTTATTATATAAGATTCAAAATGTTGATAAAATGCAACCTTGTTAGTTATCAGTATTTGAAATGTTACGATGAGATATTGCCCCGATAGTTGAGTGCAACTCAAATATATGTATTTCAAACATCGCGACTATTTTCTTAAAATAAATGCTGTATTATTGATCACAGTTTTTCGATTTTTCTTTTTTCGCTTGTTCTCTTTTTGTTCACTTTTCAATTTTACTCGGTGACCTCTTTTTAGTATTCTATGTACTCTTTTTAATTATCTCTAAACAATTTTTAATAATGTGTATTGAAATTGATAATAATGCACTCTCACTGACTACAAAAATGACCCAAACATAATCTGAGTTGTACGTTAGTTTGTGTTTAGGCAACACTTTATTGGTAAGAAGTTTAAAAGTTTAAATCGACCGAATGGTGTTCTTCGTTCAATTAACTAAAAAGGAAAAAAAAAAAAATATTGGTCGCTAAAGTTAATAATAATTGTTGCTATCATGTAATTAGACCTGCATGTGGTTTTCATCCTCTAAATTTGTTTTTGATATCCTGTTGAACGAATTTCTCTCAAGCGGCCAGAACTGCAGTTTGCGAAGTCTCTAGCGGGTTCAAATCAGCTCCAACTTACTTATCTACCACATATAGATGAGTTCTATAGGATTCATGTCATATGCCTTCTCCAAATAGCCACAAGGCAATCAGCGGTGTGAGGTCGGATATTAAGAAACAATCTGTGGCAGTTATGATACCCGAGTTGTGCTAAAACTGACCTACCTAGTCGATAAGAAATTGATTTTACAACACTTTTAGCACTTCAACGATCGTTCCTTCCTGGTTTCCTTCACTTATTTTTTTCCAATCCTTTTCCTTTTGACAATCAGGATGTGTCAAAAAGACGAATTAGAGCTAACTCGAAGACCCTAGTAACTCTTCCAGAGACGAAAATTGCAATACTGCCTTACTTACTACATTCATTATTAATTTTAAGAGCATAATTTTTTAATTTTTTTGAAATAAATATTTTTTTTTCGTTTAGAATGAGTTCTTTTTAATTTTTAGATTCCACATAAATAAGCAAGGGTTATTTTTTCAGAAAATAAATCGAAACTAATTGAAGGCACACCATTTAGTCAACTGTCATTCAAACTTCTTCGAAACACTCTATTACCTATGCTCAAAAAAAAAAAAAAAAAAACATGACCTCAAAGCTCATATTAAACAGACCATTTCTTAGCAAGTACCACGTAAAATTATAACATAGACCCAAAGTTTTGATTTTATAAATACAGGGTGTTTTTCAATATCAGTGTGCTTTTAGCACCCCTCCAGCAGCTCGTAAATGACTTACGAGGGTGGATCAACAACACAAATTGTGTCGTCACTTTAAATTTATTTTTTTTTGTCAAGAATCATCTTTCAAAAGAAGTTATTTTTTTGAAAGATTTTATATAGACGCCTACTAGCATTTTCGTTAAAATGGAAAAAAGTGAATTTCGAGTGCTCATTAAACACTATTTTTTGCGAGAAAAAACTATCACCAAACCAAACAAAAGCTTGACAAATATAATGGGGACTCTTCACCATCGATTGGAACCATTCACCACTGGTTTACTCAGTTTCGGCGCGGTCGTTCAAGCACAAGTGACGCCGAACGTTCTGGTCGCCCAATTGAGTTCACCACACCAGAAAAGGGCGACAAAATCCATAGTTTGATAATGAACGATCGGCGAGTGAAAGTGCGCGAGATTGAAGAGGCCACAGGCTTTTACATAAATATTTGGACATGAAAAAGCTTTCCGCAAGATGGGTTCCGCTTTTGCTCACAATCGACAACAAACGCATTCGTTTGACAACTTCAAAGGTGTGTTTGGCGATGTTCCAAAAAAATTCGGCTGAGTTTTTGCGCCGTTTCGTAATCGTGGATGGAACCTGGATTCACCACAACATACCAGAAACCAAGGAACGGTCAAAACAATGGACTTCTCCTGGTGAATCGAAGGCGAAGAAGGCCAAGGAGGGTTTGTCAGCAAATAAGGTCATGGCGACAGTTTTTTGGTATGCGCGCGGTGTTATTCACATCAATTACCTTGAAAAGGGTAAAACGATCACCGGCGCATATTACGCAGAGCTGCTGGATCGATTCCAAGCCGATTTGAAGCAAAAACGGCCGCATTTGGCGAAGAAAAAGTTCTTTTTTCCCAGGCCAACGCACCGGCGTACAAGTCCGCAGACGCAATGACAAAATTGCATGAGTTAGGCTACGAACTCCTCCCTCATCCAGCATATTCTCCAGATTTAACCCCCTGCGACTATTTCTTGTTTCCAAACATGAAGAAATGGCTCGGAGGTAAGAAATTTGGGTTGAATGAAGAGGTCATCGCTGAAACAAACTCTTATTTTGAGGGGCTCGAAAAATCGTATTATTTGGAGGGCATCAAAAAATTGGAGAAAAGTTGGATGAAGTGTATAGAACTAAAAGGAGACTATGTTGAAAAATAAAATGTTTTTATACCGAAAAGAGTGTTCCTTATTTCATTTTTCAGGGACTTATTGACCCACCCTCGTACGAAGCTGGATTTTTACACACGTTCCAATTTTTTGAATTTCGAAACATATTGCAAAAATATTTTTTCTTCCAGAGTTTATGTTCAATTCTCCAACGTGCTTACGTATTCCCACACTCCTCACGAATACCTGGAATTTTTGGTTTACATAATTTTCTTTTTTGCTGAGTTTTGTAAAAAGCCGTTTTTTCTTCTCGTTGATATTACTTTGCATGTGTACATATATGTACGAGTACGAACAAAAAATTTGCAATGACATACATTATTTAGTGATAACAAACACAATTTATAAACTTTCTAGCCTTAATTAGGTAACATTTATCAAAAAACAAGTTTTGCAGGTTTGTTGCTGAGAAAAGCACAAAAGAAATTAGGGAACTTTTAAAAGTTGTTCATATTTTACTTTCCACCTACGAGTATTCCTTCCAAGGTGAAAACCTACAATTCTTGCAAGTCTGTGAGCATGTAAAATGCATTCTTAAATATGCAGTTTTAACGCATTACTTCAGAAAAGAATTCCGATCAAAATCGTTTGAAAAGTTTTGACCACTTTTCAAAAATTTAAATATCATGTTAGATTTTGGCATAATCGCCCAAGCCGTACCTGAGAAATATCCAATTTTATAAATCCGCTAATAAGTAAAGTAATTTTTAGTGACAAAAACTGAATACGCTGTCTCATTATGTCTGTTTGTCGATTATGTCGATTTTATAAACTCATAAGCAACATAGATATTTTTTTTTTGTTGAGTGGGATTCCACGTGTTCAGCAAAGCAAAAATGTATGGTGGTAATCCACCGAAATTGTAGATTTATTTTGTTATTAACAAAAAGATTATTTTAAACAACAATTATAATTAATTCAAGTTAACTGTGAACCATTAAGAAAAATACTCAAAATGACGGGAGCAAACGACTGCATTTTAACCACAACTACCTCAAACTGCTTGCGAGAATTTCGAACGCATGTCGATAATCTGGAAAATTGGTGCAAATTATTTGGATCTACATTTTCTAGAGATTTCGTGCAGTGACGATAATATCACAGTTGCATATGGTTTATTAAAAAAAAATATGTGATCCAGTTTCGCCCTAAAAAGAAATTCAGTGATTGGAAAGAATTGTTGGACACGCAATGTTCAATACCAGTCATTATGTTTCGGGAACGATTAAATTTAAAAAAAAAAAAATAAGCAAGAAAGATGGAAACAGAAACAGCGTCGCAATGGTTCGCACGTCTTAAGGTATTGGCTAAAGACTGTAAATTCGGACAGCAATTAGACTATTTCGTGCTAAGTAAATTTGTGACCGGCTTTCTGTAAAAAAAGTTTTTGAACATATATGCGAAGAAAACGAAAAATGAAAATTGAGCTATGCATTAAAAAAGGCAATGGCAGCAGAAGTAATATTACTCACACAGTAGCAAAAAACTCAGAAAGAGGTTAATTTCGTAAAAGTTTCAACGCGGTCAGCGAAACAGCGGCAACAAGCAAAATAGCTTCAACAACAGCAGCAAAGAAAAGAGGAGTCCACTGCGGTGTTCACATTGTGGTTGGAAGAACCACATCAGCGAAAAATGCAAGTACAAATCAAGCACGTGCAATAAATGCAGTAAAGGGGAACATTTGGGGAGCAGCAGTAACAAGCAAATCAATTTGGTGAAAGTATTAAATAAGTTAAGCAATAAATTTTATTCAAATGTAATGACTACTTCTGATTACGAGTATGTTTCGAATTTTTAAATTTTTTCTATTTTCAGTGTTACGGGGAAGACTCTAACAGCGAAAGTCTGACTCGATTTTTTGTTGGATACCGGTGCTGCTTGTTCTCTAGTTTCTTTACCAGTTTTTGTTAGTAATACGAGCAGTCAGCCTACGAGTATTTTGGGTAGAGATTTCATGCAAATGTTCAGCATTGGTGTATTACAAATTAATTCGATTCAGTATGAGCATGAACAAATCGATTTGATTTCACATGCCAAAAACAAATTTTGCAACGTTTTTAAGAGGGACTAGGCACATGGGAGTATACTCGTAATGTCAATAAAATTAAATTGAATGTTGGCGAAAATGCGAAGCCAGTTTTTTGCAAGCCACGCCCAGTGTCTTTGGCGTAGTACTACAAGGTGTAAAGCACTATGCGGCTTTCACCAGGTCAGCTTTGTAATCCCTTCATTCCACGAGAGAATTAATGAAGGTAATCCAAGCAAACCTTCAGCACAGTAGGGCGGCAACTGCCAACCTCTGTGCTTTCCTCTCAGCAGGGAAAACGGATATCGCCCTCATCCAGGAACCCTATTGCTGAATAATAAGGTAACAGAATGGGGGAATAAATTGAAAGTGATTATAAACAACGGACACAGTAAGTGTAGTGCCTGTATTGGGGCACAAAAGCATATTAATATCTTCTCTATCAAACAGATAACCACAGGCGACCTCACAGTTACGAGTCTCGAATACAGGGTAAGAAATAGCAAGACCAATCAAATTATTTTGGCCTCTTGCTATCTCCCCTATGACTCCCCGCAACCTTCACCTAGCGATGAGTTAAAGAAGTGTGTCACCTGGACGAGGTATCAACAGGAGAGTCTCATAGTGACTGGGAATCTTATAAAGAAAGTAAAAGAAGCTTTAAGAAGCTCACCAGGGCTGTTAGAAGGGAATCATGGAAAACTTTCTGCACCAATATATGCGATAACAATAGAGCAGCGCGATTAAAAAAGATAATGTCCAAGGAACCACCAAGTTATCAACTTCTAGAGGCGGGCAATAACATGGCAACCGCAGCCTATACCTTGGATACGCTGATGTGTGTACACTTCCCAAACTGTTTCAACGAGGCAGCTACACCATCCAAGTGTGGGCTCACTCGAACTGATACAAAATGGGAGAACACTGAGAACCTAGTTGATGCATATAAATCACCGGGCATGGACGGAATACTTCTTTTTGCAAAAAGGGGATGTCTATATCTACATACACAGCAACACAATGGCAAGAGGTGAGGGTGGTGTTCCTACCAAAACCCGGGAAAGATTTATCGACGCCGAAGGGCTATAGATCTATTAGCTTATTGTTCTTCCTACTAAAATCAATTGAAAGAATCTATGGTAACTACATCAAAACACAGATTACAAATCCGCGGCTGTATACTAATCAACACGCATACCTCAAAGGAAAATCAGTTGAGACGGCACTACACCAGGTTGTATCCACAATTGAAGATGCTTTTGAAACCAAAAAATCAGTCGCAGGCGTTTTCCTAGATATCGAAGGGGCATTTAACAATGTGAAAACACAAAAAATTGTGGATGCACTCTCGATATACTGTAAAAACCAAATAATAAACAATTGGCTAGAACACATGCTTACAAACCGCATTATCACAGCTTCATTGGCCTTACGGGAACACCACTGGGGAGAACAATATCTCCTTTTCTGTGGGTGCTCACAATGGACAACCTTTTAAAACCACTGGATGAAACCTGTGCAAAATGCGTTACGTACGCAGATGACCTAGCCGTTCTGACAAGAGGTAAGCACCTGAACATCATAGGAGAGCTTATGCAAAGCACCCTACGAATCATAAAAAAATGGGCTGAGGAGAGTGGATTAGAAATAAATCCAAATAAAACGGAACTGGTTCTCTTTACAAAGAAAACCGAAACTAGTGACTTTCACATTCACCAACTCGGAGGAGTACCACTACAACTCCGTGACAGCTTCAAGTATCTGGGCATAATATTGGACAGGAAACTGACCTGGAGAAAGAACCTAGAAGAAAGTGTCACCAAAACCAAGAGAGCATATTGGATATGCAGGAGGGCCATTGGGAAGTCATGGGGCTTGAAACCGAAACAGGTCCACTAGATATACGAATGCGTAATAAAACCTATCATCTTCTATGGTGTAGTTGTATGGTGGCCAGTGATAAGAAAAAGTATGCAAGAAACTTGCTAACTAAGGTGCAACGTATGGTATGCCTGGGTATCACAGGAGCACAATCCTCAACACCAACCGCGGCCATGAATCCTAAACATTCTACCAGTGCACTTCGAAGCGAAAAGATTGCTGGCATTTCAGCTTCACGGCTTAGAACTACCGGCCATTTCATCAAAGGTGCAAGTACGAGACATCGAAAAATCACCGAAATGAAAGAGTAATGACACCACTCATCAATTGTCCAGTGATATTGTTGAAAAATCGAATACATTCTTCAATAACTACGAAACAATTTTCCCCGCAAGTGAATATTGGACGTATGAAAGAACGTCAGGAAACTCCAATGGGGTATCGGTATACACAGACGATTCTAACATATCAGGGAATCAAGGGCTGGCATCTTTAGTGCTAACCCACCGACTGAACTTGCTATTCACCTAGAACCATTTGTATCGGTGTTCCAAGCAGAAGTCTATGCAATTATGAAGGCAACTGAAATACTCAAAGAAGACACCTGCGAAGTGAGGCAAATCGACATCTGCTCGGACAACACAGCAGCAATTAGCGCGATCACAAACCCCATGTCGAAATCACAACTAGTAAGGGAGTTTAAAACTAAATTGAACTTATTTGCCAGACGCGATAGAGTCCTTCTTACATGGGTACCGGGGCATGAAGGTGTACCGGGTAACGAAAAAGCAGACGAACTAGCAAGGAAGGGAGCGGGAAACATAGAACTTTTTTTCTTTTTTTTTATAATTTGCGCGCGCCAAATGGTATATGAGTACCATTAAATTATTTCAGGACACGGGCGTTTGTAGAAATTGAGAGAGAAAGAAAGATTGGTGTAGTGGGTTTGAAACTTAGGTGGTATTAAGTTTCAGTAAACTCCAAGGGTGGCGTCCAGATAACTGGGGAACTTGTTTGTTTTGCTTTTTGTCGTTGCTCATGATTCGCAGTATTTTTTTCCCTCCACCTGATGTCATCATCACGATCAAGTTGCATTTAAGCCATATGACCACTTTAGAGGGTGGCCGTAGTGTAGTGGTAACATCAACACTTGTCACGCTCTTGGTTCACGGTTCAAATCCTGATCTCAACAATCATCTATTTATTTATTTCGTCTGAAATAAATAAAAAAAAGTCGATCAATTGCGAAAGCTTAGTCCACCAACCTAATAATACTAGGGGGGGTCCCTCTGACAACTATTTAAACAATAATCAATGAGAAGATACGACAGGAGTTCAACAACTACTGTACGAATCTAGACACGTGCAAAGTGGCTAGATCTGTAATAACTTAACCGAGTAACAACACAGCAAAAAAGAGCTCTTAACTCAAGCAGAACACAATTGATATTGATGGTGGGACTTTTAACAGGGCACATCAATCTAAACAAATATTCGTTCAGACTCGGTATAGCTGATACAATAATCTGTGAGGAGGAGAAGGAAGGTATAGAACACTTCCTCTGCCACTGCCCTGCTACGGCGAGGCTAAGACTGAAAATTCTGGGATCTCCAAGGATTCCGGATCTTACACAACACAGCAGTAAGAAAGGAATCGGGGATATATTGGAGTTCGTCAGACGAATAGTACGATTCCCCGATCACTATACGTTATAGTTTCCCATTGATACTCCCCATAATCCCAATACCTAAATCCTATTAACTATTCCTTACAGTTCGATAGATGAGGGGAGCACAACGGGTCCAATGGAGGCTTAAGTGAAGAGCATAAGCTCACCCTATTAAACCAACCAACCAACTGTTGAAGTATAATTAAATAATTTAGTTAAAGTAGGAATTTCAGTTTCAGCAGAGAATGCTTAATGGGCTACACCTTTAGTGCACATCATAAAATCAAATGGTGATCACCGTATTTGTGGCGATTAGAAAACCACAATTTATAAGTTTTTGGTGGATATCAAATATCAATTACCTCTGATAAATTAATTATTCATATGACTTCAAGGTGATCATGTCACAAAGCTAGATTTGTCAAACGCATGTAATCAATTGGTACTTGACAAGGATTAACAAATGTTATGTGCTTAGAGCACAAACATTGGTGTTCAAATGACGCGTTTAACCTTTGGAGTGAAGCCATGTGGCTATTTTTTACAAAACAATCGAAAATCTTTTGCGAACAATTCCAAATAGATTAGAATTAATTATTTGAATGAAAGTTAGTGTGAATTTTTCAGTGATAAGAATTCATATTCAGAGTTTAATATCGATCGTTTTGGATTGACCAGGAATAAAGACCGTTTTGCGTCAATTTAAGAGCTCCACTCCAGCAGTGTGTTTCCGAAGGTAGAGAGTATGTTGGAATGGTAAACTATTATTCAAATTTTATACCTAAATTAAAATTGCAAAATTTATTAAAGAAAAACGTGCAATTCGGTATGAATTATTAAAGCTTGTCGTAACGCCTGATCAGGTTTTGATTTAATGCAAAAACCCCAATAGTTTGGTCAACTGATTATTCTAATGCGGTGGTAGCGGGGATGTTTTCGCAAAAGGTGTTCAAAAATGAATTGCTTTTATTTCTCGTGCACTTCACAAGTTGAGAACAGCTATATTCGGCGATTTTTTTTTTTCTGAGAATAACGGTTTGCCTGTTATGGCGGCAGGGAAGATAGAAATATGGAAATTTATTTTATCTGGTTTCAATTACACTAATAAGTAGATACATCAAAGGTTCAATGAACAAAGCCCATCATTTATCGCGTATTCCGCAAGAAAAAGTGCAGTGTGTAAATTTGATTGAAACAGACAACCAATTGAAATTGGATTTCAAAAATATAGCAAAAGAAACTAGGAGCTTTAGGTGCGATAAATAACGATACGATCGATGCATTGAAAGGCGGAATTTTGCCCGTTTCGTAACAAGACACATGAATTGTCGGTTGAATACAATTGTATTTTATCGTACGGTGATCCCGTTTAAATTATGCGAAAATATATAAACGGTAGATATAAACGGTTTTGGTTTAGTTGACACTTTAGTTAGCGAAAACGGTAAACAATTCACGTCATTGGATTTCCATATAGGCAATTATTGAATGTTAACAATTTTAAAGGTTCGAGAAACTTGAAGTTCAAAGTCTTCGAATATGTGTTCGTTCGTGATTATTCAAATTCGAATAAAGGTGGTTTTAAACTAGCCACCGTAAAGAAGCATAATTTTTCACGATCGTACAGTTGTGCTCTTACTCATACCGTAGTAAAAGAAAAATTAAAAGACATTTGAATAAAATGATCTTTAGCATATCAAACGGAGAACGAAAATCGATCGATGGTGATACGACTGCTGACTTTCCGAGACAAACGGCAAAAATATTGGATTTTAATTATTCCTTTTTAATTATTTTTATTTACATTTTTTTGCTTTCAATATTGCTTTCAACTTAAGGTGGGAGATATCAAGTATTATAAACGCCACCTTCCTGTAAATAAGATTATGAATTACGATATTTAGTACTAAGACAAATTGTCAGTACGAGTATTAAGAGCAATACAATTAAATAATCAGATTACTCCTAGCTTCCAAGCTGAGTTCATCACACTAAGCTTGAAGTAAGGATCAGAGGATTTCATTCGAATCGTTATTTTTAACATAACAACATACTTTAACAACCAAGTCACATAAGTCACGTTTTTTTTTTTTTTTTTAATGGCGCTAAAGCGCTTCTTTAACCTACCTACAAAATTACATTCAAATACGTGGAAAGTTTTTTTTTAAATATATTATATAACTTTAATAGATAATAAAGTTTACTGACAAAAAGTCAACGTTTAAACGATATCAGTCTCTAATCCTCAAATTTCCTCAAAATTCGTCAATAGTTTGTTGAGTTAGATTAATATCACAGTATACGTACAACCGAAGTCGGATGAAAATTTGCATTTCACAATTCTGATAAAAATAAAGGGCACGACTGGGTCACACTCAATTGCTCCATTTGTGTTATTCATCTGCAAGTTGATTAGATTTCAAATTTAAGCCAAATAGAAAGGAACCAACAAAAATTTTATTTTTCGTAAAATGCTTTAATACTTACTTTAACTCCTCGGGGGGCATAGGGCGTCAACCACGCCTGCGCGCCATCTTGTTCGTACTTCTGCTACGCGTTTGAGCTGCCTCTAAATCATTCCTATAGAGCTCGATTCCTCCTCAACTGTTCTGCGCCATGTTTGCCTAGGGCGTCCCGCTATTCTGCCTGCTTGGGTGAGCGGATTCCACTGCATGGCGTATTTCGCAATGGAGTTATCTTCTGGCGTGTCCAATCCACTGCCACTTTCTCCTTCGTATAGTAATGTTTATAGGTTCTTGGCCCGTTCTCATATAAAGCTGTTTATTGGAGATCCGGTTCGGCCAAAAAACCCTCAAGATGATTCTTAAACCTTTATTCATCGGCTTCTTGTCCGGCAATGTTAAGTTGAGCGTTAGTGTTGGAAGTGCTGAGGGCTTTTGTTTTGGCCGTGTTTATTTTGAGTCCCACTTTGTGTGCCTCAGTTTCTAGATTATGGGCCATTAGATGAAGGTCCATTATCCAATGTGAAAGTATTTCCTTGCGTCAATGGTGCACGGAGTACATCGCTGATAACCACCAAGAACAATAGTGGCGACAGAATGCGTCCTTGACGTACTCCACTTTGGACACCAAATTCCTCTGGCACCTTATCGTTGTGTAAGACGTGACACTTACCGCCCTCGTATGTAGCCTTGATAATAGCAATAAGTTTTTCCGCGATGCCTCTCCTGCGCAAGGTCAGCCAAATAGCATCTCGATTCAAGCTGTCGAAAGCTTTCTCGAAGTCGATAAACAACAGATGTAGCGGAGACCTGTACTCAACGCATTGTTCGATTATGATCCGTAAGGTGTTTATGTGGTCGATGCAGGATGATCCAGTGCGAAAGCCTGCCTATTCGACGTCGAGAGTAGAATCTAAATGATCTTTAATTCGGTCCAGAATTATTTTTGCTATTATTTTGGCTACAGCTGGAAGAACACATATGTATACCTCTCCAGTTTCCTCATTCCATCAAGTTTCCCTTTTTCATCCCCCTTTTTCACTCCTTTGGAAATTGTTCGCTATCCCAAGCTCTCCGTATTAGCGGATACAGCAGATTTACTAATGTGTTTGGCGCCGCTTGAAACAATTTAACAGGGATGCCATCAATACCCACCGCTTTGTTTTTCTTGAGGGACTTGATTGCTGCCATAATTTCTGTTTTACTGGGAGGTGCCGTGCGTATTCGGGAATTTGTTGCTTCGGAAATACTCATCCGAATTTGAGATCATACTGCCATCGTGATTTAGCACTGAAGCAAAATGTTCTCTCCATCTATTGAGCTGATCCTCATCCGAAATCAGGAGGTTACCATCCAGACTCTTCCCCGGGTGTTGTTTGGAGTTTCGACCTTGGTGATGCTCTAAACAGTCCTACTATCGCACCTGCTCGCTGCTTCTTCAGCCCTAGAAACCAGTGTGCCAATATATTGACGTTTGCCATGTCTCACACTACGCTGCACTTCTTTCTTCTTCGTACGGTACTGGGTTTCTAACTCGGTTCTCTCTATTGCTGAGGCCGCTGCAATCCGAGCCTTTATTGTTGTACGCTCCTCGATCCGTCTCCAGGTGTCTGCTGAAAGCCATGTGCGATGGTGTGCCTGCCTTTTACCGACATAGGTGTGTGCCCCGCTCGCAAAAGCATTTTCACAACATTCCAGTGATCATCCATGCTGTCCTGCATTGAGCTGCTGATTGCTTTCGCTTCTAAGGCTAGGAGGTCCCTAAATTGTTGGCGCACTTGGGGGACCTTAAGCCTATCGGTATTGAACCTGGTGATGTTCAACAAGTTTGATCGGTTGTTGTTGACGGATGCAGTACGAAGGCGTATATGAGCTAGCATAAGATGGTGATCTCGTTCTTGTCAGCTCCACGTCTGTTACGGACGTCAGGAGACAATTTTTAAAGCGGCGACTGATCGCAATGTGATCGATCTGGTTGGATGTTCTTTGCCTATCAGTCGAGACGAAACTGATCTTATGGCAGGTTTTATGCTTAAATTGCGTATCTCCAATGATTTGGCGGTTGGTATTGCAGAAGTCCACAAACCGCTCACCGTTGTCGTTTCGGTCTCCAAGGTCGTGAACTTCCATCACGTGTTTAAGAATGTTGTTGTCGCTACCTAACTTGGCATTTAGATCCCCCATCACCATTACGATGTCCCCATTAGGTGTTTCATTGAAGACGGCGCCTAACTGGTTATAGAAATTGTCCTTTTCATCCTCAGTCGCGTCATCAGTCGAAGCATACCACCGTATGATGGTGACCTTCCTTACTCTACTCTGGAATCTGGCCGTCAATATCCGGTCACTGTAAGGTTTCCAAGATATGAGGCTTTTACGCGCTGCTCGAGTTAGCACCAATCCTACTCCAGACCTCCGTGCGCTTCCAGCTGGTTTACCAGAGTAGAGCATGACAGTACTTTTTGTTGGCGAGACATATTCCCCAGCATCGAACCATCTTATCTCACTCAGCCCTAAGATGTCTATTTTATACCGTACGAATTCGCGCTCCATTTGGAGGAATCTGGCGTTGTAAGGCCCTACTTGGAGTGAGTTCAGGAGGGTCTTAACGTTCCAGAAACCGATCGTTGTCCGTGTTTGATTAGATTATCCGTCCGTATCCGAGGCGTATGTTTCCGTTTCGGAGGAATTTTTCTTTTTACGGTTGAGGCTCGCTGGGATCCGACACTTATCCTGTTATATGGCACAGGAGACTCGCCATTCGTCCTCTCCCGTTCGCAATTTCCGAAGAAATTACCAGATGGCACCACGAGGAGGTGGGAGTATGGCTTACGAACAGAGCTGCTAGGTTTTCGGCTGCAGTGCCTCTTTCTCGTTACTTAGCGAACCAATACCTATCGGGAGATGCTGCTCCTACGAGGCCTTTGTTAGTCGTTTGCCATCTAAAATGAATAAAGTATTCGACCGTATGTTAAAAATGTTAATGTCAGGTGCTTGCATATGCCAAAAATTACGTAGATATTTATTGAATGAAATCGCCTCAGTCATATCCGAGAAATATCCAATTTTCGCAAACCCGCTAATAAGTAAAGTAGGTACCTTATTGCAAACGTCCTTATTACATCAGATATGAATTTTTATTGAAATCGTTGAAGCCGTTTTTGAGAAAATTGATTTTTTTTAAATTGGCCTTAAGTTAAGTTCCTTTATTTTTCTAGGCAAGAATAAAAATTCGAATTTCACCTGTGGGCATTACCACACAGGCCCCATATTTGAAGTTTGAAGTAAATCCGTTTAACATTTTTGGTTGCAGCCCGAGGTACATGACATGACATAAATATATAAAAGCTCATTTCCATATTTACATATTTGTCACCATTGTCATCATAGTCACTCAGAGTAATCATTTCCGTGCGTAACACGAAAAAGTTTTTCGGTGAGGTACGATCGTAAGATTAGAAAGAGTTGCCGTGGCAGTAGTCGTTGCAATTTATACTCCAAGCCTTCGTGCCAAACCTTATCGAAAGCTTGTGAGACGTCAAGAAATACACCACAACAAATATTTTTTTCTTCAAGAGTTTTCTCAATCACGTCAGTTATTTTGTGGACTTGGTCGATTGTAGAATGTTTGATTCTAAATCCAAACTGATGGTCAGAAATGAGACGTCTTTCGTTGATTACAGGCTGTAGTCGTTTTGAAAGTAGTTTTTCGAATATTTTAGACATAATCGGCAATAAGGAAATAGGTCGATATGATTTCTTCTTGCCTGGTTTCGAGACCATTATAATCTCTGCGACTTTCCATTGTCTCGGAACGTAGAGCAATCTGAATGAAGCGTTAATCAAATATAGCACTTTGATAAAAGCTTTATTCGGTAATTCCTTGACCACCTGCGCCGTTATCAAGTCGTAATCCGGTGCTTTTTTAGTCTTTAGATTTTTAATCATTTCCCTCAGTTCAATTATTGCAACTTTTTTTACTTTAAAGTTGTCAGATGTCGTGACTGGGGAGTCGGGTGTTATCAAAGGGCCGTCGAATAACTTAAACGTTTCTTCTAAGTGCAAAGCAAAAAGTTCTGCCTTTTCTTTGTCGCTTTTGGCCCAAGTTCTATCGTTTTTCCGAATTGGTGGCGCTTGCATTTGAGGTTTCCGGATGCCTTTTAGGGCTTTCCAAAGTTAATAATTTGATTCTCTTGCAGTGGAGAGATTTTCAACTTAGGTCGCTATCTTATTGCTTTTAAATTCCCGATTGCATAGTCGGTTAAGGATCTTTTTATGCTGCGGTGCACGAGTGATTTCCCATTTCTTTCGTTGCGGTTAATCTTATAGCTTCTAGAAGGAGTGTTTCCCCATGCCGCTCTTTGGATTGCTTCCACGAAAAGGTCATCTTCATCCTCCAGTACACAAGGTGTTTTAAGTGATACATTTATGGCGATATTTCTTTCGCAATCTTTTCTAAAGCCCTCTTAGTTTGTTCTACCGCTAGTAAGTCTTGAAGGTCCTTCTTTCTTGATCAACGCTTCAGCAAGTAATAAAATTACCGGAGAGTGGTCAGAAGAGAGATCAAAACTTTCTTCGACTGTAATCAGATCGGGAATTCTTTCTGAGTCAGTCGGCCAATACGTAGTAGGTCTGTTTTCCTGTTGAATAAAAACAGCCGAATTCATTTGCCACTTCGTAGAGAATTTTTCTTTTAGATGATGTACATCTTGAACCCCAGAAGGTGTGCTTCGCGTTGAAATCTCCACCAATAAGGAAATTTGAACCAAGGGCATTGAAGACACGAAAGTAGTCGTATTTTTCGAGCAAGCATCGCGGCGGACAGTAAACAAACGTAATATTGTAGCTCAAGTGTTTATTTTTAACCCTTACGGCGAACAACTGAAGTTTTTCCAGCTCTATTTATATATCGACCGAGTGTTCGATGTTAGTTTTAATGAAGAAGGACGAACCGCCCCGCGCTCTATCAGAAGGATGATAGGCGTGATAACCAACGTAGCTTCTTATCTTTATTTGCGATTCCCTTGTTAGATGGGTTTCGGAGATCAAACATATGTCGATATTTTCTTTCATATTATATTTTCTAATTCGTTAGATTTTTGTAAGAGCCCGTTTGCATTCCATGTTATAATTTTAAGCAGAGTTCATATCTACTTAGATTTAAATATAAGGTTAGCCCTACAAAAGCTTTCGAAGTTACTAAGTCGTTCGGAATTCGTTTGTTCGTTTCATATTACTCCTCGAACTTAGCGTAAATGCAGTTCAGAATTTCTTTCAACGGATCGGAGGGTCGCCCGTCGTTTCGTTTGATTGCTTTGACTGCAGCCTGGGAATACGAGTACGTCAGAAAACTGGGATTCTTTGGCTTACCTGATGTTATTTTACGTTCAGTCTTTTCAGTGGACGACTTGGACGTACTTTGAATCGGCTTAGAGGGCTGATTGACTGGTTCGAGAGTCTGCACTGCTGATTCGAACGTCCTTTCAGTAGACTTAACAGTCTGTAGAACTGGCCTTCGAGCCCGCTCAGTCGCTTAGCAACGCGCTCTACCGACTTAGGAGCCCGACTGATTTCGTTCCCCGCACAGTCGGCGTTGTAGATTTTCTCCGTCGCATCTGTAGTTCCTTTGCGACCTCGCAACCGCGATAATTTGCTGGGTGCCTTACTTTGGAGTTAACGCAAGTTGCTTTTTCATTTTTGCTCAAACTGCAATTTTCAGAAGAGTGTTTTCCAGCGCATTTAACGCAGCGCGGCTCTTTCCGACAATACGCCTGCGTATAATTAAACTCTTGGCAACGCTTGCATTGAGGGATTGTCTTCGTGTTGACACGTAGCGGCTCGATTTTAACGACCATACTCATGATTGTACGAATATTGTATATCTTTTCCTGGCTTTCTGTTCTATCGAACGATAGCACAAAAATCGGAAGTTTACGTTTCACTACAGCTTCTTCTTCACGGTCGGGTTGTTTTCTCTCTTTTTTTTAAGAGGTTCACAGCGTCAAGAATGTTATAACCTCTATCGCGTAAATCACCTATGATGTCTTCTTTAGCACATGATGGATGAAGTCCTCTAGCTGCGACCCTCAAAGGTCTCTCAGACTTGTCTTCGTAAGTATGCCATTGAATTTTTTCGTTGTTAAGCTTTTGAGATACAGCCCGGTATCCCTCAGCGGCATTAACCTTGATTTTCCATGCATCGTTCCGCAAGGAAGTTACTTTCAATTCAGTAGCGATCGTTGTTTTTAAAATATTTCGCAGAGAATTATAGTCTGCAACGCCTATAATATTTATTGGAGGAGGGGAGCATTTGCTTTCAATTTGCTTTTCTGCTTTTCGCTGCGCTTTGCGATTAGGTTCGTGTTGCGGAACAACCTCGGGCGATGAACCGGCCTTACGTTTTTTAGATGGTCTTCGTTTAAGTATCCAATCCGTTTCGCGCGTGTGTTCTTCTTCGTCCGTACTGTAGTGATAGCTACGCGAAGAAGGCTCACTATGAATAACCGTCTGCGTTTGTGAAGACTCGTTTTGAAGCAAAGGTATGAATACCTCTCTGATTCAAGTTTTTCTACTTTACTTTTGAGCTCCCGACACAAGAGCTCCATTTCGTCGAGCCTCTTTCGGAGCTCGGTGTTTTCTTTTTCCAGAGAACTCTGTTTCGAGGTTTGCGTTTCCCGAATTAACACATCCGGGTTCGCGAAACTCTTATTTTTCGCTTTAGGAGAAGTCCTTTGAGGCGGAGATCTTTGTAGCCTTGCGCTTTTCTTAAATGGGTTAATTATATGTTGATGCAATAAATAGCTTTTCCCAGAATCTGTAAAGCATGCCTCTTGTGAGGGTGGATTTTCCAGTTGAACTGGGCTGCCACCTGGGATATTAATACCGTTTGTTTTGTTCATTGCATTAATTTTGTTTGCCGTAATCTTAAGAAAGACGGCGGGTTGGCATTTTAGTCGCCTTTTACGACAGGCATGCCTACCGTGGGTATATTCTGTCCCCTAACCCACAGGGGTATAATAGAAAGAACTTGTGAGATTGGATCTCACGTTCGAGTGAAACAGTCACAGGGTGATGTTTAACCACAATTTATCTAGACTGTATTCCATTGGACTCACGGGAAATGGGTGGTTGGTATGATAGTGTCACAGCCCTGTTGAAGTCGAACATCGCTTAATCCTTGACGTCAAGAAGAAGTTAATCAGTTAATCGCTATTTTGTATGGTAATTTGATGTAGTCCTATTAGACCACTTATTTAAGATATGCATTAAAAAAAATCATTCAAGCAAGAGAATTTGTTCATTTATTCTACTTAGGCTAGTGCGTATTATTTTTAAAAAAAATCCTCTTTTTTGAGTATAATAACCGAGTTTTATTATCACCGATGACACATTCAATATTAGTACAAAAACAGATTTGTCTTTTGAACTGAAACAATTTTATTGATTAAGAAGTTAGTTCTTTGTGTTTTCTATTAAGTAATTTCTTTGCATTCGTGGATGTTTGAAGTTAGGACACGAATTACTTCACGGAACGAGGTGGGAGAGAATAAAATAAAGTGCATGTCACATGTACTTTCACCTACATATACTTAGGCTAGTCATAAATACTGATACAAAAAAATACTCATGCCAAATGAAAACGGGCTAATTTTTTTAAAAACAAATTTATACCTTTTTTTTTGTCAAATTCTTAGCTACAAGTTCAAGACTTCATTCGAATTGGCGCCATTTGCCTTAAAGCACGACATGACATGCACTGGCCAATCATCAATTGCATTATGGCCCTCATTCATCGGAAATTTGTCGACAGCGCGAACAAGAGCTCGCTTCAAAGACTCAAAATTTCGGTGATGAGTAGAGCAGGCCATTCCCTCTGAAACAGACCACAACTTGTAATCCAAAGGGTTGAGGTCCGGACTACCAATTGGCCGATCATCCGATGAAGTCGGGTACATTTTTTCTTTTCTTTTTTCATGATGCGAGACATGGATTTTTGCGTAATGTTCATTTCCCGCGACAAGATCTTCTGCTTTCTCAGTGGTTTGCGTCTGATTCGAGCCTGTGTGGCTTTGATGGCTCCCGGAGTCCTCACAGTGCGTGGACGGCCGGATCTTTGACGGTCACGTACTCCACCAGTATCCTCGAATAATTTAATATTACGATAAACGTAACAGCGAGTGATTCCAAGCGGTATCACCTTTTGCCGTATTTCACTTGTATAAGCCAATTACAGCGGCACGATTTTCGATGTCACTCCATTCCATGATTGTAATGACTAAAAACAAAAATATTTTCCGCGACAAAGAAGCATAAAAGCAACTAGTTAAATAACGGTTAACATGAAAAGCGTGCTACTAATACTTTATTTAAAATGGTTGCAATAAAAATTGTAGGTATAAATATTTATGACTAGACTAGGTACATACATTATGTTGTTATCTGCAAAAACTCAGATTTTAAACTCAATTCCTTCATTATACCCCATCACATACGGTATAATAATTTTGATAAACGGTTTATGACATAGAGAAATAATAACGATAGACCCCCAAAAAGCTATATACTTATATTTGTGATCAGCATTCTATCAAATCTATTTACTGTGATGGTTAATACTTGAAAGACCAGACCTGTCTATTTGACGGGTTTCTGATTTTCACACGTCTATTGTTTAAATCGTTTTCTGAATTTTATTATTTCATTATTTTGTATCTTCTTGCAAAATATCACGTTGCGAGGTTAAACTGGTATTGAGATAAAGTAAGTTCTACCTAAAAAGACCAATGCCGTCAAGATGACCGCTATATATAATCTTATGTTATTTGAAGGGTTTACATGGGGCTGAATTACGACATCAGTGATCGAGGAATACGTGACTGAATTTCCATAGTAAATATCGATAACATTCGACATTCTCGGATGACGTAATTCAGTCCCTGATTTTCTAAACGTTTATTTACTGTACAAAAGTCAATGACGTATTGTGGATTGACGTGGTAAAATTATTTTCGAGTTTTGCATTTTTATATTGAATTTGTGGAGTGCATTTTTGATTTTGTTTATTTTATTTATATTTTCAGAGTTTCATTGACCATCATCATGGCCCACCACCAAAATTTTCTTACTGAATCAGAAATACTACAACTACTCAGCAGACTTCAATCTATTGAAGAAGTTGCCAGTGAGACTGAGGATGAAATTGGTAACGACCCAGTACAGGATCCTGATTTTTTACCTACAGTTACAGCAAGTGATTCGAGTGAAGAATCGGAGGCTGATCTACTCGCGATCAATCAATGGGCCATGTCTAACGGACTAGTCTTAAACCCAGCGAAATGCCAAGCCATACCTATCTCACACAGATACCTCGAACTAGCTTCTGTGCCAGATATCTTGCTATAGGGCACTAAAATGAAACTAGTAGAAACTGCAATAAGCCTCGGCTTTGTCATAAATCGAAACCTATCTTGTTACAATCACATCAACGTCGTAATTGGTCGTATTTACGGATGCTTGCGTAAATTGTGGATTTCAGCTAGTTTCACTCCGTTTGAGACACGTCGAAGGCTTGTGCAAACACTCATTATGCCTATAATAGCATACGCTGAAGTGGTTTACAATAGCCTTGATTAGCTTTATTTTCATAAGCTGCAAGTAGCTTTCAATGATGCTGTTAGATATATTCATCAGCTACGTAGGTATGATCGAATCTCTTTGTATTCGAAAGATTTTCTAGGCTGTACACTACAGGACATGCGAAATTGTATATTCATGCACAAAATTGTTAGAACCCAATCACCACCATACCTATACTCCAAAGTTGAATTTTCGCGCTCACTTAGAACTTTCAACATTAATACACATCACTACAATTATCTCAGTTCTTCTCGACTATTTTTCATTCATGCTACCCGGTTATGGAACTCCTTACCGTCAAATATTAAAAATGTGTCAAACGACAAAAACTTTAAAATTGCACTGCTAAGATACTACGCATCACAACATTAAAATTAAAAATAGAAATATGTAACTAATTTCTTTTACTTCCTTTCTTCTCTAAATCTGTTCTGTCATTTCATTGTTTATCGTTTCTTCCTTTCGTTCTTTTTTTCTTCCTTTCTTTCTTCTTTTCTTTATTTTTTAATCATAATTATGAATTATAATATTATTATTAACTTTAAAATTTGTATAAATTCATCTGGTATACTTTGCTCGTTGTACTATTAAAGACTAGGTCTTAATGTATACCTCTATAATAAATAAATAAATTGAATTGAAAAAAAAAAAAATTGAATTCAATTGAGGTGGAGACCCCCAGTGTTGCTGATATTTCTCAAACACGACGCTCGAGATTTTCTACACTTCCTGTTGTTGGGAACAAAGCAGTTGGTGTGGATAAGACTGAATGGATTTGCATATCAAACATTTCTGAGCCAAATACATCTGGACAAAGAGGAGGCCGAAGGCAGCAGAATGTATTGACAGTGATTCCTGGACCCACAGTTCATGCTAAAAGGAACGTGGAAAATAAAAAATTATTAACTGCATGGAAATTATTTATTGACGAACCAATTTTACGTCATATAAAGCTTTGCACAGAAATCGAAGCCAGGCAGAAAACCAATAATAAGACCTGGACCTTGTCTTTTGAAGAGTTAGAGAATTTCTTGGGATTAGTCTATGCTAGATCTTATCTGGTCAACACAATGGGGCCCGCCAATCTTTCATAAGACAATGGCAAAAACAGATTCAAGGAAATTTTTAAATATTTGCGCTTTGACTTGAGGAACACTAGATCATCTCGCCTACAGACGGATAAATTTGGTCTAGCATCCACCATTTGGAATAAATTTATTGCTAATTGTCAACTAAATTATACACCAGGAGAAAACCTCAGTGCTGATGAGCAACTTTACCCTTGTAAAACACGGTGTCCATTCATACAATATATGGCAAACAAACCAGATAAGTTTGGTGTCAAATATTGGTTACTGGTGGATGTAAACTTAAAATACTTGTGTTATGGATTTCAGTATTTGGGTCGAGAAGTTTTTCGAACAAATCAGCAGTCACTACCCGAGTATGTAATTCTAAAATTAGCAGAACCTATTTTGAATCAAGGACGTAACATTACAATGTACAATTTTTTATGTCAAACAAATTAGGAGAAAAATTAAATGCCAAAAGAACTATCCTTGTTGGAACTATACGAAAGGCTCGAAGAGAAATTCCAAAAGAGTACAAATCTATTCGTCTCCATCGAAATCTATCTTTTATATCAAAAAGCAGTAACAACACAACATTGACTGTTTACCAAGGAGAACCTGAAAAGAACGTTATGGTTCTAAGCACTTTACATCCAGATGTGACAATTGGAACTGGGCCGAAGAAATTACCCGAATCAGTAACCTTCTACAACAACACAAAATATGGAGTTGACGTGTTCGATCAAATGCTTAGACAATATTCTGTCCGAGCTAGCACCAGAAGATGGCCTATTCATGTGCTGTACAATGTGGTAGATATGGCTGCCCTCAATTCCTTATAAGGAAATTAAGAAATCTAATATTTCTTGTCAAAATTTAATTTTCCAACTTGTTCAAGAATTGACAAAAGTAAGTGAATCTGCAGCAGAACATGAACTAACAACTGCTGGACCATCACAAGCCGCTCCTGTTGTCTCTATCATTCAAAATAAGAAAAGAAAACAGTGTCAAATCAATGCGAACTGTAAGAAAAATCGGTCATCAGAAAGTTGTGGAGAATGTAATAAAGTTATGTGTGGAAAATGTGTCAAAAGTGTAAGAAAAATATGTGTCAAATGTCAACCTATGTAAAATAAATCTTTTAACAATAAAAAGTAATATTTGCAAGACTTTTTTACACCTCTTTTGAAATTATTGCACTTATAATAATGCGTTTTCAATATAACCGTTAAATTGACGGTTCTGGTCTCTATAGTAGGACAAAAACTCTGGTCTTTCTAGTGTTAAGTCTTATTGTGAATATTTCACCAGAATCCGAGACAAATCCGTGGTTACAAATGGTGACAGCCACCCCCACTTTCTTTCATGGAAAAATGTTTGCAATAAATCTGATCTTATCTTTTAAAAATCAGGAAAATATTCTCTGAGTAGAAAGATATTATTGCATTTGAACCAAAAAGTTCAGAACGCCACGTCTACTTTTTTATGGATGGGTTAGAAGATGAGAAATAGGGTATCATACGAACCGGTGCAGATGTTGTTTTAATTTGTTTAAATGATCCCAGATATGAAATTTGGAGAAAATCCATCCATCCTTTACAGTTGCAGTTGATGAGATATAGAGGCAGACAGAATTGGGAGAACCACTTTTTTGAGTTTCTCTGTTATAGATAGTAATGTCAAGTTTGATCAAAATCTTGAGATCTAACATTTTTAGGGAACTAATACTTGCCTTATTCATACATATGTACATAGATGTAAGTATAAAACACTGCTTCCTTCTTTGGAAACAGTAATCCCATCCATCAGGTTCACCTAAATTGAACTTGGCCATTTTCGAAAATGTCATCTGCATCAAATTGCTTTTGCATAATGTTCTTAAACGCAAGCTGCATAAGTCGTTTATTCGAAAACACCATTATAAATCGCACTGCATTTGCACCATGTTCGATAATGCAGTGTTTGCAGGGCAGATGTTCATAAACGTGAACTGCGCTGCAAAAAATCAGCCAGACAGCTGCGCTGCGCAATAAGATAAATGACTGAATCAATTGAATGGAATCGATTATTTTATTTCTTTTAACTAAATATTATGTTCATAGAACTCCATCACTTACTCCTACCCGAATATGGGTCGAGTCATTGGAATATTGCAAAATTTCTCAATAAATTTTGTTAAGGGCTCCATTTTGCTGTTTGAAAACGTCAAATGCGATTGCAAAAAAAAAAAATCATGGAGGCGACCCAGATCAATGGTAGCAAAAAACGTTTGCAGTTTAACGTTCGCAAACCTTAAGTGCTGCAATGACGATCAAATTGACGATCAAAATGACGATTGTTCAATATCATTGTCTCTATTTAATACAGTTGTCTCTTTTCTTTTTCTTTTTCTTTATGAAGTCCTTTATACTTTCATTTTCTTTTTATCATTCATTCGTTTGTCGTCTAACACGTTGTTCGGAACCCTCGTGATCGAGAAAAATAAATATTTTATAATACAGTCCAATCGTTTGTTTTAATTCGTAAAAATTCATTTTCCGATCGAACATTTGGTCCATCGACCCAGATAATGTGTTAGAATTCGAATCAAGTTGTAATTGTTAATAATTATTTCGTTTTATTAACTTCGAATAGTTAAATTCGGTGCTGCGCAGTGGAATTTACCACACACACACACACATGCAATCACACATTGCAAAAGTGGATACACATAGGTTCCACAAGCTGCAAATAGTATCGGTGGTGTATTGTTGTTTCGTCTACAATATATACTGCGTTCTCTTTTTGCACTGCAACTACGCCAAGACATTCTAGCTATTGCACTCTTACTCTCTCGCTCTAAAATTGTCATGTCTATCGAAAAGTTAAAAGTATCTCGTGCAGGAAAAAAAGGATGTATCACGAGAATCCAGACGAAAATTCAGGAAAATCAAAAATCGATTACCACCACTGATCTAGATTGCCGTCTTCAACTACTGGGAGGATATTTCACGCAATATCTTGCAATACAAGATGCTATCGATGACCTTCTCCCTGCGAACAGGGAAGAGGAGGACTACAGGGCAAGTGTTGAAGAGTTATATTGTTCCGTCAAATCACAAATTCTCGCACTTTCAGCAAAACCGAAAAGTATCTCGTCTCGTGTTATTGCACACCCCGTTTCTGGAGATGATCTTCCAAAAATAAAGCCACCAACATTCTCGGGCGAATATACGGAGTACAACACGTTCATCCAACAGTTTACTGCAACGATCGACTCTAAAGCTATACCAACAATTAGGAAATTTCAGTTGTTGGTGGATGAGTGTTTGAAAGGCGAGGCAAAATTAACCATCAAGTCGTTAGATGTTACTGAGGAGAATTATTCGAAGGCGTTGGAGTTGTTAAAAGGGCGCTATGACAACAAATGCATTGCCTTCCAGTCGCACATTCGGCGACTATACCATCTTCCATCAGTTCCAAGGAATTCGGGAACTGAACTTCGTCGTTTCGTTGATGGAGTGGAGGGACATCTCGGTGCCTTAAGATCATTGGGTACAGATACTGATATCGTTAATGCACTCCTGCTTCACATAACATCACTCAAGCTGGACATCGAAACGCATGCTAAGTGGGAGGACTCTTTGAACTTGGACAAATTGCTTACATGGAAGGAGTGTTCATTATTCCTCACCAAGCGGAGTCAACAACTCGATATAAGAGATCCTCGCAGCAAGACAACAACATCCGTGTCATTATCATCGTCGTCGTCATCTAAGCCGTACCTTTCGAATAGTGAAGCCAAATTTAAAAATCGTCGCATAACTTCATTAGCCGTCGCTGAGCTGTATTGTGCTTTCTGCAATTTGAAACAACACACTATATCAAATTGCAACAAATTCATCAAGCTTTCTGTATATGAACGGTTTCGGACTGTCAAGAATATTGGATTGTGCATTAACTGCTTAGCTGCTGGTCACTCAGTAAAGGATTGAAAGTCGTCGAAGTGCAGGGTATGCAGCGAACCGCATCACTCACTACTTCAACGCTTTCAGGTTGCAGCTTCAAATTCAGTACAGACAACCCCAGGCCAGAGCGTTGCCAGCAATCCCAATCTTGGCACATCGGATTCCAATGCAAATCTTATATCATCTGCACTTCATTCTATCACTCTGAAAGGAAATTCAAGAAGCCACGTATTCCTTGCTACTGCTTTAGTAAATGTCAAAGCAGCAAACGGTGAGTACATTCTGACTCGTGTACTCTTGGACTCGGGATCGCAGATAAATTTAATTTCGATGCACTTGGCACAAAAACTACGTTTGAAGGTTATCGATTTCTGCGGAGAATTAGGTGCAGTCGGAAACATCAATTTGCCAGCTCGTCACAAAACATTTGCTTCAGTAAAATCAAGATTCAATGACTTCGAAACTAATTTGGACTTGATGATTTTGTCATCGATAACATCAAATCAACCCGAAGTTCAAATCGACATCAGTGATTGGTGCATGCCTCCAGATGTTTCGTTAGGCGACCCCAACTTTAATAGACCTCAACGCATTGACATGCTTATCGGAGCTGATATCTTTTTCGACCTGTTAGCCGATGGTCAGATAAATTTGGGAGAAGAATTCCCCTTACTTCAAAACACTTTGTTCGGTTGGATCGTCGTCGGCAAGTTTACTCCCAAAGCCGTCACCCGGCATGATTGCAGTTTGGTTGCACATGCGCGCGAAAGCATAGACAGATCCAATGGAACTGCAGATATCGCACTCAACGATATGCTGCAAACGTTTTTTAAAATCGAAGATGTCCAGTCAAATTCGCCAAATTGTACCGAGGAACAGATAGCATGTGAGAACTTGTTTTGCAAAACCACTCAGCAAAGATCTGATGGTAGACTAGAAGTACATTTACCATTTAAGGAGGATCCCAGTGCCCTTGGGAACTCAAAGCGAATTGCAGAGAAACGCTTCTTAAGTCTGGAGAGGAGCCTGGAAAAACGTCCTGAAATAAGGGAGCAGTATATTTCATTCATGCGAGAATACGAGTCTCTAGGACATATGGAAGCTGTACCATCAAGTGAGATTGAAAATGTACGATACTATATACCTCATCAATTTGTTCTTCGCCCAGAAAGTTCGTCAACACGATTGAGAGTTGTCTTTGATGCGTCCTGTCGAACATCATCAAATGTATCACTAAATGATATCCTTATGGTGGGACCTATAGTGCAACAGGATTTGTATTCCATCTCGCTTCGGTTTCGTTCTCATCAGTTTGCCTTGACTGCAGATATACCGAAAATGTATAGGCAATTCTTCGTTCGGCCTACAGATACGAATTTTCAAGCAATCTTGTGGCGCGAGAATGTGGATTCCAACATTAATGCCTTTCGATTGAAAACAGTAACGTATGGCACGTCATCAGCACCATACCATGCCACTCGATGTCTTTTATATTTGGCTGAGAAATATCGTGACAAATTTGCTCTCTGTTCGGCAGTCATGGAAAGGGATTTCTACATCGATGATCTCATCTCTGGTGCTGATACTTTGGAAGAAGCTGAGGAGATTCGTTTCCAGATTGAATCAATTTTGCACACTGCTGGACTTGAATTGAAAAAATGGTTCTCCAAGGAGGGTAAGCTGTTGAACAAAATTCCTTTAGCTGATCGCGAGTCCCCATTGAGGATTAATGATAGCGATGTCATCAAGGCTCTTGGTGTAGTTTGGGAGCCTTCAAAGGATGAACTCCAGTTTGTCAATCCATTAATATCGGTGCAGAATGCCAATGTCGTCACTAAAAGAACCGTTTTGACAGATGTGGCACGGTTATATGACCCGTTGGGGTTAGTAAACCCAGTTATATTGTGGATTTCTAAAATCGGATGGGATGAGGAGGTGGTCGATGACCTGAAAGAAGAGTGGATCAATTATCGTTCAAAGCTCGATGAACTTAAAAGGGTACATGTTCCAAGATACATATTTTCAAAGGATGCTGTTCGTTGCGAGTTGCATGGGTTTTCGGATGCCTCCCTCAAAGCCTTTGGGTGTTGCCTTTACGTCCGTATCGTGGATGTGCTGGGAAATATAAGCGTTAATCTTTTAATTGCGAAGTCCAAAGTTGCACCTGTGTCCGCTCAAAGTTTGCCCCGATTAGAACTATGTGCCTCATTACTTTTATCAAGGCTGCTTCGTCGAGTTAGGGAATCCTTTGACAAGAAATTCGATCAAATCGTATTGTGGACAGATTCTGAAATTGTCCTCAATTGGCTTGCTGACCATCCTTCATCGTGGAATACATTCGTTGCTAATAGAGTGCCCGCCATACAGGAACTAACTGCGGAATTGACATGGAGGCATGTCAATACGCAATCAAATCCAGCCGACATTGTATCGCGGGGATCATTGGTTGCAGAATTGATTGAATCCCGTTGGTTTAAAGGCCCTGCTTTTCTCTATCGTCATGCTAGTGAGTGGCCACTCAAGGAGAAACAAGCTGTGGTCAATATCCCTGAACGACGTAAGGTAACATCTGTGTTTCTTGGGTTAACACACAAAAATAATTTTGGCTTTGACAATTTAATTAAAAATCATAAATTCATTACAAGCTATAAAAAATTTGTTCGGATCTTCGCCTACTGCATTTGATTTGTTGAGAATTTAAGGAGAAAACGCCAAAACGAAAAACTATTGCTAGGTGAATTGTCAGCGGGGGAGTACGAAGTTGCTTTGCTTAAAATAGTATTTTGTGTTCAGCAGAGTAGCTTCGGAGACGAAATAGCAGACCTTCAATCAAAGAATCATATCGTTAGTTCGAAGAGTCCCATCTAGAAACTTAATCCATATCTTCACATCGGTCCTTTGGTGACGTTGATACGCGTTGGTGGTCGGCTGAATCTTTCAGACTTACCATACGAGGCGAAGCATCCAATTTTGCTGCCAAAGTCTCATCCGTTTGTCAGAAGTTATCTTCATTTTTTACATCTAAAAAACCATCATGCAGGAGCTCAAGCGTTGGTGTCAATTTCCAGGCAAAAATTTTGGATTGTTGATGCACGAAACATGGCGACTAGTGTGGTGCATAATTGTTTGCAATGCTTTCGAATGCGGCCTAAGTTACAAGGACAAATTATGGGTAATCTACCGGCACCAAGGGTATGCAGTGAACGACCATTTCTAATTTCGGGTGTGGATTTTTGCGGCCCTTTCTCTACTACAATGAAGTCTCGTGGATTTCATACCAAAAAATCTTATATGGCAGTCTTCGTATGTTTCGCTACAAAGGCTGTGCACTTGGGGGTCGTCTCGGACCTGTCGACAAATGGATTTTTGGCTGCTCTTAGACGATTCATTTCTCGTCGTGGGATTTGTTGCCATCTACACTGCGATAATGCCACTAATTTCGTGGGAGGAAGAAATGAATTAGCAGAACTACGAAAACAATTCTACAATGAACACACTCAAACATCAATTTTAAGAATTTGTACTGAGGATAATATTGAGTTCCATCATATACCACCTCATTCCCCACATTTTGGAGGTTTGTGGGAGTCGGCAGTTAAGTCAGCGAAGAGCCTTCTTGTCAGAACGTATACTTCGAATTCGCTCACGTTTGAAGAACTTTCAACTGTAGCAGCTGAAATAGAGGCCATTCTTAATTCGCGGCCTCTTACTCCATTAACTTCGGATCCAAGTGATGAACAAGTGCTAACTCCTGGGCATTTTTTAATTGGCGGCGCTTTCACTTCATTCGCAGAGCCAGACGTCACCAATATATCCCGTCTTAATCGTTGGCAACAAATAAATGCTATTCGACTTCACTTCTGGAAGCGCTGTCTCATGAATATGTGACCCAACTTCAACATCGCTACAAGTGGAGTTCTAAATCAGGTGATGTCAGACCTGGTATGATGGTTCTTGTGTCCGATGATAATTTACCTCCTCAAAAATGGTTACTCGGTCGTATTGCGGAAACTATTCCCGGCAAGGTTGGCCATGTTCGGGTCATACGCATCAAAACTAAAAATGGCATCATATCGAGAGCTGTACACAAGGTGGCACCACTACCATTTGAAGATGTATCTTAAAGAATATGGGATTCTTTCAGAGGCGGCGGCATGTTCAATATTATTGTCTCTATTCAATACAGTTGTCTCTTTTCCTTTTCTTTTTCTTTATGAAGTCCTTTATACTTTCATTTTCTTTTTATCATTCATTCGTTTGTCGTCTAACACGTTGTTCGGAACCCTCGAGATCGAGAAAAATAAATATTTTATAATACAGTCCAATCGTTTGTTTTAATTCATAAAAATTCATTTTCCGATCGAACAACGATTAAATGACGTTTTCGAAAATTGTTTCATCTGTGAATATGAATTTTCTTCACTTTTTCTTTGCATGGCAAACTCTAAGAGACGTTTCCGAAGCGGTCATCGCCTTTGGAGATATTTGCATTGTTGCAACTCTTCTTTTTTTTATGTTAGTTTGAAATACCGGGTTAGCTGTGAGAAATGTTTCACTACGAGCTTTGGGGGCGCCCAGTAGCTATGTGTCTGTGGCCATAATGATCTAGCCAAGGACAGTTTAAAAAAAAACATTTCCGAATATAATTTTTACTTTTATACAGTTTAATTGAAAGTACAATTCAGAAAAAAGACATGTACAAATATGTAGCTACTGTGGTAAATACCTCCTCCATATTCGTATTTAAAGACACTTCACTAGAGCAGATAACGGCTCTATCGTTGATAAGCCTATATCCTTAACATGGAATTTAAGTATATTTCTTTGCATTACTTCACACTTAAAACAAAACGAAAAATACTAAAATGTACCTTAAAATGGGGAAAAGAACTTCGTATTTTTATACCTTGTCCTTACATATTCTTTCACTTGAATTCCATATCACGAATTTTGAAAAAAAAAAAAATCGTATTTCACCTGGCACGTACTCGCAGTGATGAGTTTGACTGCAAGGACTTTGCTGACTGACTCTTATTCTCTGCACTGTCCAGTTGTTTTTTTTTCATCCTAATACCGTACGTCCGTCCTGACTCTTTTCTTTGTAGAATACCTTCGAAAAACCCAACCAAAGTAATAAAAAAAAATCTTTCTAGAGTTCAAATGAAAGGAAAGAGGAAAATAACCTAAGACTTCGGTGGTAGCATTTGAAATGTGTCCGGGGAGAAATTGCAGTACAACTGAAAAGGGCCAATAATTAAATGTCAAAAGTGAGTAAACGTGCGCTGAATTATTATGTTCAGTACGTCGCATTTGAAGTTGCAATGGAATTCTTTTATTCGCCGAATATTTTACAAATGACGACGTCGGCATTGTCAGAGAGAAAGTACTGAATGAAGGATGACTTGTGAACGCTGGAGGAATAAAAAGAACATACCTAATTTCTTGTTATTATTCGACTAAGTAGGTATAATGCATTAATGAAAGATGCAATACTAAGTCAAATTACAAGGAAACGCAACGCATACCTCTGAGTTGAACGCGACTGTCGGGACCGCACAATATGAAAAATATTTTGTGCTAAGTGCTTATGGTGGCCAATAATGAAACTAGTACTAACGTATTAACAACACTCAGGGTAGTTTAGGTATCAAAATACTTAAGGTATGAGGATGTACTAGATGTTAGGGTCCTCTTACTCACCAGAATACCTACTCTATTCATATCCAGGAGCAGCGTTGCCACTTTACTACGACTGTAGTAAAGGAAAACTTTGCTTTCCCCACTTTTATGATTTTACATTTTTACTTGCTAAAGGACATTTTGAAAAATGTTCATCCTCATGATTTTGATAAATTTTTGTATTTTGTAATCAAAAAGTGGGTATCTCAATTCTGACTCTCTGTCTGTCTGTATGTACCTATACCCCGACTGGAAGGGTTTTTTTCAAAACATTTTTTCTGTTTTATCTGTGGAGTCAGAAGCAATTCTAGTCGTAATTGAAAACAAAATTGGCTAGGTAACGATTTTGTTCATATTTAATTTATGTTAAGTTATACGTCGATGGCGTACCCGATTTTTGGAAAGAGAAATTGTAGTTAGCATGTCATAAAAGGTTGGGTTAAGCTTCTCGCATCCATTCGATCTATTATAATATAAAATGTATAATGGTACTATGTATTTATGGTTACATTGTTTTTGAGAAGTTTGTTTTTAAACCGTATCCTATAGGGTAATATAGAGAGATAATTACGATAGCTCCCAAAAGTATATATATTTATTCAGTCCGCTTGTACGTCCATATGCCACCAGTTTTAGGCCTTAAATTTTGAGCAAGGAAGATTAAATTGGACCCAAATCAGTACGAGTGTAAACATTATTAAAATACGCCAACGGAAACGACTTTTTTAAAAAAAAATATATTAGAAACTGAAAAATATAGCCCTAACAAAATATATTGACGTTCATATGCTCTACAGTTCGTACCATACATTTTACAATACCACGCCTCCTTTTTGGGAGTGATTTCTTCAAAAAACCTGATATTACGTTTTTTAAACTACTTACGATTATGTATACGTGTTATTTTCAAGATCTCATCAGAATCGATGAACTTCGGTAATAAATAGTTTCAGCCACACCCACTTTTTATAGAAGTATTTGACATCTCATGTTGAGTAAACTGCCCAGACTTAGAAACTTTCGAACAAATTGGAATAAATTGGATAAAACTAAAAGTACCGATGAGATGTGCGCAAAACTTAGATGATGATGTCGAAAAATTCATAGAAGATATCCAACATTCTGCTTGGCAAAACACTCCAGAATATAAAGAAAGGCTGAGAGAAAATAATTATCCACTTGAAGTAAGAAACTGATTGCGAAAAACGGAGGGCAATGAAAAGATGGTAACATACTAGAGCCCCTCAGAACAAAAATATATTCAACAGGCTTACACAAAAGCTTAGAAGATAAAAGAGTGTAATGATGAAAAAACGTCCACCTATCTAGTGAGATTATCGAATTACAAAAGTTCTAACAATTCCCTCTAGAAAGCAGCTAAGGAATAGAAAAGTAAACTTCACAAATCCCCCCTATCAAAATGATAAATTGAAAATTGGCGAGGAATAGCGAACAAGAGGCAAATAAATTTGCTGAATATCTTGAAGGTATATTTACTCGTAAACTGAACTCGGTTGAAAATGATAACGTATTGAACATGGACATAGAACAATAAGATTGTTTGAAGATATAGAGCCAACTACAACAACCGAGGTAAAAAGTATAATAAAAAAAAATATCAAACCGAAAAAAGCTCCTGGGTTCGATCTAATAACTGGAGAAAATCTTAAACAACTTCCTCAAAAAGCCTGCATTAAACAAAGAAACATAATAAACGCTTCTTTTAGATTGAAGTATTTCCCACAGCTCTGGAAAATTGCAGAAGTTATAATGATAGCAAAGTCAGGGAAATCATCACACAAGACAAACTCTTATAGACCGATATCAAACAATTTTGAAAAAATACTGGTGAAACGAAGAAATAGTATTATTGAAAGAAAAAATCTAATTACGGAAGAAACATTCAACGAATTGTCCAGGTCCATAGGATAGTCAACACTATAAAAAACGCATTAGAAAAAAATAAAGTTTGTTCCACTGTCTTTCTCGATATGGCTCAAGCATTTGATAAAGTTTAGCATGATGGACTGACATTCAAACTTAAAAAAAGCATGCCAAAGCTATATTATACAATATTGGATTCGCATATCTCTAATAGATAATACAGAATTAAACATGAAAACTCGTATTCTGAACTGAAAGAAATACAAGCTGGTGTTCCTCAAGGCAGCGTATTAGGTCTAGTTTTATACCTATTGTATACTTCAGACATCCCACATTTAGACGGCAACATCATGGCAATATTCGCCGACGACACAACTGTAATGGCAGTTGCAAACACGAAAGCAGATTCAGTCGCTAAACTGCAAACTGTCTCAAAAATAAGTAAATGGACGACAACCTGGAGAATCAAATTAAATGAATTAAAGTCAGTGCAAGTCGACTTTACAAACAAAAAGATAAATCATATGCCAGTCTATATTAATGGTAGAGAAGTTCCTTATGGAAATATTGCGAAGTACCTCGGCATGACATTAGACGCGAAGCTCAGATGGAAAGCCCACTTTAAAAATGAAAAAAGAAGAACTAGACATTTGACATAAAAGAAAATGTATTGGCTTATGGGACGACATTCCCAACTATCAATATATAACCAGCTCCTGCTTTACAAGCAAATGATAAAACCAATATTGACCTTTGGGATGCCACTCTGGGGTTGCACCAAACAAAGTAACATCGACATCTTTCAACGTTTCCAAAACAAAGTACTCAGGAACATTGTAGGCACTCCCAGGTATATAAGAAACAGCGACCTCCACAGGGATCTTAATGTGTAGTTGGTTCAAAATGAAATTAAAAATGCAGCAAGAACACAAGAGAAACGGCTACGAGAGCACGTAAACCCTGAGGCCCTTCTACTTGTAAACCAAAATTACTCGGTCAGAAGATTAAAAGTCCGTAAACCTCTTGAATTGGGTAGATAAAGGCAATATGTAAATTTAAATGATCCATAGATAATACGAAAGACGACAACCACAAGGGGTGCTCGGAGTGAATAAAACTACACCGCCTTGAGTGGCCTAAATCCCACTTATGATTTGAGTGTTATTAACTCATTGTTATCATATTCATATTTACTGCAAATTCTCAAATTTTTTTTTTTTTAATTTGCATGTAGGTACTCTAATAACGTTCACGCTGTAGAATACTTTTGTCCGACCCCAGTTAGAGTATGCATCTAACTTTTTATCCCCAATGTACTTTGAACTTATTGATTATATTGAATCCGTTCAGCAAAGGTTGTTTCCATTGCAATTCGTCACTCTAACTGGAATGATAGTGTACGTCTTCCAGTACATAGTGACCTTTTCCTTCTCTTAAAAAACGTCGAGAAATAAGTGTGTATAAAGTTTTGAACCAGCTTACAAATGGTTTTATTGACTCGCCGACTCTTCTAAACGAAATCTGCTTAAATGGAAGTTGCTACAGGTCTAGAAACACTAGCATTTTTCGCGTAAATTACCATTGAGCAAACTACGGATGTAATGAACTGCTTACATAAACTTCACGAGAGGTGCTATTGCACGTCAGTTATTACAATTGACAACCATGAACGCTTATTTATTTTATAATTTCTGTTTTGACTTCTTTGGGCCCATACTTCTATTTAGTATGCATTTTGTTTATTTATTTACATATACTGTATTTTGTTTACGGTGTTAGGCTTAATAAATTTAAATAAATACTGACAACAAACACCACGCTAAATTATGTCTGTGACAAGTTGGTCGTAGTCTTTTACAGACCGTCAACTATCAACCTCTACTTGAATCGTAGGAAGGTTGACGTTAATTTTCGTTCTTGTGGACGAAACTGAGCGACGAAGAATTTCTTCTTGAGTGAAAACGACGGCGACGAGAAATAAAAAGATGAGGTTTCGACCACTGATGGTTTTGTAGTTTAGGTATCAAAATACTTAAGGTATGAGGATGTACTAGATGTTAGGGTCCTCTTACTCACCAGAATACCTACTCTATTCATATCCAGGAGCAGCGTTGCCACTTTACTACGACTGTAGTAAAGGAAAACTTTGCTTTCCCCACTTTTATGATTTTACATTTTTACTTGCTAAAGGACATTTTGAAAAATGTTCATCCTCATGATTTTGATAAATTTTTGTATTTTGTAATCAAAAAGTGGGTATCTCAATTCTGACTCTCTGTCTGTCTGTATGTACCTATACCCCGACTGGAAGGGTTTTTTTCAAAACATTTTTTCTGTTTTATCTGTGGAGTCAGAAGCAATTCTAGTCGTAATTGAAAACAAAATTGGCTAGGTAACGATTTTGTTCATATTTAATTTATGTTAAGTTATACGTCGATGGCGTACCCGATTTTTGGAAAGAGAAATTGTAGTTAGCATGTCATAAAAGGTTGGGTTAAGCTTCTCGCATCCATTCGATCTATTATAATATAAAATGTATAATGGTACTATGTATTTATGGTTACATTGTTTTTGAGAAGTTTGTTTTTAAACCGTATCCTATAGGGTAATATAGAGAGATAATTACGATAGCTCCCAAAAGTATATATATTTATTCAGTCCGCTTGTACGTCCATATGCCACCAGTTTTAGGCCTTAAATTTTGAGCAAGGAAGATTAAATTGGACCCAAATCAGTACGAGTGTAAACATTATTAAAATACGCCAACGGAAACGACTTTTTTAAAAAAAAATATATTAGAAACTGAAAAATATAGCCCTAACAAAATATATTGACGTTCATATGCTCTACAGTTCGTACCATACATTTTACAATACCACGCCTCCTTTTTGGGAGTGATTTCTTCAAAAAACCTGATATTACGTTTTTTAAACTACTTACGATTATGTATACGTGTTATTTTCAAGATCTCATCAGAATCGATGAACTTCGGTAATAAATAGTTTCAGCCACACCCACTTTTTATAGAAGTATTTGACATCTCATGTTGAGTAAACTGCCCAGACTTAGAAACTTTCGAACAAATTGGAATAAATTGGATAAAACTAAAAGTACCGATGAGATGTGCGCAAAACTTAGATGATGATGTCGAAAAATTCATAGAAGATATCCAACATTCTGCTTGGCAAAACACTCCAGAATATAAAGAAAGGCTGAGAGAAAATAATTATCCACTTGAAGTAAGAAACTGATTGCGAAAAACGGAGGGCAATGAAAAGATGGTAACATACTAGAGCCCCTCAGAACAAAAATATATTCAACAGGCTTACACAAAAGCTTAGAAGATAAAAGAGTGTAATGATGAAAAAACGTCCACCTATCTAGTGAGATTATCGAATTACAAAAGTTCTAACAATTCCCTCTAGAAAGCAGCTAAGGAATAGAAAAGTAAACTTCACAAATCCCCCCTATCAAAATGATAAATTGAAAATTGGCGAGGAATAGCGAACAAGAGGCAAATAAATTTGCTGAATATCTTGAAGGTATATTTACTCGTAAACTGAACTCGGTTGAAAATGATAACGTATTGAACATGGACATAGAACAATAAGATTGTTTGAAGATATAGAGCCAACTACAACAACCGAGGTAAAAAGTATAATAAAAAAAAATATCAAACCGAAAAAAGCTCCTGGGTTCGATCTAATAACTGGAGAAAATCTTAAACAACTTCCTCAAAAAGCCTGCATTAAACAAAGAAACATAATAAACGCTTCTTTTAGATTGAAGTATTTCCCACAGCTCTGGAAAATTGCAGAAGTTATAATGATAGCAAAGTCAGGGAAATCATCACACAAGACAAACTCTTATAGACCGATATCAAACAATTTTGAAAAAATACTGGTGAAACGAAGAAATAGTATTATTGAAAGAAAAAATCTAATTACGGAAGAAACATTCAACGAATTGTCCAGGTCCATAGGATAGTCAACACTATAAAAAACGCATTAGAAAAAAATAAAGTTTGTTCCACTGTCTTTCTCGATATGGCTCAAGCATTTGATAAAGTTTAGCATGATGGACTGACATTCAAACTTAAAAAAAGCATGCCAAAGCTATATTATACAATATTGGATTCGCATATCTCTAATAGATAATACAGAATTAAACATGAAAACTCGTATTCTGAACTGAAAGAAATACAAGCTGGTGTTCCTCAAGGCAGCGTATTAGGTCTAGTTTTATACCTATTGTATACTTCAGACATCCCACATTTAGACGGCAACATCATGGCAATATTCGCCGACGACACAACTGTAATGGCAGTTGCAAACACGAAAGCAGATTCAGTCGCTAAACTGCAAACTGTCTCAAAAATAAGTAAATGGACGACAACCTGGAGAATCAAATTAAATGAATTAAAGTCAGTGCAAGTCGACTTTACAAACAAAAAGATAAATCATATGCCAGTCTATATTAATGGTAGAGAAGTTCCTTATGGAAATATTGCGAAGTACCTCGGCATGACATTAGACGCGAAGCTCAGATGGAAAGCCCACTTTAAAAATGAAAAAAGAAGAACTAGACATTTGACATAAAAGAAAATGTATTGGCTTATGGGACGACATTCCCAACTATCAATATATAACCAGCTCCTGCTTTACAAGCAAATGATAAAACCAATATTGACCTTTGGGATGCCACTCTGGGGTTGCACCAAACAAAGTAACATCGACATCTTTCAACGTTTCCAAAACAAAGTACTCAGGAACATTGTAGGCACTCCCAGGTATATAAGAAACAGCGACCTCCACAGGGATCTTAATGTGTAGTTGGTTCAAAATGAAATTAAAAATGCAGCAAGAACACAAGAGAAACGGCTACGAGAGCACGTAAACCCTGAGGCCCTTCTACTTGTAAACCAAAATTACTCGGTCAGAAGATTAAAAGTCCGTAAACCTCTTGAATTGGGTAGATAAAGGCAATATGTAAATTTAAATGATCCATAGATAATACGAAAGACGACAACCACAAGGGGTGCTCGGAGTGAATAAAACTACACCGCCTTGAGTGGCCTAAATCCCACTTATGATTTGAGTGTTATTAACTCATTGTTATCATATTCATATTTACTGCAAATTCTCAAATTTTTTTTTTTTTAATTTGCATGTAGGTACTCTAATAACGTTCACGCTGTAGAATACTTTTGTCCGACCCCAGTTAGAGTATGCATCTAACTTTTTATCCCCAATGTACTTTGAACTTATTGATTATATTGAATCCGTTCAGCAAAGGTTGTTTCCATTGCAATTCGTCACTCTAACTGGAATGATAGTGTACGTCTTCCAGTACATAGTGACCTTTTCCTTCTCTTAAAAAACGTCGAGAAATAAGTGTGTATAAAGTTTTGAACCAGCTTACAAATGGTTTTATTGACTCGCCGACTCTTCTAAACGAAATCTGCTTAAATGGAAGTTGCTACAGGTCTAGAAACACTAGCATTTTTCGCGTAAATTACCATTGAGCAAACTACGGATGTAATGAACTGCTTACATAAACTTCACGAGAGGTGCTATTGCACGTCAGTTATTACAATTGACAACCATGAACGCTTATTTATTTTATAATTTCTGTTTTGACTTCTTTGGGCCCATACTTCTATTTAGTATGCATTTTGTTTATTTATTTACATATACTGTATTTTGTTTACGGTGTTAGGCTTAATAAATTTAAATAAATACTGACAACAAACACCACGCTAAATTATGTCTGTGACAAGTTGGTCGTAGTCTTTTACAGACCGTCAACTATCAACCTCTACTTGAATCGTAGGAAGGTTGACGTTAATTTTCGTTCTTGTGGACGAAACTGAGCGACGAAGAATTTCTTCTTGAGTGAAAACGACGGCGACGAGAAATAAAAAGATGAGGTTTCGACCACTGATGGTTTTGACAAAAAGAGGGTAAAGCTTTATTTCATGTTTGCTTTTATACATTTTAAATTATCGGTTTTATTCCAAGAGAGTGGAACATAAAAGTCAGAATTACCGCAAATGGTTCTATAAAGTTTGCTCTTATACAACAAATTATGGCGATTGGTCGAGACTAGGCGCCAGATTCAAATTCCCATAAAATAGACAATTTGGGAAGCTATTCTGTCCCAACATTGGGTATTACCTTGTAACTGATAGGAGATTTTCTCCTTCTGTCTGTCTGTCCGTCTGTCGTATCTACGCAAGACTGCAGGTCGGATTTTCTAGGAACATCGGAATTTTCTTTCTAACCCCAAAACTAACGATTTTTTACTAATAGACATTTTTTTTATTTTGCTTTAATTTACTATTTGATTTGGGTTGGATATAATCCCAAAATTTTTTGAAAATTTGTTATTTCTTGGGTGTAACTTAAATAATTTTGTTGGAAATTGAACATATAAGCAATGTGTTATTATATGCAAGGACATGGTATACCAACTTTTGGAAGATTTTTAATAGAAGTTTTTTGCTTCAAATCAGATTTGCAAGTCAACGTTGCATTCATACATAGGTACAAGTATGTACGTGTGACTCACACGTGCACTTTATTTTTAAGTTTACATACATTTTCGATAATCAATAAATCAACAATGGTTGTATAAAAGCTAAAATTAATATTATTATTTTTCTTAAATCGAGTCTACTTCGCTTGTTTAATAATATGTTTTTTCTATTGTAAATTTGAATGTTAATTTTGAATGTTAATTTATAAAATTGTTGTGAGTCACTGTATATAAATGCATCGCACCATCCTATCCAAAGTCCGTCATCCAACAGCCGACTATCTGCAATACCAGATAAATTAAGAATTCACCATCACGCCATCTCACGCATCGGGCAGACATGCAGTTTTTCACCTCGCTGCAGCTAACACACACACTTGAATGCATGCATGAATCCATTTCTCTCTGGTGCAGCACACACACTGCTCGTGGTGAATATTGGTTCGGCTGCTGATGGTTGACCATCGATGATCTCGTCCACTTGGATTTCGGACTCAGGACAATATACAACTTGGTGATATAATCTTACTCATACATATATTATATTTAAATAAATATACATATTTTTTGTTCCTACTTGGTCTTGGGTCGCATTCATTCGTTTCTGGGTGCCAATTCACTTAATCTTACTTCTACCCATTCATTAACGTAATTAATTGGTCCTTCAATTTCGGATTTTGTGAACCTTTCATTAAAAACAGATTTGATACCTTTTATAGACAAAGTGATATAGACACAGATTTTGATACGTAGGACACGTATAAGTGAAGTGCTGTTGTAATTCTCTATCTCGATCTTTTGTACAATCTCGATTAGGAAACAAACCGCATCGGTGCAATGAGTTTGTGTAATCTTAAGCGCGGAAATGCTAAAGGTCGTCTGACACGTGCAGTGGCCTTCGTCGGTTCAATCAACTCCGCGACTTATCTCGAAATGCTGGAGATTCGGCTGACTAAGTTAGACGAAACGTGGTCAGAATTCTCATCATTGCATGAAGAAACGTTTCAAAAAGTAACCGAGGAAGAATTCAAGGAACTTGAACTCGAATTTGCGGATTACGAAAATCGGTTTTTTATTGCCCACTCAGCGATGAGGAAATCGATTCGCGAAAGATAAGCTATCGATAAAGAACATACGGGTGTTCAGCAACTCGCGGAAGAACAATCCAAGTTTCTAGAGAAACTGAATTCGGCCTCTAATAGTGCTTCGTCGATACAGTTACCCAAATTGACAGTGCCTTCCTTTTCAGGAAATTATAAGGATTGGCCTTCGTTTCGGGATACGTTTACGGGTACAGTGGATAATAAGCCAAATCTGACCGCGACTCAAAAGTTCCACTATTTAAAATCATTCCTTCGTGATGACGCGGCCAAGTTAATCCAACACATTCCCATTTCTGAAAATAATTATTTGGGAGCTTGGGACCGCTTAGAGAAACGGTATGATCGCGTGAACCTCATAGTGCAGTCATTTATCCAGACCTTTTTGTCCCTTCCATCAACATCGGTTAGTAATGCACAGACATTACGCAAAATTACCGACGGTGCTGATGAGGTCGTTCGTGGTTTAAACGCGCTCGGATCGAATAATCGTGACCCGTGGTTAATTTATTTGTTAATTAACAAACTCGACGTGGACACTCGTCAAAGTTGGGCGGAAACGGTCGGGTCTCGTGACGATTTCGAATTCGACGAACTCCTAAGTTTTTTACAATTAAGATGCGATGCGTTGGAATCGGCTCACTCAACATCGCGACCTAGTGATTCACGTGTTAAACCACGAGGACAGATTCGTACGCATTTTGCTGAAGCGCCTTCTCCCTCGCAATCATGTTCACAGTGGCCTAAATGTAAAAACAACCACATTCTACCACAATGTGAACAATTCGTAGCCCTTGATGTGGAATCACGTCGCGCTCTCGTAAAATCGAATTCTTTGTGTTTCAATTGTCTTCGGGCAGGTCATCCTGCAAACAAATGCCGCTCATCGTTTCGTTGCCGCATATGCAACTCACGACACCATTCGTTGGTGCATGCGGATTCTAACAACCCGTTATCTTCACATCGTACTAAGACATCTTCGCCTCAAACACGACAACCTACACCCACCCCATCAGCATTGATGTCGGTTTCTCTGCCTGTGAATAACCATTCGTCGCTCGAGGTCGGCCTATGTAGGCAAACAATTCTGCCCACTGTGTTGGCTCAGGTTCAGGATAATGTAGGCAATCTGATAAGCTGTCGAGTGTTGATCGATTCGGGGTCTCAAATTTCATTTGTAAGTGAATTCTTCGCCCAACATCTAGGTCTTCCTCGTAGGCATGCAAGGTTTCCCATTCTCGGGTTGTCATCAACAGATGCAGGTCAAACCAGAGGTTGTATCTCAATCAAGTTGTGTTCGCGTTTTAACCAAACCCATCTAGTTGTCGACGCCTTTGTTTTACATAAGTTGACGTCGAATCTTCCATCGCAGTCCTTTGATATATCTGCCTGGTTTCATCTTCGGAATCTGGACTTGGCAGATCCCAACTTTATCGTACCTGGTCCTATTGATATGCTACTTGGAGCTGACAAGCTATGGTGTATCCTTATGGTCTGCCTATTGCCCAAAATACATCGTTTGGCTGGGTAGTAACTGGAGAGCTTTTGGATGCCAAACAACTGCAATATGTACCAGTGTCATCGCTCCATTCTACTTTCGACGTCGACGTTCTGTTGCAGCGTTTTTGGGAGCTGGATGAAGTGACGCCTTTGAAGGACGAATCGTTTGCTGATGATGAAGCTGAACAACACTTTCGAGAGACGTTTTCACGTTCTCCTGATGGAAGGTATGTCGTTCAGTTACCTTTCAAAACCCCTTCGCAAGTCTTTGGTAATTCACTTAAATATGCTATCAGTCGCCTGCATTCGATGGAACGTCGTTTTCTCAAGGACCCCAATTTGTACAGCATGTATGTTAAATTCATGCAAGAATACGTAGCTTTAGGTCACATGGTCCGTGTATCCCCAGCTGATTTGGAAACTGAACCCGGGAAGGTATTTTATTTACCCCATCACGCAGTGTTGAAGCCAGATAGCTCGACGACCAAACTACGGGTAGTATTCGATGGTTCGGCTAGGGAACGTCGCTTAACAGTCAGTTATTGATAGGTCCACCCATTCAGCGCGATTTATTTGGAGTTTGTTTACGCTTTCGGCAGCATAAATACGTATTAAACAGCAGATGTTGTCAAAATGTTTCGGCAGATATGGGTTGACGATCTGCATACCAACTTCCAACGCATCCATCCGATGACATCAGTCACTTTCGTCTACGCACAGTAACCTATGGAACTGCATCAGCGCCTTTTTTGTCGATTCGAGTCTTGAAGCAGATAGCGATGGACTACCACACGAAGTACCCAACTGCAGCGCGCGTTTTGTTGAATGATGTGTACGTACATGACATCATGACAGGAGAGAATTCATCAGATGAACTTATAAGTTTAGTGTCTGAGCTTGTATCCTTATTGTCAAATGCTGGACTCGAACTTCGGAAGTGGAACTCCAACTGCTGGCCCTTACTTGCTCGGTTGCCTAGGAATGATTGTGAATACTCTTGGTTTGATACTGATCGGTCAACGTCACTAATAAAGGTACTAGGGATGCATTGGAATCCAACATCTGATAAATATTCATTCCGCATGTCGGAGTCTCGTCTGTCAATTCCTCCTACTAGGCGTTCGTTGTTGTCAGAAATCTCTCGCATTTTCGATCCATTAGGATTTCTGGCCCCATCAGTTGTGCTGTTCAAAATGCTTTTTCAGGAGTTATGGTCTTCAGAACTCAACCTTGGCTGGGATGACCCACTTCCAGCGCAATTGGCTGAACGGTGGATGCGCTACCAATAAGAACTGCACTGCTTCGAGCAAATACAGGTGCCAAGGACGATTTTCGCTTCATCAGGAGACATCGAATTGCACTGGTTTTCAGACGACTCATTGTTGGCCTACTCAGCGGTAGTCTACGCTCGTTGTCAAATCGCACCCAATCAATTCCAGATAGTCATTGTCGCGGCCAAAACCAAGGTTGCGCCGGTTAAACCTGTCTCGATCCCTAGGTTAGAGCTTTGTGGAGCTCTACTTCTCTGTCGCCTAATAACCTCGATTAAATCATCGATTAATAGGAGTTTCAAGGTTTTTGCTTGGTGCGATTCACAAGTCGTACTTCACTGGTTGTCTTCGTCACCTCGTCGTTGGACTACCTTCGTCGCCAATCGTACAGCTGCCATTCTCGAACAGATTCCACGATATGCATGGAAGCATATCGCATCGGAGTCCAACCCGGCAGATTATGCGTCACGAGGATTATTGCCATCTCTTCTTAACACTCATTCTCTGTGGTGGACAGGTCCTCCATGGCTATCGCTGTCACGGGAACATTGGCCCAAATCAACGCTCTCAGTGTCACAACAGGATGAAGCAGAAGTAACATTGGAAGAACACCAAAAACTAAAGCAGAGCTCATTACTACAGCAGAAACTGATGCTTTAAAATTGCTCATCGCCAAGATCTCGTCGTGGGCTCGGTTAGTTCGAATCGTTGCGTATTGCGTTCGGTTTACAAAAAATTGTCAGCCTCTAAAATTTGACAAAACCGTGCGTGGTTTAACAGTCCCTGAACTACATTTAGCAGAACTAAATATCCTAAAACCTGCACAACAAGAATCGTTCGGGAGTGAAATTAGCCATCTGTGCACTAATCGCGACCTTAACCCAAAATCTAAACTTCTAAGGTACTCTCCATTTATTGACAATTAGGGTTTACTTCGTGTAGGGGGGGCAAATAAAACATGCTTATTTGTCGTTTAATCTCAAACATCCAATAATCCTACCCAATAATCACGTTTCTCTACTTATAGTCAGCCACATACACAATATCCATCTTCACCCAGGGGTATCCGAGACATTCGCCATAGTTCGTCAACGTTACTAGATATTGGGAAGCAGAAACCTCATTCGAAAGGTTGTACATCGATGCAAACCATGCTTTCTCCAGAGGAAGATGAACAGTACCCAACTTATGGGTGACTTGCCGCCTCAACGTGTTCATCCAAGCCGTCCATTCTTCAACACAGGGTGCGACTACGCTGGCCCCTTTACCATAAAGTTTTCTCGTGGACGGAATCCCAGACTATCCAAAGCCTACATCGCTCTATTTGTGTGCATGTGTACCAAGGCAATTCACTTAGAACTAGTAAGTGATTTGACGACCGACGCCTTTCTCGCCGCCTTTAGACGATTTGTTGCTCGACGAGGCAAATGTTCTAACATTTACAGCGATAATGGAACTAATTTCAAGGGCGCTCGTCGCAGTCTCAATGAGATGCAAAGGTTGGTCTTGTCACAGACGTACAACGAAGACATTGCCAGTACTCTGGCCATGGATGGAACCACGTGGCATTTCATACCCCCTTCTGCACCACATTTCGGCGGATTGTGGGAGGCAGGGATAAAGTCAGTAAAACTACATCTTCGTCGAGTCATTGGAAGCTCCATCCTTACATTTGAGGAACTTTACACCGTCCTTACTCAAATCGAATCAATTTTGAATTCTCGTCCTCTTAATGTTTTGTCCGGTGAAGATTTAAATCCACTAACCCCTTCGCATTTTCTTATAGGAGAGCCCTACACTGCTGTACCCGAGCCAAGCCATCTGGATGTATGTACCAACCGCCTATCTCATTGGAAACATGTCCAAGGTATGGTCCAAGGATTTTGGAAGAGATGGCACGTAAGTACATCAACAGTCTTCAGGAACGAGCAAAAGACGCAGTGCAACCTCAAAGTTGGAGATTTGGTCGTAATCAATGAACCCAATCTACCTCCAGCAAAGTGGCTCCTAGGAAGAGTGGAAGAAGTTCATCCGGGACCCGACAATCGCGTAAGAGTTACAACCGTGAGGACCACTCGTCCAGTTACCAAATTGGCTGCACTACCGCTGTCCTGAAACCTTGTCCCAGGGGGGGCGGGATGTTTAATAATATGTTTTTTCTATTGTAAATTTGAATGTTAATTTTGAATGTTAATTTATAAAATTGTTGTGAGTCACTGTATATAAATGCATAGCACCATCCTAGCCAAAGTCCATCATCCAACAGCCGACTATCTGCAATACCAGATAAATTAAGAATTCACCATCACGCCATCTCACGCATCGGGCAGACATGCAGTTTTTCACCTCGCTGCAGCTAACACACACACTTGAATGCATGCATGTATCCATTTCTCTCTGGTGCAGCACACACACTGCTCGTGGTGAATATTGGTTCGGCTGCTGATGGTTGACCATCGATGATCTCGTCCACTTGGATTTCGGACTCAGGACAATATACAACTTGGTGATATAATCTTACTCATACATATATTATATTTAAATAAATATACATATTTTTTGTTCCTACTTGGTCTTGGGTCGCATTCATCGCTAAATTGAGAGTCTACTACACTTTTTGGCAAATCTATTTATTCTTCAGACTTTTCATTGTAGCAAAGCTGCTCGGGGAACCTAGGGGCGAGATAGATAATCGCAACTCAACTACATTTGAGTACAAAGTATTGCTTTCGAAAGAAATACTTTCAGCTGTATGTAGCTAAGTTCTGCCAAACCGAATAAATTATTTTTGTATTTTTTATTTCACACAATTGAAAGTCATTTAAAAATCGGGCCTAAAACGGATCTAGACAAGGTCAATATTTGAAACTACATACATATGTATATTGTTGAAGTTATGTATTTATTGCTTAGAGGATCTTGATGTATCATTGCCTGTAAATAAATATGAGTAGAAGAAAAATACCGTTTGGAAAAATAATATATCATAATAGTCAAAAAGACATGCTTCAAAAATCGCCAAAAAAGATTATGCTTAAATGCGAATTTGTTTGAGCTGTCATTTGTTTGTTCAAGATGCGATTCAACTAAAGGCAGACCACTTTACGAAGCCGACATGAAATTTAATATTGACTTCTTTTCGATGGGAAAACCGACATATTGACCCACCGACAAAGCAAAAACTCCTGACCTAGACTTCTTTATTACAAGAGATTTGGCAAAAGATTTTACAAAAGTCAAGGAAAGTTTTGATCTCTTCTCAGATCATTCACCAGTAATCATGACAATAAGCGAGCGTCTAATGAAAAAAGAAGGGGCCCTTAGATTAACTACCAACAAAACTAACTGGGACGACTTTAGGAAATATTGTACAGGAAAAATTGTTCTGAATGTGTCGCTTAAAACACCGTGTGAAATAGAAGACAAAGTCGGCCGATTTATTGAAGTCATATAGAACGCCGCGTGGAAGAACACTCCCTACAGGAGGAAAGAAGTCGTAAATAGCGAAGGTAATTATTCACCGGAAATAAAAGAACTGATACTTGTACGCCAAAGAAGAGATCTCGCAAAACAATCCCGGGCTCCCTAGCACAAAACTCTTTTAAACCATCTGTGTAATGAACTCAAGAAAGCAATCAAAGATTTAAAAAATCGAGAGATCTCTACGCATGCCATGAAAAGTATTAAAAAAATACAAATGCTATCGTCGCTAATAAGAAAAAACAAGGGTGAATGGGCAAAAGGAGGACGGATTTATTTGATGTGCACCTGGAAGAAACGTTTAAGCGATTTGACAGTCAGGCGCTAACAGAAGACCTTGGTGGTACGATTACGACACCTGACAACTTTAAAATAAAGAACGTGTCGTTGGTCGAACTTTGCCTGATAATAAAAAATCTTAAATATAACAAGGCCCCTGGATATGATTTAATAAACAGATAGAACCTCAAAGAATTGCCAAAGAAAGCTCTGATCAAGCTTCTGCATATTGTAAATGCCGCACTAAGATTATTATACGTTCCAAGGCCGAGGTTATAATGGATCCAAAATCGGGAAAGCCTCCAAACGACCAAAAAATAGAACAGACCGATATCGTTCCTGCCGATAGTATCTAATTATTTGAAGTGTATTTGAAAAGCTTTTATTAAAGCGGCTACAACCGGTCACTGAAGAAAAACGTTTGATTCCTGACCATCAATTCGGCTTCAGAACAAAGCATTCCGCAATTGATCAGGTTTATAGAATATTAAATAAAATAGAGAAAACTGTGGAGTAGAAAAAGATATGTTCCAGCACTTTTCTGGACGTCTCTCAACCTTCGACAAGGTATGGCTTGAAGTTTAAATGAACACATATTCTACCAGAACAATTATATGAAATTTTAGAATCTCACCTTGCGAACAGACTATTCCGTATTAAACACGGATAGGAATACTCCCAATTTAAGGAAATCGTTGCGGGAGTACCGCAAGGAAGTGTTCTTTGTCCGGTCTTGTTCTTACTGTGCACTCGGGATATACCACAAGAAGAAGGTACTGTCGTAGCTATGTTCGCGGACGATACGGCTATTTAACCACAGATAAATCAGTCGAGTCAGCAATTTGTAAAGCTCTCAACGAGACCAAACCAGCTCATGTTAACTTTACTTGCAAAAAAAATTTTCACTAACTCGGTACAAATACCATATGCAAATGAGGAAAAGTATTTAGGAGTGACACTAGACGCGAAACTCAAATGGAAGTCGCATATTAAAAAGAAACGAGACGAGCTTGGAAATACGAGTAGATTCAGACAAATGTATAGCCTACTTGGAAGACATTCCAAATTAAGTATATATAACAAACTGCTTTTATAAAAGCAAGTGATTAAACCCGTTTGGACGTATAGTATACAACGGGGTTGTACCAAACGAAGCAATGGAGATATCCTACAATCTTTTCAAAACAAAGTGCTAAGAGTCATAGTAAATTCCCCATGGTATATCAGAAACAATGATATCCACAGACACTTAGGAGTAACTACCGGTGATGACGAAGTAACGAACTTTGCTCGAAAACTCCGTATTCGTCTTCATGGTCATTGCAACAACGTTGTACTCCAAATTCTGGACGAGACAAACGTTGTGCGCCGACTACAAAGAATGAAAGCGTTCTATAGCGCAATAAGGACCAGCATTGGACATTCGTCCAATTCAGAATGTTTATTTCTGATAAATAGACAGAGACACCCTAATAACAGACCATTGAATCAGAATTTAAGATTAGGACTATTTAAAAACACTCACGACACGGCATCTGTTAACATAAACGTAATCCAGTAAACAGTTTCCTCGACTTGTCTATATATGATATCCAATTCAGAACGTTCCCTCTAGACAAGTCGAGAAAGCCGTACAAAATCAAACAGCGGTTCGTTCACGATTAGGGAATAACCTATTTGAACTGCAATTGAACTAATTCGATCCATTACGAAAATTGTTACATATATATGTTTAGGTGTATTCAGAAGTTACGTATGTAGATAAGAAAGACCAGCATTTGCCAAGCTTTCGATGACTTCCATAATGTACGAGTATGTTATTTAATGAAGCTGGATTCACACGTACGAGTGCAACCTTTTTCCTTCACCCTACTCTCAAGAGTTTTTTGCCGCACAGAATTACAAACCAGGATTTCCAGATGGAATAACGGCTATTCAACAATAACTTGTCGAGTGAGTGTTACCCAATATGCAGTTTTGGGTCCAAATGACTAAGGAATGCAGTCTTTTAGTACTTAGAAAAACGAGACCTTTCAAATGTTGTCTTCTTTTGCTCATTGCCACAACTTTGTTTTTTTTTTGCGTTTTGAGCATGACGATACTCAGCCGATGAATTATCTCTAAACGGTCCTCACCTCGTTTTATTCGGAAACGGTTAGAAGTGTAAATGAAGTTGTATATATTGCACATTATTTCGAGAATATGAACCAAACTTACAATTTTCCATGCACCAACATATAAGGTCAAATATTGGATTCCTGAAAATTTTCGATTTGGGGATTTTGATCAAATTTGTCATTACTATGATAGAGAAACTCTAAAGTACTCGTAGGTCGAATTTTGTGTGTCTGTCTGTCTGCTTGTCCGTCTGAAAGCACGACTGCAGCTTAAACGGCTGGACTAGTTTTCTTCAAACTTCATATCTGGGGTCTGTCAGGTCACAATTCGAAACGAAATCGGAAATTAAAGGTACTTTTTACTAATGATAAAATTATAATACAATAAGCTGATGATAAAAATTGATTTTCTCGAAAACGACTCTGATGATTTTGATAATAGTTGAGTTATGGTGGATATATGCAATCAGATGAATGATTTCATTCAAAATTAATATATAAACAATATTTGATATATTCAAGGTCATTTTTTTTTAATTTTAATGGATTTTGAATTATTTTTCTTTTTAATTTTAACGTTTTGCAGATAAACAACATAAACGTGAAAGAACCTGCAACCCAGGGAGTGTAAGCATAGGTTTTTGATCACCTTGAATGCCCGTGGTTTTGAGGATATGGATCGAACTTACAATTTATATTTATGAAAGCCCGCACTTTTGAAAATGACGATGTCAAATGGTAATTTTTTTGCCACGCATTTTTTTAGAACGCAACCGTCAACCACACAAAGCAGAAAGAAAATCTGCAACCATATCAAGAGAGGCTTAAAAACATTTTTGGGAAAAAAGCAGCCCCAGAGTTTCAAATCGATCAAGCGAACTATCTCCGGAGACCGCAAGAGTGTCTAGATTAGGATGGTCGCTACTTTGAACGTCTTTGAAATGCGGTCACAGACTTTCTTTTTTCTCGTTATCTGGTTTACAATTTTAAGTTTAGCTTATATTCTCGAACTCAAGAATACTCCCTTTAACTTTGCTTTAATCGCGCACTTTACCACTGAGCAACGGAGCTTACTTTCCTTCATGAATATTTCCAAAACTGATAAGTTTGCAATAAAAATCTGCAAAAAAAACTTACAGGAAAGGTACAATCCATCTAGAACGGATCATATAGTACCCTATTCCCCATCTTCGAACTCACGTTTAATAAAGTGAGCGAGGCGTTGCGAAATTTTGGAACATATGCAATGATATCTTTCTATACAAAGGATATTTCCGCGATTTTAAAGAAATATTATCACAAAACTGTTGTTACAACCTTTTGTTAGCAGAAAGTGGGCGTGGCTACCAAAATTTATAACCGAAAGAACCGTGAATATCTTAAAAACAAAACAATATATATTTTTTTAAGAAATTCCCCCAAAATGTACTCGTATAATGTATCGACAAAATGTTGAGAAAGTCAACGTCTACATATCTTACCTAGACAATATTTTTCAGTTTTTAGCAAAAATGTTCAGAAACTTACAGGAAAGTTACAATCCGTTTAGGACGAATAGTTTGATAACTTATCCCCCATCTTTTAACTCATCCCTAATAAAGTTAGCGTGGCGTTAACAAATTCTTAAAACCTATAAAAGGATATTTCCGCAATTTTTAAGAAATTTGATATCAACTCTTTTTTAGCAAGTGGCCTCTTTTAGAAAGTGGCCGTGGTTACCAAAATTTGTAACCGAATTCCACAGATTAGGACGAAATATTCATAATAAAAATAAGTCCTTCACCATAAATAGCATTGAAGAAGCAATACATGATTTTTTAAAGAAAACGCGGCCAAACAGCAGGCGTGGCCATGCATAATGAGTGAACGAAACGTAGAGAATATCAGCGTCTACACATTTTGTAAAGACAATACGAGTATTTTTCAATTCTTAGCAAAAATATTGAGAAAAACAAAATTTTTAAAATATGGGCGTGTCTGTGGGCGAATTTTGAAAATTTTATCACTTGTATTGTTTTGGATTCAACAAAGCTTTTATACTAAATTTCATGTTCCTAGCTCAAAACTTAAGGCCCGAAATGAGGTGACATACGGAAGGACGGACAAGGTTAGATCGACATAACTTTTGATACTGATGACAAATAAACAATCTTATGGGGGTCTTTCGTTATTATTTTTCTGTGCTGCAAACTATGTATCAAACTTAATATACCCTGTAGAGGGTATAAAAACATTTTTTTTTTGTAAAGTGGGCGTGTCTATGGCCATGTCTATGGGTCGATTTTAAAAATGTTAACACTTGTCCTGCTTCGGATTCTAGAAAGCTTATATAACAAATTTCGACATAATCCACATAAATTTTGATATATCACAAATATATATACTTTTAGTAGTCCATCGTTATTATTCCTCTATATTACAAACTATGTGTCCAACTTGTATACTCCGAATAGGGTATAATAAAGGGCACTATTGGAATGCTTAAATAGAGGCCTGGGCAGTGACAAAGAAAGTGGGTTGTATCCTCTTAAACTTCTTCATCACCGGAACCCCTACATAGCTCTTCTTCTGTTATAGGTACGTAGCCTTTTCATATGATACCGCAGAGCATTATTCTCGGTAATCACTCCTATGAGGGTAGATAGGGATTTTCTATACATTTGCATAAGTCTGTCGGTCCTGACTTTATCATATATGGGCCATAGCTTTCTAGCGGTAACGCAAGTGTCTACAGAGGTCCACCTGTTGTTTGTCTCTGTTAGAACTTTATTTCCCGCTTCGAGCTTTAGTGTGCAAGGCGTGATGTTCATAGAGGGGTCAGATTGGTTAGGGCTTAATGCCGAACCTCTTCTTGCCAGTTCGAGTTTTACCTTGTGCCATGTTCCAAGAACTTTGAGATCTTCTCGATAGCACTTCACAAGTTCCGATTTTATTTCTGTAACACTAATCGCTTTTATTGCTGCCTGGCTATCGTTGAAAAAAGTGATATCATCTTGTGGTATTGCCCTCATCGCAGTGTCACGGACGGCTATTGTCACTGTTAGGACCTCCGCCAATAGTAAACTAAGTTCGAGATGCCAGAATCTCGGGATTGCAGTCCCTAGACAAAATGTCACCGTAATGTCACTTCGAGTGCTGAGATCAAACGAAGAATTACTCTTGCCAACCGCTGCTTCTTTGAGTTAAAAACGCAATTGAGAAGCAGGGCCCTATATACAAAGATTAAGGAGACACTATGTAAGGCTCTCATCATTCTAGTCCTGCTATATGGAGCAGAAGCATGGTCGTTAACAAAAGGAGTTGAAAGAACTCTTGGTTGTTTCGAAAGGAAGATTCTTCGTACGATGTAGCATCCAATTTATTTTGACGGTATGTGGAGGAGTAGATTCTATTAGTCCACCCAGGTGGAACAACGAAGGAGTGAAAGACGCCGCCTTAGGATGAGTGCAGTAGGAAAGGGATCTCAGCCAATTCGACGTGTAAAACTGATGGCAACTGGAGAAAGATCGAATTAGCTGTAGAGGTTTGTTGGCTGAGGCCCGCGTACATCCCGGACTGTGGCGCCATTCAAAGTCCGTATGTAAGTGAACCAACTGCGGAATAAGTTGTTGAAGATCTCATAGGAGTATATAATAGGCTACATTACTTATGCAAAGTGCCACAAGTATGTAGCTCAGGGTTAGTCTTCCTTGAATACTTAATATGCATCGTTTAGGCAATTTAACTGTATGTCAGAAAGTTTATTAAACGCAATCTCAGGAGATCCCACAAAAACATTATGTCAAAGAGCTAAACATTACTGGACATTCTTAGCTCCTATCATTTTGAGTTGAATTTTATCAACATTGTAAAATTTTACTTAGATCAAAAAGATTCCGAAGATTAGCTAGATCCGTCGTCAACTGTCTTGTACGGACCACAAACGCCTCCCTAATTTGATACTAACATTCATAATAGTGTTTTTTTTTATGGCGCACTGTGTACGTATACACAGAAATGTTCAAATGTTACACCACAAGCAAAAAACAAAATCGTACTGGCAATCACTGCCGATAATATCCTCAGGAAAGACCTGATTCAGACAGATTATTCGTAGAGTAGATTTTACTAATGCAAATTATTGTCATATTCAAATCACCTACCAATATGATTGGATTAAGTACCCTGCCTCGGTTAAATCAATATGTGTCGTGAGATCACAGTTCCGAAAAATGTATCTGAGGAACAAAAATCCATTGGGACCTCGTAATGCATTTTAATGTGGTAATGAAATAAGATTACCTGCGTAAGGAAATACCGTTGGGTAATTATTATTCAAATCATGCGATTTGGTACTGTAATTAAGTTTGAAATTATCATATGAGTAAGGTAGCGTCGTGAAAAAAATGCAACCCTTGGGAGATGGTGTAGGTTTTGAGATTGTGAGTTTTTTTTTCATCCGCAACCTGAATACATATGTGTGTATGTCACTGACGAAGACTGTGTTCTTCGGGAACTTTTTAATGGAATTCTTCGGTGGAATACATGGTGTTGAGAGAACATGCATTTAAAAGGCCCACCGAAAGGAGAGGAGTTCCTTAGTTGTTTGTTTCGCGAATTTTTTTTTCCTGAATCTCTACTGCTTTCAGCAGCATTTTTAGAATGCACTACAGATCCATTAGATTGAACATCTTCTGTGCTTTTGCAATGTTCTTTTGGGCTGTCAATTTGATATTGAAATTGGCAGCCTTAAGGCGGAACGAGAAAATTCGGTTAGGCAGGCATACATACGAGTACTTCTTCTTTTTATTTTTTTAATTTTTGGAAATCTATGGGTATAAAGCAGTAGGTATTTTATGATAAGAATGTTGTCAAGTATATTACATGGAATACAACCTATATGAAGATAATATTAGGAATAGTACCGTTAACTTTTTTTTTCAAAACACATACCTCAAAACATAATAAATATCACCCAGTTTGGTTTCAGCAACTGATTGGTTATCATGGAGTGAGGTATGAAAGAAAATCGTCCGGAATTTCGATAATATTTTTTTATAATTTTCACACATTCGGGAAGTGTTAAATGATGCGTGATGGAATGACAAACCTTACTGAATATTTTGACAGCTGGATGTCATTGCTAACTTTGACAGCTGCTGAAACTTAATATTTGGAAAAACTATCATTGCTATCTGGTCACCCTGTAGGCATATTTTACATCCTGGGCCGAAGTTTACAAAAATGATATTAAACTATTAGTCTTATTATCACAAGTTAGATTACATTTTCGGTTGTTCGGAATATATAGGTACAAGATAGCGGACGGTAGATACAATGTTGTCTAGGAAACCAACATACATACATATCCATATGTATCAAAATGAAAATAGTTTTTCTGTAACTTTTGAAAAATGGCACCAGATCCAGATCTGGCCATTTCAGCGCCCGAAGCAAGTAGGAAATATTCCGCCCTACTATACAGTGTACGTCTAACGGTTCAAAACTTATGAAGCTGTGACCGACAGACGGGCGGACAGACAACTGACTCTTACTATAAGGGTTCCTTAATTATTTTGTGTTTTCCTGTAAGTACCGGAACCCTGAAAATGTCCCTATGTGCTCTCCATTGATAGCGAGAAGTTATCAGAATTTTTGCATGTTGAATCTTTAAACCGCTCCCTAAATTACAAAAAAATTGTTTGGCCGATGATGCGGAGAAAAATCTAAACGCAAAAGAGTAAATGATTTCACTAAAATTTATTCTACACCATTTGTTATTTTGAAATATTGAAAAATGTTGAGTAGGTAGAGCAGGATTTCATTACAAAAACAAGACGAATTTTCAAAGCACATAATAATGAAAAGTTAACTCAATTACCTATTATAAATAATCTTCATAACTGAATATTTCTGTGCCAGTGAGACAACGCACCGGTCGAAGTATGAGCCAAATCAGTCGATTCCACTCCGTTCACAGGAATTGGGAATCTCGTAGTCCGCATTGTGGCGAATTTTGAGTAAAGATCTTGGTCTACACCCATACAAAATCAAATTAACTCAAGTACTGAAGCCTCTTGATCATTTGACGCGCCGAAACTCCTCGGATTGGGCTCTGCAAACGTTTAAAGAAAATCCTGAATTTCTCACTCGCTCACTTTTGGCTTAATGGCTTCGTCAATAGGCAAAATCTACATTATTGAACTGAAACAAACCCACATGTGCTTCAAGAGATTCCATTGCATCCATAAAAATTGTCCGTGTGATGTGGATTTTATGCCGGAGGTGTGATTGGATCGTATTTTTTCGTCGATGGGAATGATCGCCATGTTACGGACATTGGAGTTCGCTATTGTGCCATGTTGGAAGACTATTTTTGACCAGAATTGGATGGACTTGTCATCAGTGACCTGTGGTTGCAACAAGATGGCCAAACAATTGACCTATTAAAGGGGAAATTCGGTAATTGTGTAATCTCGAAAAATGGTCCGGTCGAATGGCCTGCACGCTCATGCGATTTAACTCCCAATCATGTAGACAAATCAGAGGGCTCTAGTTAAAGTTATTATAATGTCATGAATTCAAACAAGGGTGAAATAAATTTGTTGTTGTTTTCATTCTTTTCTCAAAAAATAAGACTATAAAATCCACAATGTCAGGAGGCTAAACAAGGGTCAAATAAATTTGTTGTCGTTTTCATTCTTTTCTCAAAAAAATAAGAAAATAAAATACACTTTTACAATGGCGCTACGACGCGAAATGAAATACCTAGCTATATACATATATATGATCGTTATTAATAAAAAAAATCGTAACGGAAACAATATTGGCCACTTAAAATATGTAGATGTTTCCCTTATTGGCTTTTCCACGACGCACGGCGTAAAATGACAATATGTGCCACCCCTTTCGAAAATACCTACTTTTGTTTTTAATAAATAATAAAAATTCAAGACCAACGCTGCGGCACTTCTCTTAAGTGTTTTCTAAAAAATTCCTTTGAAGTGATATTTTTACTTCTGTACGTCAATAAAAGCTGTCTCTGTCGTTCTTTTCGCCCCCCACACACATGTGCTTTGTTATGGCAACTCAATAAAATGCTTATTCAATTTTATAAAGCCCGTGCCACATGTTGAATTGTGTACGCTGGGTTACTGTTGTATGCGTTTTTTTGCCAATGCCACATGCACGTGTTCACGTCCCTTTTTGCGTTTTTTTCGCAATAACCGTCCAGGCGATGGCTTTAAAATTCTAATTCCGTTTTGTTGACTACTCGGTATTTTTTTCGACTGAAAGACAAGAGGAAATGCTACCGCATGCCAGACATAACCTAGTAGCCATTTTTGCTCGATCTCCCTTGTCAGCCGCCACCATCTGCGCCACCACTATGTAATTCACAATGAAGGACCAAATAAAAATATACAGGCAAGATACAATTCGTCGAGAACGGGTCGTATGATACCCTATCCCCCTATCTTATAACTCACCTCCAATAAAGTGAGCGAGCCGTTACGAAATTTTAAAACATATATAATATTTTTCTATACAGAGAAATATTATCACAAAACTGTTGTTACAACTTTTTCTTAGCAGAAAGTCGGCGTGGATCCCGAAATTTAGAACTTGATGACTTAAAAGTTAACAATCACCTTAAATAGCTTTAAAAAAAACAATATATGTTATTTTTAAAGAAAACACCGCCAAAAAGTGGCCGTGGCCATGTATAATGTACGGACCAATTATAGAGAAAGTAATCTTCTACATATCTTACCTTGACAATTTTTTCAGTTTCTTGGAAAAATATTGAGAAAAACGATATTTTTTTAAAAGTGGGCGGGTTTTGAAAATATTTACACTTGTACTGCTTCAGATTCTGGAAAGTTTTTATACCAAATTACATGATCCTAGCTCAAAACTTCAGCCCAAAAAGTGGTATCATACGGACCAACGGACATGGCTAGATTGACATAAATTTTGATGCTAATCACAAATTATATATTTTTGGTTTCCTGTTATTATTTCTCTATGTTACAAAGTATGTATCAAACTAAATATACCCTGGATAGGGTATAAACACCGTCGTCGTTGTTGTCGCACGCTGACGAAGAAGTCAGGAGCGGGTTATAATGAAACCGCATCCGCAGTCATTCTCAAAATTGTGGCTTCCAGCAGGTTGTTTCAATTCTAATTTCATTGCGGCAGATTTTGAGGTATTTATGTATAAAACGAGGGGATTGGCGGACGGTGGGTGTCACTGAGAAACCACCGCTGGAAGAATTTGTGTAATTTTGTTTGTTCCATGTGTAAGTTGTAAGTCTGATATTAGAAAGCACACAAAAAGGAAAGGGTTGAGGGTTGTTTCCTTTTTTGTTTTCTACTGGCCTTACGCGTAATGGGATTGAGAATCTAATTTGTTTGTTTTGACTTACATTAAAATTTTATTTTAAAGGTGCAATGTAGTAAGCACGTTCTTGCTTATAAACTATGATTTAGATTGATACCTGAATCAAGGGCAAAGCGCCGAATAACTTCGTATACTACGTGTACATACACATGTATAATTTAAGAGGACTACTATTGACTTGTTTTCAAATCATCCAATTTTCATTGAACCATTAAACCGGCTTAATACTATCTACCTAGAATATTTATTTTCGCACCGGCTTTCTGGATATCAAATAACGATACTGAATACACTCTTTGAAACACATTTTTACGAACGATAAAAAGGCACAAGCACATTTATTTTAAGTGGTGTCGGTATAGTATGTAAATGGAGCCATCTAAAAATCATTAAAATTGTGTTGTGTCAATACTAAGGAAAATACACGGAATTTAAATAAAAAGTTATTTTCTTGTTGCTCATTCGCGGATCACTGAAATAATGTACATACGTAGGTAGATGAGTATTATCATTTCAGAACGTACATTTATGTTAGTTTAATGAGGTGTGTGTCGATTGGGATAAGTGTATGAGTACGCACGTGGTCCCCCTATTACCCTATTATTTAGTTTGTTTGTTGGTTTGAAGTGGCATTTTATGAGTTGCACTTAGCCTAAGATAGGTCCATTTTGCCGCCACTATGTGTGGACAGATGCGTCACGCTGTCTGCTCCTGGAAAGAATTGCTTTTCCTGATGAAAGCTGTTTATGTTAGCCCTAGAGGCAGTGTTGAGATCGTTGAGATAATTAAAAAAATAGTGATCTAGTGTAGCCTTCTTAATGTTGGCGAGTGCAGTACTGTCTTCTCTTCTTCCACGTCTCTGCAACTCCTGCAGAAGTAGTTGCGCAGCAGCACGCCTACCTATCGCCCAGTGTCCGATTATTACATTGGTTAGTGTAGGGAGGGTTACTCTTTTATGTTTATACGACATCGGTGCGTCAGTGTTGGCTATAATTATATTAGTAGTACCGGAAGAGCCTCGTTCAGCCAATTCGTAAGCCTTGCAATTCGCCTGGACGCCACAGTAACCTGATACAGAGTAAAGAGTGAGATTGTACTGTTCTGCTATCTCTTTAAGAGATACGCGGCAGTCTTTCAATGCCTCAAATATTATGGTACTGGATGTGAGGGATTTGATAGCTGCCTGGCTGTCGATATATACCTACGAGTATATAACAATAACTTTCCGCGATACAGTATTTACTGCCAGCCAATTATGGGTTGGTGAATAGCGGCAACTGCGGCCTGAAAGACGCTGCAATGGTTCGGAAGTTTGCAGTAGAGGAGGATGTCCAGGTTCTCCAAGAAGATTCCGACAGCAACTTCGTCCTGAGTCTTGGACTCATCCTTAAAAATTGGCATCGATCCGTTGTGCAGGACATCGCGTTCCGACCACTCTGGTCTGTTCGGTATCGACTGTTTGAAACCTAGGTTAAAAACAGTTTCGGTAGGCAAGCGGACTTCAGGGAGAGAACGATACATCGCAAGTATGTTGGCGTGACCAATGTCTTGCTCTCTCCATTATCGAGAGTCTCTCAGTCGTAGTGCTGAGCTATTTGTTTGCCGACGATATCTAAGAGGAGGAGCATGGTTTGAAGCACCACTGTTGGAGAGGATCCCAGAGCAAATGGGAAACTTCGTTTTCCGATGGGTTAAGCGCAGTGCTTCTTTCTTGAGCTGCCCCAAATTAAGCATCTATTAGTCTGGTTCTGAGCATGTGCTCAACAATGCAGCAAAAGGATTCATGATATAGGTGACATTGGTAGTGGAAATAAAATCCTTATTATATATTATATTTTTTTTTTTATAGTTTATATTTTTCCGGTAAATTGTTGGTTTATTTGTTATGTTATTTGTCTTCTTTATTATATGTAAAAATAATGTTACTAAATAAGAGAATTGTAATTATCATTTGCCGCTTAATGTGTAGCTTCACTCAATTTAAAGATATTACACATATCTTAAATGTAAGCGATGCATTTTTAATGTTTAAGATAAATAGCCAGAAAACCGATTTCAGATTTTCGAAATTAAGTGTTTCAAAACAGCTTCTTTAATGCACATTTTTCTAGAATGCTTATGTATATTCTCGCCCTCTCCAGAGGATTCTAAATGATATCGAAAGCTGAAATTTTGCATTAAAGCACCTTTCTAGCAGGGTCCGAATGTCGGAGTGGCAATATTTGCTGTTTGATGGTAAAGAAAGCTTTGACGTTCAATACAATGGATAAATTAATATGATTCTTCTGCGAAACGTTATGCATCAAAATTGGGAGGAAGTCAATTTCGACAAATTCGTTGACAACTGTGGTGAAAAGAAACTCATCGACAGATAATTCGTCCACTTGCACCTAATGATTTTCGAGTATTGGTTTCCTGCAAATGTTTAATCTCGAGATTTTGGTCAAACTTGATATTACTATTACAGAGAAACTCAATAAAGTGGGTCTCTCAATTCTGTCTGTCTCTCTGTCTGACTTTATGCACCACAGCCTAGACGCCTGGACGAATTTCCAAGAGATACGCACATATAACGGTACTTTACTCACTAACTGGTAATTAAAAAATGACTATTTCTCGGCTATAGCTCCATCGATTCTGTTCGAAATTAATATGTAAGCAATCATTTTTTTTTGAATTTGTGAATTGTCAAAATAAACTTTTTTTTTAATTTCCAAAATCATTTAGTCTCATTTTCTAGAGAGTTTTCCATTTCGCTTATACATACATATAATTACTGTATAAGCTACTGTAGAAAATTTTGAATTCTTTCAAGAACCTTATGTACTTATTGTAGTCAGATGGGTAGAGACTTGTAATATATTGTAGTTATTCTAAGCCCTATTATTTTTTTTAATTTTTTTTTATAATTTGCACGTATTAAAGGGGACCTTTATACTAATTTTAGAACACGGGCGTTTTTGTGGAAATGGGAAGAGACAGAGAGAAAGACAGAGCCATGTAGTTAGTTTGAAATTCAGGTGGTATTAGGTTTCAGTGAAGTTTAAGGGTGGCGTCCAGATAACTGAGGAGTATTTTTGTTTTGCTGTTATTGTCGTTGCTTATGATTCACAGTATTTTTTTCCATCCTCCTGATGTCACCATCAGGATAAAGTTGCATTTTAGCCATATGACCACCCTACTGCCAGTGCTATGCCTTCGCAGTAGAGTTGACATAAGCTTTCGCAATTGATCGACTTTTTTTATTTATCAGGATTCGAACCGTGCACTTGTAGCATGACAAGCGATGATGTTACCACTACACCATGGCCACCCGTTTTGTTTCTTATCGCCCTTAGATGTTGTTTATACCAGGGATGGCAATAGTTCAAGTATTTCGATGTTGTGAGCGTAAAAAATCTGTTCATGCAATCATTAATAATAGAGTAAAAGACGTTTACTGCTTCGTCAATATTAGTGGAAATTTTTAAACTTCCAGTAAACTCTGAAAATTTTCTTGACGAACGTTAAAAGTGTATGAACTGTGATGAGAAATAATGTTCTGTTTCATATGGCAGCTCAAATCAAGAAAGAGTCAAAAGATAGAACAACTTGTGGCCAAACTAATTGCAGGCGAAACATTTCGCTGAAACATCCTTAGCTGTGGCGACTTTGCTGCTATAACCTACTCTCTCTGCGGAGACTCTCCCGGAAACGTCTGTAGTCGTTCACTTTCCACTTGAATTCCTTAATGGTGCTGGCTCCGTATAGAAGTAGTTTATTTCTCGCCTGGTTTCATTCGGTCGATGACATATTGGATCACCATCTTATCGTCAAGTTCTCTACCCCAGTTCTCTTTTCTGTTTGCGGTCGGTCATCCGCCAATGAATATTTGCAGTGGAGATGCCATTACGGAAATTCAAAATCCTACCTGCCGTTTTCGAAATCCTTGAGACACATCTCCACATAATAGTCTTCCTTGCCCTCCTAATCCGGAATTGTAAACTGGAAAATTATCAAATTAGAGAAATTGCGAATTTCACAAATGGAACAAATCGTTATCTTGGATCACTCCTGTTTCCTTGGTTAAACTTAATAGCTTCTTTTTGCCTATATAAAACAATAAATTCTGCCAAAAGTTTGTGCGTTTATCTCCTGCGTTCTTGTACAACTGAATGAAATGATACAGCAATAACGTTCTTACCAGCTTTGGTAAATAGTATACCTATAGTATTCCCCTTTTTCTGGAAATTCTCTGCAATTTAATGCACTTAAACTTTTTCCTCAATTATGATATTTTTTTCCATTAGTAAACGATTTTATTTTTGTTTCTTTCTTAGACTTTCACTGGGTTCTCTTTTTACTTGGACTTATAAGGGAAAGTATTGGTTTCCTGAAAATGTTCGATGTCGAGATTTTCTCTATGATAGCGAAACTCAATAAAGTGGGTCTCTCAATTCTGTCTCTATGTCTGTCTGTACGTACGACTGCAGCCTAGACGGCTGTACGGATTTCCTTCTAACTTCATATTTAGGGTCTGTGGGGTCAGAATTCAAGGAGAAATAGGAATTTTCATTTTACACCAAAATAATTTTACTAATGACCGATTTTGAAAAAATAGATTTTCTCGTAAACGATTTTGATATCGATTTTGTTCGAAATTAATATTTAAACAATATTTTATAAGTATATGCAAGATCATAACATACCACATCTTTGGAAAATTATTTATTTTTTTAATTTAAACGAATTCAAAAAGTTTTTAGAGATTAACAACATGTAGGTGCAAGTACGTGCGACCCAGTCATGCACTTTATTTGTAAGGGTTTACAATAGCGGCGTATTTTTTTTCTTTTTAGGGTTCGCGTGGATCTCGTTTGATCCCAATTGTAAGATTCCGGGAGGCAAATTATTAAAGCACACTACACTTTATTTTACATAATTTTTTTGTTTTATTCAATAGTTAAGATTTGGCTTAGATTTAGATACACAAAATATACACGGTTTAGGTTCTATATTTTAGATTTTAAGTATATATAGGGTCATCCAACAAGACGTGTCATTTTAAATCTGTGTGGCATGTGGCGCTGTTCTGCTGAAAATAAACGTCGTTCACGTCCATAGCATCAATTTCAGGTAAAAAAAGACAGTCAACATCGTTCGGTAACGCAATCCATTCACTGAAAGGGTCGTAGCAGCATCATTTTCGAAAAAAATATGGCCCAATGACACCGCCAGCCCAAAAACCGCACCAAATTGTCAGTCGTTGTGGATGGAGAGATTGCTTCACTACTTTTCTTGGGTTTTCGGAGCCCCAGATGCGACAGTTTTGTTTGTTTACGTACCCAGACCAATGGAAATCAGATAAGGCACTCAGAATAATTTTATGTAAAAAATCATGATCTTGTTCATTCATTTCCAGTACCGAATCAGCGAAAGTATGGCGTTGTGCATGGTCTGCTGGATTCAATTCTTGTGTCAACTGGACCTTATAAGCATATAGACCAAGATCTTTATGCAAAATTAGGTGTAAAGTGGTTGCGGATAGGTCCAATTCCTGTGTTCGTCTCGAAATGGACACACCTGGGTTTTCACTTACACTCTCAGCCGTGGCGGCAATATTTTCAGCTGACCTTACCTGACAAACACGAGTTGGAGTCTTCATATCACTAACCTGTCCGAGACGTTCAAATTTATCGATTAAATTCACTATAGCTGTGCGAGAAGGCGCTTGATGATGGCCAAAAGCAGTTCGAACTTTACGAAACGTTTCCGCGGTATCTTCACCGTTTTTGTAGTGTATTTTCACTAAATCAACACGTTGTGCGAGTGTATCAACCCATATTTAATAACCTCCTAGCTTTTACTTGTCAAAAGAGTTCAACAATGACGCTCAATTTAAAATGACACCTCTTGTTGGATGACCCTATATGTTCATACATTTTCGTATCCGTTCTCGTCTTTTTCGCCTTCCAGTTCCGTCTTCAATGTATCGGTCCCTTCCTCTTTTACTAACTAATTGGGAAATACTTAACAAGTGCATTTTTTTTTAAAACGAGAACAGACCAATAAGTATAAGTAGGTAACACGATTTTGTGCCAAGAACTTCTAGTAAAATGCAAATCCAAACAAAAATGAGCCAATTCGGCCACGGAGAAGTAATTTCCCATTTATCTAACTGCAAAAAGATTCAAATCAAATCAAGCATTGACTTTTTTCAATTAAAAGCACCTAAGCGCCGTTATATACTATACAAGAATACCACAAAAAATAAAAAATGTTGCAGGAAAACATTAAAAAAAATTATCCGGAAACTAAATGAAAGAATTTAACGGCTATGTGTGAAACTCGATGAGTTGAAAATCATGATGGATTATTAAGGTTCAAAGAAATTTTTAAAGGCATAGTGGATACCTTGGATGTGTTGAGTATTTATAAGGACTCTGAGACCTCATCTAAAGTGTCTTGTTTTTTAAAATCAGTTTTGGCCAGTGATTTTTTGATAAGCTTGTGATACCATTGTGTAAAATTTTGCCATCCGCTTCTTGTGACCTAGTCTCAGCTCTGGACTACGTAAAGCTAGTTTTAAATACATTTCCAAGAATTCGAGAAAATATTAGTTTAGATATTTTTGAGACTACGCAAGGCCTTTTAAGTATTGTGGATGAAACTGAAACCTTGAAAATTCCACGAACAGAATCGAGGCAGCAGCATACGGCCAATGTAAACGCGTCTGATCCTGAAAACTTTTATAGGATAGTTGTTATGATTCCCCTTTTGGGCGACTTCATAACTCAGCTCGAAACGCGGTTCGAGGACCATAAGACCGTTCTATCATCATTATATATTTTGATCACGTCAATACTTGGTAAAAGCAAAACAAAATTTGACGAAGAAAATTTTAAATTTTATAAAAGATTTTTGAATTGGGATACATTGAAGGCTGAGTTTCTACTGTGAAAGACAAAATGTCATGAACAACCAGAGGCACAGCGTTCAAAGAACGCCATAACAGCTTTAGGAGACTACAGTAAAGATCTTTTTCCCAACATACATTGACTTTTAAAACTTTTGGCAACCTTACCAGTATCGACATGCACACTAGAAAGAACGTTTTCGACGATGAAACGCTTAAAAACTTTTTTAAGAAACTCTACCGGTGACGATCGACTTACTGGTTTAGCCAATTCATCGGGAGATAGAAAGAAATACTGACGAAGTAATTGATGCATTTGCAGCAAAGAAGGACAGGCGATTAAATTTAGTGTTATAAAATAATTCTTTACTTTGTTATGTTGAATATAAAGGGTGGTTAAATTTTAAGGGCCGATGTTGAATGTGAACCACACCTAAACGTCAAGTTTTTTTCTGCATTTCATTTGACATTTCTCAATTTCAGACTAACTCAATTTGAACCATGGAAAGTTACACAATCGAGCAACGCGTTAAAGTTATTCAGGCTTATTATGAAAATGGGCGTTCAAATCAAAATGCATATCGTGCATTTCGTGATTCTTTCAGTCAATTTAATCGTCCAAATGTGCGTACAATCGGAAAAATCGTGTAAAAATTTGTGCAAACCGGGTTTGTAGGAGATGTGGAAACACCAGTACATGCTCGTACAGCTCGTACTGCAGAAAATATTCCTTCTGTTCGCGATAGTGTGGCTGAAGAGCCGTCCACCTCAACTCGTCGTCGTGCCCAACAATTGCACCTCTCACGCTCGTCGTTGATGAACATTTTGCATAAAGACTTGCATTTACGCGCTTACAAGGTGCGATTGACTCAAGAACTAAAGCCTCTTGATCATTTCAAGCGTCGTCAATGGTCACAATGGTGGCAAGAAATGGCAACAGTGGATGATCAATTTTCGAAGAAAATCATCTTCAGTGATGAGGCACATTTTCACCTCAGTGGATTCGTCAATAAGCTGAATTGCCGCATTTGGGCGAATGATAATCCAAGAGTGATTGTCGAAAAACCAATGCACCCACAAAGAGTGACTGTTTGGTGCGGTTTATGGGCTGGCGGCATCATCGGGCTGTATTTTTTCCAAAATGAGGCCGGTCAGGCAGTTACTGTGAATGGTGTTCGCTATCGTGAGATGATAACGAACTTTTTATGGCCCGAATTGGAAGATATGGATGTGGACGATATGTGGTTTCAACAGGATGGTGCCACTTGAAACACAGCTAACGAAACAATGGCTCTTTTGCGCGACAAATTCAATGGCCGTGTTATCTCACGTGGTGGCGATTTCAATTGGCTGCCAAGATCATGTGATTTGACACCGTTGGACTTCTTTCTTTGGGGTTATTTGAAAGAAAAGGTGTACGTCGATAAGCCAGCAACAATTCAAGAGCTAAAGGATGAGATAATTCGGCACATTCACGGCATAGAACCTCAATTATGCCTCAGCGTCATCGAAAATTTGGACCATCGGATGGAGGTGTGCCGCCAAGGTCGCGGCGGCCATTTGGCCGATATTTTGTTCCATACATAATTGAACCATACCAATATTATCATAATAAAAAGAAATGACAGTAATTTCCTAAATAATTTGTGTTTTATTCAAAATCAACATCGGCCCTTAAAACTTAACCACCCTTTAGTTACTTTTTTTATAATTACTAGTCAATAAAAAAACTTAAATTTGAAATTTAAGATTATTTTATTTTCCTCAATCGCTCCCAAACTTAAAAATAAAAAGATATTTTTTAAAGATCATATCCCCCCTCGAAATATTTGTCTGGCTACGGCCTTGATACGAGTACGTCAATATTACGATTTGCAACATTTTCTCATTACTTACTGGATTCCGGTACCTTCATGAGCTAGGAACGTACGTCTAAATACCAACAAATTATATTAATTATTTATTTAACGTACGTGTATATAATTACTGAAAATATAATTACTTCTGATATATGTATGTACACATTCGCCATGTAAAAAAAAGAAAAGTACTTTTGTTTTCGAAAACCTAATAATACTTTATTTTTGTAGGAAATTTCAATTTGAACAATAAACCTTAGGTTAAATTTCTTACTCTTTGGAGCGACTATTGCGTCGCACAGAGCAAAAGCATTTATATTCATTGCAATTTTGTCGCCACAAAGTATCTAATAGAAGATAGTTGTGCACAAATTTTCACCATCTGGTCATTTCCTTATTCATCAAAATTGATTGATATATAGCAATATGTGGGGGTATCCTTAACTTACGAGTACCTGTTTCTATAGCGGACAACCATAAAATGTGCGAATACATATAAAATGAAACGACAAATAATAAATGAAAAAAAAATTGATGATTTTATGAAAAGTATTATACGAGTCTGTCTTTTAATCAAGGCTTTTGTTCAAGTTAACACTTTCTTAGCAAACATTTTCACTGAATTAGATCATGGGTTCAACCTGTAGATTCATTATTGGAATCTTACTTGCATATTTTTGATGTACATTCTCGTATGCATGTACGTGTATGGGTAAAATAAATCAGTGATTTTTATGACGTAAACGCAAAGTCATGCTAAAGAAAACTCTCAATAAATTCAAAACTAGAAAAAGAAGTTCCTAATATCTGAATGAAGATTTTTAAGGTAATCTTATGGTATTATATTAAAAAACTGTAGCGGCTAATTTTATTTTTATTGTAGCTTAAACCTTGAAATGTGATTTACTTCAAAACATTTCCAAAAACTCTATAGAAGGTACTGGTGCCGTATTTTTCCAATATAGTGGACTTCTCATAATGTCTAATATGACAGGACTTTTAAATGCTTTTCGGAAGCGCTTTCAAAATAATTTCGTGAGCGAATTGATGTTAGTTCGAGTGCCTTTTTTAACAACAGAAAGAAACCTGGAAAAGTCAAAGCTTCCATCTTATGAGAAATATATATTTTTATCAATTCGTATCTAAAATAAAAAGTCTTTGAGATGTCTGCGAAAAATTTGTAAATAATGGAGCCTTGCTTCAGTGAATGCAATATCTATAAAATACACCAACCTGCGGGAAATGAAAAAAAAAAAAAAAAAAAATGTGCATGCAGCGATCAGAGAAAAGCGGTATCATCCCACGTTCGCGCCCCAGCGAGATGACGCATTTGATTGCATGCTTCTATATTCCGTCGTGTTTTCTGGTCCCACACAAAGTACGCTGCCACTCCCACTCTCGCAGTGGGATCCTTGAAACCAAGTATATACAAGGACATGTAAGTTAATCAGAAAATTAGTCGCCTTGACTCAGAAAACTTTCTTCAAAAGAATTTTTCTCCTGATTTTAATCGTTTCCGAGCAAATCAAGTGATCTTAAGCTAAGATTTACTTATAGCTTCAAAAACCAAAAATGCCCGTTCTTTTTTGAAAGAACAATGTTACAAAACCAAGTATATTTTCAGAACCCTTCAGTACCATTTCAGTTACCCAAACATTTTACGAGAAGAATCATTCTAATTGGTACAGGTCGAACCAGAACACCTATTCAAATTAACTATGTATACGTACATACGAGGGTGGGTCAATAAGTCTCTGAAAAATGAAATAAGGAACACTCTTTTCGGTATAAAAACATTTCATTTTTCAACATAGTCTCCTTTTAGCTCTATACACTTCACCCAACGTTTTTTTCTTTTTGCTTCAAATCGGCTTGGAATCGATCCAGCAACTCTGCGTAATATGCGCCGGTGATCGTTTTACCCTTTTCAAGGTAATTGATGTGAATAACACCGCGCGCATCCGAAAAAACTGTCACCATGACCTTGTTTGCTGACAAACCCGCCTTGGCCTTCTTCGGCTTCGATTCACCAGGAGAAGTACATTGTTTTGACTGTTCCTTGGTTCCTGGTGTGTTGTGGTGAATCCAGGTTTCATCCACGGTGACGAAACGGCGCAAAAATTTCAGCCGAATTTTTCTGGAACATCGCCAAACACACCTTTGAAGTTATCAAACGAATGCGTTTGTTGTCTCAATTAGGCTACCAGAACGTTCGGCGTCACTTGTGCTTGAACGACCTCACGGAAATTGAGTAAACCAGTGGTGAATGGGCCCAATCGATGGTGAAGAGTCCACATAATATTTGTCAATCTTTTGTTTGGTTTGCGTGATAGTTTTTTCTCGCAAAAAATAATGTTTAATGAGCACTCGAAATTCACTTTTCTATATAAAATGGCTGCCACAACAAAACTATTTGACAGATCTGTCTGAAAAATTGGGTGCGTTCTTTTGAAAGATGATTCTTGACAAAAAAATAAATTAAATTTAAGGTGACGACACAATTTGTGTTAATTTTCAGGGACTTATTGACCCACCCTCGTATGTACATACAAATATTATGTTAATCGGGAAACTACCCTCAATCGGATTCGAATTACAGAAGTTGGTAATTAAAAAACTTTCTTTGTCAATGTATGTATACTCCAAAGTATTCCGGTAGTATTGTTATATGTCACTTGAGCTTTTGTCAATGAGTTCACAGAATTAGTATATGTTGGGTTGCAATATCCTTGTCATCAATTGGGGCGTTCGAATGAGGCTATTGTCTTGAACAATTTGATTCAAATGGACTTGTAACTGCCTTATTGGAGTATAAAGTCACATTACTGAATCACAAGGTATTTCAAGATGCCTTAAATTTCCCGTCCTTTGTTGTAAGGAAACAATGGGAACATTTTGCAGCTGCCTGTGTAGTGAATATTCACACAATCGCCTAACATTCATTAAAATCCAATCAACAGAAAGTTTTCGAAACAACAATAGCCTATCTATCAATAAGAACATCCTTCGACTCTAATGAGCATTTAAAAAAATCACTCGCAAGACTCTTCTGCCCACAAAATTCATCTGGCATTTACCGCCATCCAAAGATACGCTGAACAGTGCATGCATCGCACGAAAGTCTCCCAGTCTTCCTCCAACTTGTTGAATTGAAGACATCCATCTGTCTTCTATTGTGTTAGAGGGGAGTATTTCTAGTACTATAACCATCGTTTTCGAAGTGGGCATAGCAGAAAATTTTAACATTCCTAATCCCTATTATCAACGTCATGGAATTGTTGTCGTCGACGTCATTGCAAGTCGAAAGCGCGCCTTCACATCCACATCTAAACAAAATGTCGACGACTGTAGCTGTGTACTTGGTGAGGGTGGTACTTCCCGACTCCTCCAAATAGAAAGGAATTTTTCCAACTGAATTAAATCGGCCATTATTTACCGTACGCCATGCAGAATAAAATACTAAGAACAAGGACTTTGTAGAAGACGACAACGACGATGACAGTGGCGTTTGCGGAGGCGATCTATTGTGCATTATTCCCTACTTATAGTTATCGCCACCACCCAATGGTCAGCTCACTCTCCTGCTTGCAATGTTCTGGCATTCTGTGCTCATAGTTTCGACCAAGTTATTTTCATTTGCGGTTTCTACCCGACTTTGGTGTAAAATAATAGTAATAATAAAACCGGCAATGGCAAAGCAAATGTATGTAAGTACAGGGTTTTACTTGTATAGTCGCATCGCATTCACGTACAGTTGAGCGCCCCTATTATTATGTTTATTGTTTAACGATTGCTTAAATAATGAAAAAAACTGCATTTCATTCCGCAGGAGGTAGATGGTGGCATTGTTGGTCTCATCAGAAATGGATAGAGGACAATTTAATTGCCATTATTGTGATTTTTTGTTGTTTCATTCTGTTAGCGTGGGGTATCTGCGAACGTGATTAAAACAGCCACCGCAATCCGTAGGATATCCACGATTCTGCCCTCTGTGTATGGCGGAAGTTGTGTTCGGTCTCTCTTTAATCAGGTCTATGAATGTAATTCTTTTCTCACTACCACCAAGGTACACATCTGATTATTTTCAATAAATTGCAAGTTCCCCGTGGCGATCTTTTGTTGCGGGCGAGGTGATTATGAAGGGTAGGGGCTGTGTAAATTCCCTTTAAAAGGTTTTATGATGAACTCAACTGGGGCAAATTTTAAAAAATATATGTGGGTTTGGATTAATACGAGTGTTACAAAAAGACTTTTTTAACATTTTGTGATTTCCGCGGCCCATACATATCCATGGAGAAGAACAACTTATCTAATCGAATTAATATTGCAACGACGTTTCGAACTGGGATAAGTCCCAAATAATTAAATTGTTCAGGTAAGGCGAACTGACAATTCGAGAAGTGGTGAGAATTTGGTGCGAAATAAAACTTTGAATTTAAACTTATAAGATATTATTGCTGCCGAACTCTAATCTTGCTGAACGAGAGTGATTAAAATTTGATGATTTCTTCAAAGGAAATATTGGTTTCTTATGTACATCAATCAGCTGTAATATGTGCTCGGTGAATGACCTTAGTACCCTTTTTTTTATTTACACAACCAGGTACTAGGTTTCCAAAACATAATTAACCCTAGAATACTAATATGATTTTTTTATGCCTCAATACAATTTTTTTTTTTTTTTTTTTATAATCTGCGCGCCAAAGGGAGTATTAATACCCTTTAATTGTTCAGGGCACGGGCGTCAGAGAAAGGGGGAGAGGAACAGAGGAGGTACCTATGCACGTTGGCTTTGAATGTTTGAAGGTTGTAGTGATGGGGAAATACAGAGCCAGGTAGATCGTTCCACATTCGTGTTATTCGGCTTATAAATGAGTCCCTATATTTGACAGTACGACCGTAGTTTGGCTTTATGGTAAACTGATGTGCATTCGAAGCATGTCGCGTATTGCGGGTTAAATTTTGAAGGGGAGGAATGCAACTGGCTTTTTCGCTGGAGCATGCTCTCTTGTGAGGCTACTTTACAGATTTCTTCGTTAAACATTTTGCTTTTATTAAACAAAAACTTAAATTCGGTCTTTATAAAATATACATTTAAAAAAATATAAAAATTAAAATTGCATTCTTAGTTTAAATAAAAATAAATGACTTCAAAAAGGAACATACGAGTATTTTTCGTTTTTTCGGGGAAAACCAGACTACGTTACTCCTCAGAGGCGAGCATTTGTATTGTAGGGTTAATATAAGTTAAAAACGTCAACATTAAATTCTTTGCAAATCCACGCGCAGCAACGTCAGCAGTAAATTCGCATGAATGCACGCGAGTTATATAATTTAACAAAGAAAAACAAACTTATTATTTTTTTCAATTATTTTATTTATTCTCCAGAGTGCCGCTGTCTTCAGCTAGGCTGCACACTCTTTCGAATATGAATCAATTTATTTATTATTATTTAATTCTCAAGAGTGCCGCTGCCTTCAGCTAGGCTGCACACTCTATCGAATATGAATGACTTATCTTAACCAACCCGATTTTACAGTTACCAATATTGCTTAGCTTAACATTTCTGTTTTACAGTATTTTTGCTAACTTAACAGAAATAACGAAAAGTACATTTATTAATTCTTAACTGCTAAATTGACATTATTGGCAATTCCAGTTCATTAGCATTAATAATTGACTCTTCATTCATTTTTAATATATATGTACCGTCAGCAAGTTTTTTAATTCTGTACTGGGGGTCATATGTAACTTCACCCCCCTTTGATTTGAAATTCTCCTGAATTGAATTGGGAGTAGTTGCACTTATGGTTTCTTGTATATTTTTTACGACAACTTTAAGTTTCTTGTTTTTTTTCTTAATGATTGTAAGTATGAGAGATGAGACAATTATTAATGCTATTACAATTGTTGAACTTAAGGCATAGTTATTGTTTTTGTGGTATTTTAATTCTTTGATCTCTTTAATGTTTTCAAAATTGTTTACTACAATATTTTCGAATGTAATGGGTTTAGTAAAATTATATTGAATGTCTTCGAAATAGTGGTATATAGCCTTAAATTCGTAATTTTTGTTGGAGAAAGTCTTATCGGAGATTATAATAGAACAGTTGTTAAAGTTTATTAAGTTTTTTTATTTCGTCGTAATTCATATTTTTACATAAAATAGTTTCTTCCTTAATTTGTTTAATTTCTTTATCATAGTTTTCTTTAAGCTTACAATTATTAAAAGTTATACAATTACTCAATAGTTTTAATTCACAAATCTGTAAATATTTGAATTATGTTCATTAGTAATGTTTTATATTCTATATCTTGGTTCGTACTTATGCCTTAGTCTTTTGTAGTTTTTTATTGGTGCTATGTTTCTGTTTTCTACATAATCTTCCCTTTTCTTATTAGCATTATTAATGTATTTGTTTTTGTTTTCAATAATAGTTTGCTTTAGTTTATTACTGTCTGTGTGCATTGCCTGATCTGGTGTCATTTTTATAGTACTATGATACCTATTATTGTAATTTTTTATAACTTTATGTAGTTTTGAAATAAGTGTGAGTGTAGTATCCTTTAGGCTAACAAGTTTTTCTTGAATTGTCGAATGCAATCTTTCTATGTCGGAGTTTCCGGTGTGATTATTGGGTTTGGTTAAGTGTAATTCTACTTCATGGTTATTTAAGTATTCTACTAATTGATGTGCTTTGAATTCATTGTCAGTTATAATTTTCTTTGGCTTTTCAAATTTAGAAAAGTGTTCTTCTAATATTTCTATCCTTTTTACCCAATTTTTGTTTGGTAAATAATAGGCATAAGCTTTCTTTGTTAATTTGTCAATCATGGTTACAAATGATTGCCCTTGGAATGTAAATACGTCCATATGAATGGTGTGATTTGGGGATTCAGGTGTTTCTGTGAGGTTAAATTTAGGCTTGATTGGGTTTCTTTTATACTTAGTTTCTAAACAGGTTTTACAGTTATTTATTATTATTTGTATTTCCTTTATCATGTTAGGGTAATATATTTTCTATTATACCACTATGAATACTTTCATTAGTGTGATACATCGAAATTTGTCTATGCAGTTCCTCCTGCGTTTTTATTTCTCTTGCCCTAAGAGTACATTTAATAAATGAAATATATTTATCATGGCTAAATAGATCTATTAGAATTTGTTGGATTTTATTGTATTCCGGGTATGATAGGTCTGTATATATACCTGTTTTTCCTGGTTTAATAGTTTTTATAAACAAGTCTTTCCAATATGTCTGATTTTTAGTCATATCAACTTGTATTATTCTCCTCCCATGAACTACTTCTACCTCTGCTGTAACATTTTTGGTTAGAATAAGTTGTGTTTTATATTTATTCACAATTTCTTCTTTAATTGGAAAATGGTCAAGTAACTGTTCTGGTTCGGAGTGTGTTGTAGCTAACTCTGACGCTTCGTTATCGTCTAAATTATTTACATTTTCTATTCTACTTAGGAAGTCTGCTATTTTGTTTGCCCTCCTTTTCAGATATTCTATTTCATAATTGAATTCATATAATTTTAATAGCCATCGCTGATTTCGTTGAGAAAATTCTTTTCCACTATACTTTTTGTTCAAATACTTTATTGGTTGGTGATCTGTTATTATTTTAAATTTGTTTCCCCATAAGTAGGGTCTGAAATAAATGAATAATTTTTTTCATGGTCATTGAGAGACCTAGATGCATAGCAAATAGGTTGTCCTTCCTGAGTAAGTACAGCGCCTATTGCATAATTAGAAGCATCGGTAAATAGTGTAAATGATTTATCAAACCTTGGAAATTTTAGTATAGGGTGGTTGATAATATTAAGTTTCAATGTTTCAAATGCTTGAATATATTTCGGATCATTTACGTTGATCTTAGTATCTTTTTTCAAATATCTGATCATTGGATATGCTATTTTAGAATAATCTTTTACAAATTTTCTATAAAACCCAGTGGTGCGAAGAAACCCTTTTAAATGTTTTTCTGTTTGGGGAATTTTGTATTCTATATTTTATTCGGGTTCGGTTTCATTCCATCCTTCGTTAACACTTGACCTAAGAATTCTGTGTCCTTGCTTAAAAATGAACATTTGTCAAATTGAACTTTCAAGTTGTGTCTGGTTAATACGTTGAATATCATTTTTAGACCATTTAGGTGTTCCTGTAAACTTGTGGAGAATATGAGGATATCGTCTAGATATACCACACAGATCTTATTGATGTGTTCCCTCAATATTTCATTCATAAGCCTTTGGAATGTAGCTGGGGCATTCTTCAGGCCAAATTGCATCCGAGTATATTCATATAATCCATTTGGTGTAATAAATGCGGTTTTATGAATATATTTAGGATGCATTTTAATCTGATGATAACCTTTGGCTAAATCCAATGTTGTAAAATATTGGGCTCGCCGTAACTTATCTAATATACTATCTATATTAGGAAGAGGGTATTTGTCATCTAGTGTAATTTCATTTAGTTTCCTGTAGTCTACGCATAGTCTAAACTTTTGTTTTCCCGAGTTATCCAGTTTTTTTTGGTAAGACTACTATTGGGGAGGCATATTGACTATTATATTTTCTTACAATCCCTTGTTTTTCCATTTCCTCAATTTGTCTTCTTACTTCTTCTTCATGCTTTGGGGGTAATCTATATAATCTGGCATTTATTTGTTGTTCGATAGTAGTATTTATTTCGTGCATTATGGTGTTGGTGTTTGTCAACTGATCACCGTCTTTGTACACTAAATGTTGATATTTTTGCAATAGTTTATCAATTTCCTCTTTTTCTTGATTGTTCAAATGAGTAGTGTCTATTGTTTTACTTCCTTGGTAGTCCAATTCGTAACACTCTGTTGTTTCATTTTCTTCGGAGAATAACTTTAATTTAACTGTATTATTAAGTCTCATAAAACGTTTACTTATGTTTATTTCAGTTACAGTTTTACTAATGAAGTCCATTCCAATAAGTAAATCGTATGTTTTGTTTTTGGGGATCTGCATGGCGATTGATCGGGAAACTACTGACTGTCCAAAACATGGATTGGACCAGTAGCGCAACAATCAAGTTCGTAATGTAGTGCTTGCTTTACCTCCTCGTGGTGGTCCCCGGGCAACTGCATGTATAAATCCTTATACATATAGGCCAAAATTGCAAGTGCGAGATTGTCTAGGGTCTTATGCCTAGGCTAGGTAACCTGGGCCAGCAACCCGCGTTACCGAAACTACAATAGCTATGGAAACCGACACAATGCCTCGGATAAGGACTGATAATACGTTGACGACCTTTGGCTATCGTACCCGGACTAAGATTGGTTTCTGGAATGTGAAGACGCTCCTTGACTCTCAGAGTGAAGGACCTCAGAACGCCAGATTCCTTCAATTGGAGCATGAGTTCATGCTATATAGGCTGGACATATTGGGAGTAAGCGAGATAAGATGGTTAGATGCGGGTGAGTACCAATCCCCAACGCGTAATACTGTATTACTCTACTCCGGAAGACCAACCGGAAACCCCCGTGGATATGGAGTTGGACTGCTGCTAACGCCAACAGCACGCAGAGGCCTAATTACCTGGCAACCGCACGGTGATAGGATTTTAACGGCCAGATTCCGGACGAGAGTACGTCGCGTCACCATCATACAGTGTTACGCCCCCACGGATGGTTCGTCTGAGGAAGAAAAGGAGAACTTCTACAACCAGTTGGGAGCTGTTCATAATGCAACACCCAATGGCGACATTGTCATTGTGATGGGGGACCTGAATGCCAAGGTAGGCTGCGACAACGAAGGGCTCAAACATGTTATGGGACGGCACGGACTAGGCAATCGGAATGACAACGGCGAAAGATTTGTTGACTTTTGCAACGCAAATCATCTTGTCATAGGTGGCACCATGTTTGAGCACAAAGCCTGCCATAAAATCAGTTGGGTGTCAACTGACAGGCAAGCAACCTCTAACCAAATTCACCATTTTGCCATCAGTCGCCGTTTTAGAAGTAGTCTCCTAGACGTCCGAAACAGGCGAGGTGCCGACATGGGATTGGTACGAGATCACCATCTTATGATAGCTACTCTCCGACTACGCACTGCTGCCGTTCGTAGATCTAACGACACAAGAATACCTAGGTTCAATGTAGACCGACTGAGAGTTCCCACAGTGCGCCAAGAATTAAGGGACCATCTCTCACGTGGAGTGGAAACAATCAGCAGCTCCCTGCCCGCCACCATCCAAGACCATTGGTGCGCTGTGAAAACTGTTTTCACATCAGGTGCTGAAAGGATTGTCGGTCGATCACAGGGAAACCATAGGGCGTGGCTTTCCGAGGATACCTGGAGAAGGATCAACGAACGAAAACAGCTAAGAGCTCAAATTGCAGCAACTCCAGCAGCAGGGAGGATCGAGCTTGAGTCCCTATATCGCATGAAGATGAGAGAAGTACAGCGTAGCGTGAGACGTGACAAGCGCAATTACATCAATGCGCTGGCTACGGAAGCAGAAGAAGCAGCAGCGAGGTGCGACAGCAGAAACGTTTATAGAATCACTAAAGAGCTTATAGGTGGCCGAAGCTCTACTCAACACCCAGTGAAAGGCTTAGACGGTTCGTTGCTAATATCGGATGAGGATCAACTGAAGAGATGGAAGGAGCATTTTGCTTCGGTTCTAAACCGAAGCAAAATGTCAGTCAGACTGAAGTGCCCGTAGAAAGAAGTTCCCGAATTCGCACCACAACCCCCAGTAAAGAGGAGATTATTACCGCAATCAAAGCACTGAAAACTAATAAGGCGGTAGGACTTGACGGCATACCCGCGGAGCTTTTTCAAGCTGCGCCAACAGCATCGGCAGAGCTACTGTTCCCACTTGTCGGGAGAACATGGGAAGCCGAGAGTTTTCCAGATGAGTGGAAAAAGGGAATGATTGTCAAGCTCCCTAAAAAAGGCAACCTAATGCAGTGCGAAAACTGGAGAGGTATCTGCGTGCTGCCTGCTGTGGCCAAGATAATAGCTAGAATCATCCTGGAGCGAATCAAAGAACACCTTGAAGACACACTTGACGCCGAACAAGCAGGTTTCCGCTCTGGATCCTCCTGTGTCGACCACATCAACACCCTGCGGATCATCATCGAGCAATGTGTTGAATATCGATCACCACTTCACCTGTTGTTCATCGATTTTGAAAAGGCGTTTGATAGTGTCAATCGGGAATTTATTTGGCGTGCCTTGCGCAGGAGAGGCATTCCGGATAAATTAATAGCAATTATCAAAGCTACATATGATGGGTCCACATGTCACGTTTTGCACAGAGGAAGGCTGTCTGAGGAATTCGAAGTCCAAAGTGGGGTTCGGCAAGGCTGCATACTTTCACCAATACTGTTTTTATTGGTGATTAGCGATGTGCTGAATGCGGCCTTATCAACAGGAAATGGAGGAATTCGATGGACTCTTACATCTCAACTCAAACACCTCCACTACGCCGACGATGTATGCCTACTGTCTCACAGAATAATGGACCTTCACCAAATGACAGCAAATATGGAGAGGGAAGCAGACGTCGTTGGGCTTAAAATTAACTCGGCAAAAACAAAAATGATCAGCCTAGGACCAAACTCATCAACTCATATATGCATTGCTGGACAAACGGTTGAGAGAGTAGAGAGTTTCCAATACCTTGGGAGTATTGTCTCAACCGATGGCGTAACCGAACTGGATATAGCCAGCCGAATAGGTAAAGCAAAATCTGCGTTTGGGATGCTATCCATAGTTTGGCGAAGTAATGCAATTAGCTTAAACACCAAGCTACGACTGTTCCGTTCCAACGTTGAATCCGTGTTGCTATATGGATGTGGTACCTGGAGAGTGACCGTCACTATCACGAGGAAGCTGCAAACGTTTGTCAATAGGTGTCTATGTTACATCTTAAGGATATTCTGGCCAAACCGTATCTCTAACGAACAGCTTTATCAGAGAACGGGCCATGAACCTATAGGCACAACCATACGACGACGAAAGTGGCAGTGGATCGGTCACACTCTCCGAAAGGGTGACAGGTCCATAGCTAACCAAGCGATGCAATGGAACCCGCTTACCCAGGATGGCAGGATACGCGGCGGTCCGAGGAGTACGTGGCGCAGAACAGTTGAGAAGGAAGCACGGCAACTGGGAAAGAGTTGGGGAGAGCTGAGGCACATTTCCAGAAATCGCACACGATGGCGCGTAGGCGTTGTAGAGGCCCTAGGACCCACAAGGGGATACAGGACATAAGTAAAGTAAGTAAGTAAGTATGTTTTGTTTTTAGTGGCATTTTATGCCATTTAATTTTATATTTATTATCCATTCGAAATTGTTCGGGTGGATCGGTAACGATGATTTGGATACGTTCCGTCGGTTGTATAGTTTTTAATGAAATGGCTTTCTCTTCTATTAATCTAAACTGCTTACAATCTACTTTAGAACTATTTATCAGACTAATGGTTGATCCTGTATCGATCAAAGCTTTATATATTTTGTGATTTATGGTAAAGTGTGTGTAAATTTTACTTCCGAGGCTTAATTGAGAAAATCCGTCGGCTCTATGTTATGAATTTCTTCCGTTATTTCGTTATTGACTACTCTAAGCGGTTTAGTTGTTCTTATATTATTTAATTCCATAGGAACTGGATTTTGGATTCTATTTCTAAATTGTCCTGATGGGTTGAACGTATTTTGTTTGGGTCTATCTAAACTACCTTGAAAATTAGTTTTGAGTTGGTTCTGATTTGGGGGAGATCTTGAGTTTCTACTTTGGGAATATTATAGGTAGTATGCCTATTAACTTTTTACTGTGGTTGAGTATACCTATCATGACTTTGATTAGAACTATTTTTCGGAAATAATCTAAGGTTTCCCTCAGTGTCTGGTATATATGTGTATAATTTAGACTTAATTTTGTTCAATTCATATTCCTGCCTAATGTCTCTCGATAATTACCCCATAGTTATTTCTTTAATTTTAATAATTAACATTTGATCTAAGGATTGGACTAATTCGTTCTTATTTGGTTCATAAGCTGCATGCTCATGTATCTGGTTAGTAATATCTTCTAATTTATCAGTTAATTCTAAAATGCTATTTACATTAATTAGATTAATTTGCCGTACGATTCCATTGAAGTTGGTGGTTGGTCTAAACTGCTGAATTAGTAGACTCCGGGCCTGTTCCCACGATGTTGGTTGCTTTATATAGATGAGATTTTTTACCTTTCCCGTTATTTTGTTGATGTATACGGATCTATAGACATCCGCCTTCTGCTGGTTAGGTACTTTTGCCATGTGGTTGTCTACAGTGGTTATGAACTGTGTTAATTCCTTCTGTTTGTACAGTTTCTATCTTTTTTTTCTGAATCTCTGCCATGGTATTCATGGCGGTTACCATAGCTTTCATCAGTTCTTCCATAATGCTAACTTTTCGGCTGTTATCGAAAATCTTGTTTCTCTTTGCCTTTTGATCAATTTTTGTTAAATTGTTTGTTTCACTTTGTTTTCACTGAGTTAGGTTTGTCACTTTGCTCTTTGGCTTGGTGATCAATACACTTTTGCAGTTTTTGTATATCACTCTAGCTACTAGATATGATAGCAATTTCACTGTGTATAATACCGTCACTGCTTCCGAAATAACAATTTCATTTATTATTATTTTTTCTTGTTGCACTTGTAACCGTTAACCGTTTACTTAGTTCGTTCACAATGGATCCCTAGTTCGACGGAATGGGATCCTAACGACTGCGCCAGTTATATAATTTAACAAAGAAAAACAAACTTATTATTTTTTTCAATTATTTTATTTATTCTCCAGAGTGTCGCTCTTTCGAATATGCATCAATTTATTTATTATTATGTAATTCTCAAGAGTGCCGCTGCCTTCAGCTAGGCTGCACACTCTATCGAATATGAATGACTTATCTTAACCAACACGATTTTACAGTTACCAATATTTTTTATATTATAATATTGCTTAGCTTAACATTTCTGTTTTACAGTATTTTTGCTAACTTAACAGAAATAACGAAAAGTACATTTATTAATTCTTAACTGCTAAATTGACATTATTGGCAATTCCAGTTCATTAGCATTAATAATTGACTCTTCATTCATTTTCAATATATATGTACCGTCAGCAAGTTTTTTAATTCTGTACTGGGGGTCATAAGTAACTCGCGCAACCTAGAAATAATATAATATTGCCCCCAAGCAGGAATATGACACCGGATCCAATTGCAGAATTAAGAAAAGATTTTGTTGTTAGTTCTAAGTTTGAACTCGATGAATAAAGTTTAATTTTTTTAATAAAACCCGGTAAATAAAATTAATTGGCGCCCGTAAAGTTACAGTGGTTATAAAGTTAATGTATCGCGGAAAATAACGTCGTTGGAAAAAATAACGAATCAAATAGCTATAAAAAGCAAATTCCACAGTGTCGCGAAAAAGTGAAACACCGCAGTACCGCGAATAAACATACTTGCTATAAAAAGCAAAGTTAAAGTGCCGTAATAAGCACAGTGTTGCGGATAAAACCCAACTTGCTGGAAAAAGCAAAAGGTTAAAGTGCCGTAATAAGCGAAGTGTCGCAGATGATTAAACAGTGAAAAAAGCATAGACGTGCCGTAGCAAAACAAAGTGAAGTGCCGTAATAAGCACAGTGCGGCACAAAGAAAATTATTTCCTAATCAATAATCTCAGAATACCATTAAAACAGCAAAATTCACAATCAGTAAATTCAATCGATATAAATTCGTCTCATCTTAGTACAAATCAGACTAATAGGCTCCTCCGTATAATAGAAAAATGCCCCGCCTTGTTTGCAGACCCTGATGAGAAACTAACGTACACTACTAGAGTCAAAAGGGAGATACGAACAACATCCAGTAAGCCGGTATATTTAAAGACCTACCCATACCCCATGGCCTTAAAAGAAGAGGTAGACGCGCAAATCAAGCAGCTTTTAAAAGATTGAATTATTAGATCGTCCAGATCTTCATACAATTCCCCTGTCTGGATAGTGTCAAAGAAACCAGATGCAACAGGGAACAAAAAATATAGAATGGTGATAGGTTATCGTAAGCTTAATACTATAACCATTCCCGATAGATATCCCATTCCCGAGATTAATAAGGTATTGTCGAATTTAGGCAATAATCAATGGTTCAGCACTATAGACTTAAATAGCAGATTCCATCAAATCCCTCTCAAGGAATCAGATATAGAAAAGACGGCATTTTCAGTGAACAATGGTAAATTCGAGTTCACACGTCTCCCATTCGGCCTCAAGAATGCACCGTCTATCTTTCAGCGCGAGCATGATGACATACTGCGAAAACACATTGGTGTCAGGTGCTACGTTTACATCGACGACATCATTATCTTCAGCAAAAACGAAGAAGATCATTACAAAGATCTAGAGATTGTCTTCAGAACCGTAGAAGCTGCAAATATGAAAGTTCAACTGGAAAAATCAAGTTACTTGCAAAAGCAAGTCGAGTTTTTAGGCTTCGTCATCTCCAAAGATGGCATTAAAACAAATCTCGAAAAAGTAAAGGCGATAGTCGAATTTCCTGCACCAAAGGCCGTAAGAGATCATAGGTCATTCCTAGGTATGTCAGGGTATTATCGTAGATTTATAAGAGACTACGCCAAAATTGCCAAGCCCCTGACATCCCTTTTAAGAGGGGAGGATGGTCGCATCTCCAAAACCCAGTCAAAAACAAAAGCAGTACATTTGGATGAAGTAGCTCTTAAATCGTTCGAAAAAATCAAAAACACCTTGATTTCCAATGAAACCATGCATGTTTATCCTGACTTTTCCAAAGAATTTCACCTGACCACCGATGCGTCGAATTACGCTATTGGTGCTGTGCTCGCACAGGACGACAGACCAATTACATTCTTGTCCAAATCCCTCAATAAAGCAAAAGAAGCATATTGCCACAAATGAAAAGGAGATGCTCGCCATAATACTTCATTAAGGAATTTCCTATACGGATCGAAAAAGGTGAAAATATTCACGGATCACCAACCACTAAGCTATGCGCTAAGCAATAGGAACTCGAACACAAAAATTAAGCGTTGGAAGGCCATACTCGAGGAATTCAATCACGAACTCCAATATAAACCTGGAAGAACCAACGTAGTGGCTGATGGTCTATCAAGGCGTCCACTAACTAATATAAATTTTTTGACCTCCACAATCCACAGTGATGATAGTTCATCACACGACCTAAAATCATCCGTCGAAGCCCCGGTCAATGTCTTCAAAAATCAGCTCATTCTCAACATTGGACAAGAATCTAGTTACCATCTAAAACAACCCTTCCCAAATTATCACCGCCACACTTTCAACGAAATAAGATACACTAAGGAAATGATCATAGGCATCTTTAAGCGCTACCTAAACCCTCACGTAATTAATGGTCTCAAAACTGAGGAACCCGTAATGGCCTTAATACAAACTATATATCCCCTTTCATTTTCGATATTATAAAGTAAGGTACACCCAAACTCAAGTAAGTGACATTCCTAACGAAACAGACCAGGAAGAGATCATCCTAAGCACACACAGGAGAGCTCACAGGAATGCTTAAGAGAATCGTCTCCAAATATTACAGAAATATTATTTCCCTAAAATGAGTTCTAGAATAAAAAATTCACTTCACTCTAGCCGAAATTATGCGTTGCATTAACAGCGAGCAAAAGATACCTCCTTTCAGTGAACTTCTTGAAAAATCAGTTTACGAATAATACAACTCCACAATTCATTCGACAATTGGAAAAAAACCGGTAGAAGTATTCTATGGCCATAGTCAACGAGTTTCTCCTGAACAATTTGAAAAGGCTCGGAAAAAAAACATAGACAGATTAAGAGAAAAACAGTTCAAGGACATCAGGACTCATAATAAGAATCGTAAACCCCCTAAAGATTATGAGATAGGAGAAGAAATTTTTGTAAAACATAATAACCGTCTAGGCTCTAAGCTCACGGTAAGGTATAAGCCAGAAATTGTTAGGGAAAACAGGAACTCAACTGTCCTCACGGAGTCAGGGAGGGTAGTTGATAAAAGTAACACCAGGAATTAAAATTAATTTATTCCAATTTCAGAATCTTCATACCCTTGGTGCACACAGAAGTGCAAATATTGCACTACTCAAACTCTCAAATCCTCGCAATAAATTCCGGAGTAGCGAAAATTAAAAATGGAAATTTTAAATTGATTCATCTGATCAACTTGGACCAATACCAAACATTTATAGAGCAGGCAAATAGCGAACTTCATACAACAATAACCAATTCCCACATCCTATTCCCTCTCATCCAATATGAAAGTTTGCTCAATTACGTAAAACCTAATAGAAATAAAAGATCATTAGACTCCATAGCTACAGCGTGGAAATGGATCGCTGGAAGTCCTGACCATGAAGACCCTATGCTCATAAAGAATAAAATAAATGATGTTGTTTCAAATAATGAAAACCAAATAGTAATAAACCAATTGTATAACGATAGAATTAATAATATTACATCCATAACTAACAAAATACTAAAGGAATTAAAGGATAGTAAAATTTTATCTAATGAACTTGTAATGTGCTTTAAATATAAGATTAAGATAATAAAAGAAGAACTTATTAATATTAAATACGCCATCCATTGGGCAAAGAACGGAATATTAAATTTTATGATTCTGCCAAAAGACGATGTAAACATTACAATAACCACACTTAATAAAGAAAGAGTACCTTATAATACCATATAAGAAGCATTAGAATTCGCAAATGTTAAAATCATTACCAATAATACATTACTGTATTATATTGTCAATATTCCACTCACCGAATTAGAAACATGTAAAAAAATCTTAGTAAAACCATTAAAAAGAAATAATAAAATTATCAAATATTATCGAAACTCATGTACTTATATGCTAACGAAAATATTATGACATTAAGAACGAATGTAAAACTTTTAACTTCTTATCAATCTGTAATTTAGAAAATTTAGTAGAAATTTAGTAGAAATAACGAACTCTAGCTGCATCCCGAACTTGCTGAAAAGCCAAAACTCATCATGCCCATAGTGAACAACAAGCACGTGCCAACAATTCAACCTATCGAACTCGGTGCAATACTCCTGAACCAATTCGACGACAGTATAACAATCGATGGAGTCACCCATATCATTAACTTGTCAAATTCCACAATGCAATCGTCATCATCAAGGGCCAAACCTACAGATCCGAAGAAAGGTCGCCCTACCAGCAATTATTAAACCACAACCACACGAGATAGAATTAGAACGGCTTTTATCATTAGAAATGATTAACGAACTCCACATAAACACCACAAGACATATCCGGAAACTAGAAGCTGAAGGACAAACCCACAAGCTAGTCATGTACGGGTCAGTATCAACTGTCTTAATATTGCTGATCTTTGTAATCATCATAAGAAAGAAGCATACGAAAGCAACCATAAAGCACGAAGGAAGTACCACTGATCACATCGCCAATGCACTTGAAACAATCAAAGATCCACCAACATCCCCTTTACCGATTTTCAGGCCTCTAAAAAAACAAGTACGTTTACCAAGGATTTACGAAGGACCATTCTTTTAAAAAGAAGCTGAATGTGGACATTCAGATTTAAGAGAGGAGGAGTTAACCACGTCAACATTAAATTCAATCCACTCGCAGCAACGTCAGCAGTAAATTCGTCATGAATGCACGCGAGTTATATAATTAAAAAAAAAAAACAAACTTATTATTTTTTAAATTATTTTATTTATTCTCCAGAGTGCCGCTATCTTCAGCATGAATGACTTATCTCAACCAACCCGATTTTACAGTTATCAATAATTTTTATATTATAATATTGCTTAGCTTAACATTTCTGTTTTACAGTATTTTTGCTAACTTAACAGAAATAACGAAAAGTAAATTTATATTACAATATTGCAACATTTATTAATTTTTAACCGCTAAATTGACATTATTGGAACTGAGTCATGTCAGCTTGTTAGCATTAATAATTATTCTTCATTTATTTTCAACGTATATGTGCCGTCAACAAGTTTTTCAACTCTGTACTGAGGACTATATGTAACTTCACCTCCCTTTGATTGGAAATTCTCCTGAATTGTATTGGGAGTAGTTGCACTTAGGGTCTCTTGTATATTTTTTAGAACAACTTTAAGTTTCCTGTTCTTATTTCCTAATACTATTAATATGAAACTTGATGCAATTATTAGAGCTATCACAATTGTTGAACTTATAATATAATTAGTGTTTTTATGATATTTTAATTCATTGATCTCTTTTATGTTTTCAAAATTTCTCAATACAATGTTGTCGAATGTAATGGATTTAGTAAAATTATAATGTTTATCTTCAGAATAGTGATATTTGGCTTTAAATTCATAGTTTTGATTAGAGAAAGTTTTGTTGAATATTTGAACAGAACAATTGTTAAAATTTATCAAAAAATGTCCACTTAGTTTTAATTTTCTATCGTCACAATAATTTGATATATCGTCATAATTCATATTTTTACATATTATTGTTTCTTCATCAATTCTTCTAATTTCCTTGTCATTATTTTCTCTAAACTTACAATTATTTGGAGTTACGCAATTGCTCACTAATTTTAGATCATTAATATAAACTTCATTATTAAAGACATATTCTTTATTATTATATTCTATTATTCTTCCATCATCCTCGATTATTTCTAGTCCTTCCTTAGTGGGTATGCTTGTTAAAAGTTTCTTTTTGACTTCTATAACTGTTGTGGGAATTTTTATTTCTATTATAAGAACGTTATCTTTATACTTCATCATTCCTATTCTAGAGTGCTTAATTTTATAGTAATCAATTTTAAAGGTATCTATTTCTTCGGGAGTTAGTATGCCTAGATGTAGGATATTATACTTAGTTGAGGCAATATTATCTAATAGTTGGTCTATTTTATCTTCCACTAATTTTAATTTTATAAGTTGGTCTAATATTATTTGTTGGTATACTACGTCTTTTTGGTTATTGTCTGCTTGATTAATAGCTTTAAGAATTTTGCCTCTGTCTCCTTCTATTAGTTTCTTTAGATCGAATATTGTTTCGTTAAGGTGGGCATTAATTCTTATTTGTTTGTTTAACGTTACAATTGCATTATGTTCGTTTTCTTCTATTACTTTCATAAGCCCTAATATTTCTTGTCGGTCGCCATCGTCCATTGTCCCAAAAAGCCATTTATGTGCAGTTCCTACTAAGTTAACTAGTCCTCTTTTATGTCTATTAGTAAAAATCGCTGACAATTTTGATTTGACAATTTCTATTTCCCTAACTAATGCCTTTTCGATGAAAATAGGTACATGCCTTAAATTGTCTTCTACCTGGTCAACTTTTGTCTTAAATTCTTGCACGTCAATTATGTGGAGAATTGTCACAGTCTCGTTTATCATTTCCATTGGGCCCATATTTATTTTGACATATCCATTGGTTGCTTCAATTTTCGTTATTGCTAAATTAGCTTCTGATGTTTTCATTCACAGTACTATTATGAGGATTAGGATCTGTAAATTTACTCAATCTTTTAATATTTGCAGAATGTTCATTATTGATATTTTTTATTCTAGTTCTTATTTATGTCTTATTAGTCTCTTATAGTTTTTTATTGGTGCAATATTCCTATTTTCTGTATAATCTTCCCTATTTTTGTTAGCCTTACTGATATATCTTGTTTTGTTTTCAATAATGGTTTGTCTTAGTTTTTGAATGTTTGTGTGCATTACCTGTTGAGGTGTCATTTTGATAGTGCTATGATATCTATTGTTGTAATTGTTTATTACTCTATGTAGTTTTGCAATGAGTGTGAGTGTAGTGTCTTTTAGGCTGACAAGTTTTTCTTGAATTGTCGAATGTAGTCTTTCTATATCGACATTTCCAGTGTGGTTATTTGGTTTGGTTAAGTGTAATTCTATTTCTTGATTTTTTAAGTATTCAAATAATTGATGTGCTTTGAATTCATTATCAGTTATAATTTTGTTCGGCTTTCCAAATTTAGAAAAATGCTCTTCTAATATCTCAATTCTTTTTAACCAATTTTTGTTTGTTAAATGATAAGCATAAGCTTTCTTTGTTAGTTTGTCAATAAGGGTTACAAATGACTGCCCTTGAAATGTAAATACGTCCATATGTAGGATGTCATTTGGTGATTCGGGGGTTTCTGTGATGCTAAATGAAGGTTTTATTGGATCTCTTTGGTATTTGGTTTCCAAACAAATTCTACAATTATTTATTATTATTTGTATTTCTTTTATTAAGTTTGGGTAGTAGATCTTATTCTTGAGTGTGTTATAAGTTTCTGTTATACCGCTATGTATGCTTTCTTTGGTGTGATACCTAGAAATTTCTTGTCGTATTTCTTGTTGTGTTTTTATTTCTCTTGCCCTAAGAGTACATTTTATAAATGAGACGTCTTTATCATGACTACAGATTCCTATTAAAATTTGTTGGATTTTGTTATATTCTCCATACGAAAGGTCTGTATATATACCTATCTTTCCTGGTTTAATCGTTCTTTTAAACAGATCTTTCCAATATGTCTGATTTTTAGTCATATCAACTTGTATTATTCTCCTCCAACGAATTACTTCTACTTCATTTGTAACGTTGTTGGTTAGTATAAGTTGTGTTTTATATTTATTCACAATTTCTTCCTTAATTGGAAAGTGGTCTAGTAGTTGTTCGGGTACGGAGTACGTAGTAGCAAGATCTGAGGTTGCCTCATCATCTAAATTATTTACATTTTCTATCCTACTTACAATTTTATTTTCTCTTCCCTTAAGGTATTGTATGTCATAGTTAAATTCAGATAATTTCAATAACCACCGTTGTTTTCGTTGAGAGAATTCTTTTCCACTGTATTTTTTTGTTTAAATACTTTATTGGTTGGTGATCCGTTATTATTTTAAATTTATTTCCCCATAAATAGGGTCTGAAATAAGAAATTGACCAGACTATCGCCAAGAATTCTTTGTCTGTCACTGAATAATTTTTTTCATGGTCGTTGAGAGACCTTGATGCATAGCAGACAGGTTGCCCTCCCTGAGTGAGGACAGCACCTATTGCATAGTTGGAAGCATCAGTAAATAGTGTAAATGATTTATCGAACCTTGGAAATTTGAGTATGGGGTGATTGATAATATTTAATTTTAATGTTTCAAATTCTTGAATATATTCCGTATCATTTACATTGATCTTGGTATCTTTCTTCAAGTATGTGATCATGTTATATACTATTTTAGAGTAGTCCTTAACTAATTTTCTATAGTACCCTGTAGTTCCAAGGAACCCTTTCAACTGTTTTTCCGTTTGAGGTATTTTGTAATCTATTATATGTACATTTAATTTTGTTTGGATTTGGTTTCATCCCTTCTTTTGTTAAGACATGTTCCAAAAATTCGGTGTCTTTTGCTAGGAATGAACATTTATCGAACTGGACCTTCAAATTATGTTTGGCTAATATGTTAAATATTGTTTTAAGAACAGTAAGGTGTTCTTCTAAGCTCGTAGAAAATACTAAAATGTCATTTAGATATACCAAACACATTTTATTGATGTGATCCCTAAATATTTCATTCATAAGCCGTTGGAATGTCGCTGGAGCATTCTTCAGGCCGAATGGCATCCGGGTATATTCATATAATCCATTTGGTGTAATAAATGCGGTCTTATGAATGTCTTTTGGATGCATTCTAATCTGGTGGTAGCCTTTCGCTAAGTCCAGAGTTGTGAAATATTGTGCTCGCCCTAGATTATCTAATATACTATCTATATTAGGAAGAGGGTATTTATCATCAAGTGTTACTTCATTTTGTTTCCTGTAGTCTACACAAAGTCTAAACTTTTGTTTTCCAGAATTATCAAATTTTTTTGGTACGACTACTATTGGTGATGCATATTGGCTGTTCGATTTCCTTACAATTCCTTGTTTCTCCATTTCCTCTATTTGATTCTTTACTTCTTTTTCATGTTTTGGCGGTAATCTATATAACCGGGCATTTATCTGTTGGTCAGTAATAGTTTTTATTTCGTGCATTATGGTATCTGTGTTGGTCAATTGATCACCATCTTTATATACTAAATGTTGGTATTGTTTTAATAATTTCTTAATTTTCTCTCTTTCATCTTTATTCAAATGATCAATGTCTATTTCTTTATTTCGTCAGTCGTTAAGTTCATAGCATTCTATTTTGTCATTGTCTTCTGAATACAATTTTAATTTGACGGTGTTATTGAGTTTCATAAAACGTTTGCTAATATTTCGTTCAGTCACACTCTTACTAATAAAATCCATCCCAATAAGTAAGTCGAAAGATTTATTTTCTAATGCTATTTTACACCATTTTATTTTGGTTTTACTACACATTCGGAAGTCTTTAGGAGTGTCAGTCACGATTATTTGAATACGTTCTTTCGTAGCATTATTTATAGTATTCAATAAGATCTTTTTCTCTTATAGTACTTTAAAATGATCACAGTTGATTCTAGCTATCTATTAGACTAATAGTTGAACCAGTATCTTTAGGGTTTTGTATATCATTCCATTAATGGTGAAATAGCAAACAATTTTAGTTCCGAGGCTTAGTTCTGAAAATCCGTCGGTTTTATATTATTGATTTCTTGTAGATTTTCATTGGTTACTCTTTGTCTATTTATTCTTATATTGTTAATCTCCATAGGTTGAGGATTTTGGAAATGGTTTCTATATTGTCCAGATGGATTGAACATGTTTTGTCTAGTTCCGAAATTGGGTCTAATCTGGTTTTGGCTCCTAAACTCTCCTAGATTATTGCGAATTATCACTTTTTCTAACCTGTAAATTCCTATTTGACGGACTAAAATTATTGCTTCTCCCTCTATTATAACCTAACTGCTTTGAGTTGGTGTTTTGATGCCTGTAGTTATTAATATTGCCTGATTGCCTATTGAGACTATTTTGTGATTGATTGTGGTTAGGTATTTTTAAGTTTCTCTCAATGTCGGGAATATATGAATATAAAACACTTTTTATTTTATTGAGTTCATATTCTAGCCTAATTTCCTTAGATAGTTGTCCTATGGGTAGTTCCTTTATTTTAATTACTAAAAGTTGATAAACATTTTTGATTATATCGTCTGAATTTGTTTCATAAACTGCATATTCATGCATTTGGTTAGTAATTTCTTCTAGTTTCTTGCTTAATTCTAATATCGTATTTACCTTAATATTATTGATCTTGCTTATAATATCCCCAAAGTTGATAGTTGGTCTGAACTGCTGAATCAGCAATTGCTTGGCCTCTGCCCAGGTACTCACTTTCGATGTATATATAAAGTTTTTCGCTCTCCCTATAATCTCGATATTGTAGATGGTTTTGTATACTTCGGCCTTTTGGTTGGCTTCAACCTTCTCCATATGGTCATCCACTATTGCAACGAATTGTGCCAACTCTGTCTTGTCTCCTGAGGAAGGTTGAATGTATTGGATTTCCTTTTCAATGCTGTTTCTTTGGTTTCCTTGAATTTGTTGTTGTTGTTGCCTTTGGATAGACGCCAAGGTATTCATGGTACCGACAAGACCTTGCAATAGTTCTTCCATATTGTCTATGTTTCTATTCTGGTCAAAGATCTTTACTTACTTTACTTAAAATTCACTTTGTTTGGTTTGTCACTTTGCTTCAGCTTTGTGATCAATACTTTTTTTTTTCGTATTACACTTCGCTACTAGCTATTGCAATTTAACTAATTGTAACACTGATCGCGAATTTCCTGAATGGCAATGTAAAGCACTTATAACCGTTTATTCGTTTTTGGTTCTTTTACAATGGATCCATAGTTCGACGGAAAGAGATCCTACCGACTGCGCCACTTATATAATTTAAAAAAAAAAACAAACTTATTATTTTTTAAATTATTTTATTTATTCTCCAGAGTGCCGCTGTATTCAGCTAGGCTGCACACTCTTTCGAACATGAATGACTTATCTCAACCAACCCGATTTTACTGTTATCAATAATTTTTATATTATAATATTGCATAGCTTAACATTTCTGTTTTACAGTATTTTTGCTAACTTAACAGAAATAACGAAAAGTAAATTTATATTACAATATTGCAACATTTATTAATTCTTAACCGCTAAATTGACATTATTGGAATTGAGTCATGTCAGCTTGTTAGCATTAATAATTAGTTCTTCATTTATTTTCAACCTATATGTGCCGTCAGCAAGTTTTTCAAATCTGTACTGAGGGCTATATGTAACTCGCGCAACCTAGAAATAATATAATATTGCACCCAGACAGGAATATGACACTGCATCCAATTGCAGAACGGGAAACACACTTCGTAATGGTTCCCATAGCATTTCGGGCAGAGTAGGGAATTAAGAAAAGATTTTGTTGTTAGTTGTAAGTTTGAATTCGATGAATAAAGTTTAATTTTTTTTTAATAAAACCCGGTAAATAAAATTAATTTATATATTATACGCTTACTTCTCTCTATTTACAATGTCCCCGTTTTCAGAGTTGAAGTTAGAATTGGTAGTTTAGTATGTTTTTGTGTTAATTCGAGCAGCGGCATCTTTCATGTGTGGTGAGATGAGATAGTCCGCTCTTTGAGGTTCGGCTAGACACATTTGATACTTCCTGTTTGCTAAGTCATCGATAGATTTGGAATGTAGTACGAGGGCCTGAGGCTCTCTCGGCCTTGCCGATCCGCAACGAAAAAGAGTGAATTAAAAAAAAAAAAAAAATCAATACACCTACAATTTGGAACTTCCCTGCGGTATCCACCCGCAGACAGTATTCCCGGCGATCATCCACTGTTGATTGTCCTTTTGTTCTGGTACACTTTTTCTGTGTATAAAAAACGACCTGTTCGTCCTCGCAAGCACCACCCCCCACATTTTATGGGTTTTTCGTAGTCTGGCCTGAACAAAAAATACAATCTTAAAAAGAAATGTCAACAAATAGTGTTGAATTTTGGAATTGCGTGCGTCTCCCTCATTTTCATGGGTTCATGCCCCACCGCATTCTCTCCAATTTAGAGATGGCGATCGAGAAATTATTTTAGTCTAGGTCACAATGGTTAATAATGGTTAGAGACGTTAAAATTAAACGTGAGAGATTTTTTTTGTCTTAGGTTATAAGAATATGGGTGGCGCACGAATCGTGCTACAAAAACAAAACGTAATAACTTTTTTTTCTATGTGAGTAATCGGCTTATTTTTTTTTATTATTTTGCAGGCTACTATTTAGATTTATAGATAAAATGAATGCTTGGGATACCGAAAAGAAGATTTGGATAGTGCAGCGGTACCATGCTTTGGAGTCCTTCATTTCCGTCCAAAGGGAATTTAGTTGGGAGTTTGACGGCACTCCCCCGAGTAGATGGACCATTATGAGGCTGGTAAACATGTTTGACGAATCTGGAAGCATCGATTAAGATTATAGATGTATCTGACAACGTTATTAAAAGCCACGGTAAGGTTTCTTTTTGTCTCGTACGAGTAGTTGAGGCTACAAAAAATTTCGCACCCATAGAAAATTATTGGCATTATTATGCTTTTTGCAATGCTTAATCGAATGTGTTGAGTTGTAAAACTTTTGAAAAGGGACACCAACCGGACGTGGCAGCTTCAACTAAGTGTGTCATTAAACCACATGTCTAGATTTTTGGCTTTTTCGACATATTGTAGTACAGTATTACCCAAATAAATAGGTGGAAAGAAGCTGACATTAAGTTTATTTCTATAAATAACTATACACTAATTTTTTTTTTTGGATTTAATTCAAGCTTGTTAACTTTGGACCAGTTTATAAGATCACAGTTTAATTTATCAGCCCCGTCTTCGATCATACCTAATTTGCAACTTAAACAAATTTACACATCGTCAGCATACATATGCAATGATGAGAATTCAACAGTGAGTGGAAGATCATTTATAAATATTGAAAATAGTAACGGTCCTAGTATTGACCCTTACGGTACTCCTGACTCTAATTCAATGAAGTCTGACAAATTTCCACATATGTCACTAACTTGACTTCTTCCGCTGAGATAGGATAGCATCAAATCAGCAGCAGTGTCAGAAAAGCGAAATTGGTACTTCATTTTGGAGACGAGTATTCTGTGGTTTACTGTGTCGAATGCTTTGAAAAGTCAAGGAGTCCTAGGAACGAAACAAGATCATTATCCATGGCACATCTAAATTCGTCCGTAACTTTTAGGATAGCCGAAATACAACTATGCTGTTGCCTAAAACCAGAAAAAAAGGGGAGTATAGATATCGGTCTAAATTCAGGTGGAGATAAACGAGTGGCTTCCTTCTTTACAATGGGTATAACTTTTGCTGCAAGTGGAAGTCTTAGTTAGGATGATTGTGTTGATAATATGCGTTAGAGTAGGCAAATTATGTGGAAGTAATATCTTTAAGAATAGGTGATGAATATCATCGAATCCCATAGCTGTCGATTTTATTTTGAGTGCAGCTTTTACCACATCAGTTTCATCTATTGTATTAAATTGAAAATTACTCTGCTTATTAGGATTAGTAGGGGTAACAAAATTAGAATCTGTAAGATCTAGTGAGAGGCTTTGAACTTTGGCAAACTCTGCGTTCATAACGTCTGGATTGACGTCATTAAGACATTGAGATTTTTGCCGACCTATACCTAGCTCCCGTATGTTATTCCATAAAATTTTGGATGGCAAGTTTTTATCAAATCGTTTAGAATAAAATCGGCTCTTAGCTTCCCTGACAAGGATGTCCACTCTATTTCTCAACCTACGAAACGAATCGTAGAGCTCGGGCAATCTGAAACGCTTCCAACGTTTGTACACCAAGTTTCTCAGCTTCATAATTTTTTCAATTTCAGGAGAAAACCATGAACTTGCCTCATTTTGCCGATATTTTGTTTTGAGTGGCACATGTCCGTTAAGCAGACTCTTGATAATTTCCTGCAGACAGTTAACCTGATCATAGGGAGAGAGGTTATGAAATAAATTTGCTGCCAATTCATGCACAAAGTGTGTTTCTACAACAAATTTAAGTTAACTCCCCTAAAGTCCCTTTACTCATACGAGTTAGGTATTTTTAGTATATCTATATTTAAGGTCACAAAGAGGAGATCATGTTTGGAAAATGCAGGTGCTGATAATTGAGAATAGAGCAAGGCGTTATGGGGGTTTCCGTACAAAGTCCAAATTACAAGCAAGTTAAACCCTCTGGATTTGCCTATTCGCCTGGAATTTTTCCAAAAAATGATTGAAATGGCCGAAGAAGACAACAGCTTGATAAATTGCTTGTTTATATCTGATGATGCCCATTTTGATCTAAACGGCAATATAAACAAGCAAAATTGCCGTATATGTAGTAAATGTAATTCAGAAATACTCCATGAGGCGGAACTGCACCCAGAACGAGTCACTGTGTGGTGCGCAGTTTCATCAAGGTGCATTGTGGGGCCATACTTCTTTGAATAAAAAGGTGTAAGAGTAACTGTCAATGGGGACCGTTATTTAAAGATGTTGAAGGAGTTTTTTATCTAGAACTGCGCTGAAGAAGTATCCGTTTCAACACCATTTAGTTCCAGCAAGATGGAGCAACTGCACACACAGCCAGACCGGTTATTTAGTGTGTTTAGTTTAGTGTTTTTTTTCTCAAACTTTATAAATACAATCTTAGTCTAAGTGTATAATTCCACAATTAAAATAAAAGAGAAATGTTAAAGATATTCAATATTTAAAAGTAAAAATAGTGTAGAATGTCACCTCAAAAATTAGCTTAATAATAAAATATGGATGGGGTGATCAAAAAGTAAAGAAAAAATAAATAAAATAGAAAGAAAATTCATAATAATTGAGCAATTTAAAAAACATATGCAAAAGAAAACCAAATTAAGCATTAAATAAGAAAAAAAGAACAACAACAAAAAACAATATTTTCAGAGATAAAACAAAATGTTAGATTTATATATACCTATTAAATTATCTAGGACTGGACATTCACGAAAGTTTCTAGATCATCAAAAGAAAAACTAAAAAGCCAATTTTTTAATTGTGTCGAAAACAATTTTGGAGAACTTATTATTTTAAGGTATTGTGGTAATTTGTTAAATAAGCGACAAGCAAACACTGTATAAAAATTACGAAACGAGGTAGTCCGAAATACAGGTACAGAGACTAGATGCAGGGAATTTCCACGAAGATTATAATTGTCGAGGATTCTAAAATTAAGGTTGCCAGATATAAAAAAAGATATCTTTAACACTTTAAAGCAATATAAATGTCGAATCGGAAGAATTTTTAGATCACGAAACAGTTGAAAACTAGGATGAAGACGACATACTCTTCTCAAATTAAAGAGATATTTTAAAGTAAGGCGAAAGTATTTTCGCAACTCCTCAGCATGGTTAGAAAAGGACATCTTAGAGTCAATGATTAATCCCAAGTACTTGAACTTATCGACTTTCTCAATAATGAAACAATTATCACAAAAGTTTAGATCGGTACAGAAGGTGTCGGAGCTCCAACGAAAATTCCCAAACAAATTAATATACAGAAACTCCACTTTCCGCTGGCCCCCAAGGTTACCTGACTTGACTGCACCTGACTTTTTTTGTGGGGTTATATCAAGCAAGAGGTGTACAAAACGAAACCGAGGAATTTGACTGAGTTGAAGCAGTCTATTAAAACAATAATTGAGGCGACCTCGACTTCACCCTTCAGTCCGCAATGAATAATTTTCTGATCAGGTGTCGCATATCCGTGGATGAGCGTGGAGGTCATTTACGGTCTATCATCTTCACAAATAATTAGTTATATAAAATAAAATTGAATTTTATGAAAAAAATTTTCTGTTCTCGCAGCTCATATTGAGTCGATGGCTAATCTACCTGTCGTTGTAGTTTTAAGTGAGATATGGATATACGAAAATGAACTTAGTCTCTATAATATAGACGTCGTGACGTCGTCTTAGACATCATCCATCTCTTATCGTGTACATGAACTGTGGAGACTAACCGCAGACACGAATCCCGAATGAAAAGACACTTTGGAATGGGCTGGAGGAGCGTTGTTATTATTATGTTACACTGCCCCCTCTTAGACATGTTCGTCCCGAACAAGTGCATCCTCATTTCGGCCATTGTATCGACTCAGTCGGTCCACATGAACCACTTTCATTTTGGCTGCAATTTAGGTGATTTCCCCTTTTGGCGATGGGATCTCCTTCCTGGAATCCTGACGTTGTTGCCTTGGCATCATACCTGGTCTTCATGCGGTCGCTCGTTATCCTAATCTGGCTTCTGGTTCTTTGGTGTATGTCCCTAAGCCTTTCCCTAAGGTCCGCCACGTACTCTTCTTCATTTCTGGGCTCATTGGTAGGAGATCCAAATTTCACCTCACTGGGTAAACGAGCTATTCCACCAAACAAGTTTTCGAACGGCGTATGTCGAGTAGTGCTATGCACGGCACTTCTATAGGCCATCGAAAACAAGGGAATCTGCCGGTCCCAATCCCGTTGGTAGTCACCTACGATCTTCGAGAGATGTTCGTCCAAAGTCCTATTGAAACGCTCCACCATACCGTCCGACTGTGGATGAAGTGGGGTTGTCCTTGTCTTTTTGATTCCGAGTAGTTGACACATCTCTTGGAAGATTCTTGACTCGAAGTTCCGCCCTTGGTCAGAATGATATTCCAAGGGCACACCGAATCTGCTAACCCAATTGTAGACGATCTGCTCCGCCACGGTTCTGGCTTCCTGGTTAGGGATCGGAAACGCTTCCGGCCACTTACTGAAGTAGTCCATCACTACGAGTATATACCGATTACCATTGTCGGTTTCCGGAAAGGGCCCTGCGATGTCAATGATGATTCGTTCGAAAGGTGCTACCACGTTGTATTGGTGCATCTTACCTCGAGTTTTGATTCTCGGACCCTTGCTAGCTGCACACAAGTCGCATTTTCTGCACCAGTCTTCGATACCTTCCTTCGCTTTTAACCAATAAAAACGTTCTCGTACCTTTTCTAGCGTATTATTCACTCCCAAGTGGCCTCCGGACGCCCCGCCATGCATTTCCTGTAACACCTCCTTGACCCTCGTCCGCGGTACGACAAGCTGCATTACAAACGACTTTCCGTCGGAGGATTCCCATTTTCTTCTCAGAACACCTTCTTGGACATGGAGGGAGTCCCACTGCGCAAAATATGCCTTTAAGGTCGGGCTTCTGTGAGAGATGTCCTGATGATCCGGTTTCTCCATGTTCTCCTTCCAGGCCAGAATCGGCTCGATATCCGGGTCTTCCTTCTGAGAGTTCCGGATCTCATCTACGCTCCAGCCGGCGATAGGTTCGGCTCTCATTCTTTGGATGGAAACCAGCTCCCGTTCTTCCTGAAGGGCACAATGTTTACAATCCGTTCTGCATGGTCTCCGGGACAGTGCATCCGCATTAGAGTGGAGTTTTCCTTTACGATGCTGTATTTCGTAGTCGTAGATTTGCAGCCTTTCGATCCATCTTGCGACCTGACCCTCAGGACTCTTGAACTGTAATAGCCATTTTAAGGCTGCATGGTCTGTGCGAAGAATGAACTTCCTCCCATAGAGCTATTTGTGAAAATGCTTCGTAGCCAAGATCAAAGCTAGAAGTTCCCGCCTTGTCACGCAGTAGTTCCTTTCTGGCTTAGAGAGCACCTTGCTGAAGTACGCAACCACCTTCTCTTGGCCATCATGCATCTTGGAGAGTACGGCTCCTACCCCGACATTACTAGCATCTGTATCCACAATCAACGTTTCCCCGGGAGTGGGGTAAGCTAGTATCGGGGCATCGCATAGCCGTTGTTAAGTGCCTTGAAGCTCTTCTCGCACTCAATTGACCATTTGAATTGTTTCCCCTTTTCCTTTAACTGGTGCAGGCTCTTTGCGATCCCGGTAAAATCCTTCACGAACCGTCTGTAGTAGGTGGCTAGGCCTAGGAAGCTATTTAGTTGGTGTTTGTCTTTGGGGACTGGCCAGTTTTTCGCCGCTTCGACCTTCCCTGGATCGGTTTTCACTCCTTTCGCTGGAATACTTGACTTCCGCTCTAAACAGGGCGCACTTCTTGGGGTTGAGCTTCAGGTGGGCACTTCGAAGCCTTTGCAACACATCCCTTAGATTGTCTCGGTGTTGCGCAAACGTTTTTCCTACGACGATGACATCATCCAAGTATACCAAACAGGTTTTCCATGTTAACCCTTGCAGGACACATTCCATCAATCGCTCGAAAGTCGCCGGAGCATTGCACAGCCCGAATGGCATTACCGTGAATTGCCATAGCCAATTTCCTGCGGTGAAGGCGGTCTTCTCCCGGTCTTCTGGATTCTGGCCTTAGTTTGACAGTGTGTGGTCATTGGAACCATGGTGTTTTTTGGTTCGACTAACGTCTTTCCCACGATGTAGTTTTGAGAATGGTTCTCTGGGTCTGGTTCTAGTATGTAGAATCTGTGGCTCCCAAGATCACCTTTCAGCTTCGTCCAAATGATTGTCTCTGAAGACGGCGGCAAAACTTCGTCTTTGCTTTCATGAAGTCTATTCCGATGATGCACTCGTCGCATATATCTGCCACCAGAAACGCATGGGAGAACGTCAGTCCCGCCAGAGTAATCGTAAGACGAACTTCTCCAAACACCTTCGCCATTTCCCCTGTTGCAGTCTTCAGGCAGTAGCTGTTGGTGTTGGAGGCGGTGGCACCTGTGTCGATGGTGGCTACGCACTTCTTCTTGTTGGTTAGTGCCTCCACTGTCAGGCTCTTGTTACCCCGTTTGGTTTGCGAAACTTGAATGGTGGTCCTGGGGGCCTCGATTCCAGTAACCAACTTCTGCCCCGCGAAGTTGGTCCTTACGCATTTCCCGACTGCTGGTTTTGGGAAGTCCGACCGACAGGATGCTTCCTCGCTGATTCTCCTACTTCCGCAATGTGGACAATTTCCTCGTCTAGGTGCACTTCTGCACTGCCGTTGTAGGTGTCCGGTTTGGCGAGCTTTGTCTTCATCCATGATGGCTGTTCGCTGGCATGAGCATTCCATGACGGACATTTCCCTGGCACGGTGTATTCCCTTGTATGCTTAATCCGCAGCCTTCATTGACAAAGCGAATGCCAATGCCTCGGAGAGTGTTCGCTTTTCAGCCATCCTTACAGCCATTTGCAGTTGTCTGTCCTCTATGGCCTGAATAAAAGCTTCCACCGCCATTTCGTTGATAAGCTCCTCACCGGCTTTAGGGTATGAAAGATGGGCTAGTCGCTCTATATCCGCTTGCAACTGTTGGAGCGTTTCCCCCCTTTTCTGGACTCGACTACGCAGCTGAACCCTGTACACCTGCTGCATGTGTTCATCCCCAAACCGCATCTCGATAGCCTGAACCAGAGAGTCGTAGTTCTGCTGTTTATCTTCCGGGATGGTCTGCAAGAGCTCCGCAGCTGGACGCCTCAGTGCAAGCGTGAGTGCAATAGACTTCTCTTCATCGTCCCAGCTATTGGTCATTGCGGCCGCTTCGAATTGCCTCTTATAAATTGGCCATGATGTTTGACCATCGAAGATAGGGGGTTGCATCTCCTTTCTTCTCAGACCGTCAGTGGAATATTCCCGTGCTTTCTGTCTCTTCACGTTGCTGAGTTCCTTAGCAAGATTTTCGACTTGCTTTCCTACTCTCTCGAATTGCGTATCCACTTTTTCAAACTGAGTCTCTATCTTTCCGAACTGAGTTTCATGTTTCTCAAAGTTTTCATCGAATCTAGTTTCGACTTTCTCGATTTTCTCTTCGATCGCTTCGAATTTAGATTCCAAGTTCCTGTTTTGCTCATCAAGTTTGCTTTCCAGGGCATCTAGAGAATTCTTTTGTTCGTCCATTGCTTTCATTTGTTCGTCCATCTTAAGTTCTAGAGAATTCCTTTGGTCGCCCATTGCTTTCTTTTGTTCGTCCATCGCTTTCTTTTGTTCGTCCAGCTTAAGTTCTAGAGAATTCCTTTGATCTTCTATTGCTTTCTTTTGTTCGTCCATGACTAACTTAAGTTACAGGAGCAGACTTGTTATACCCGGGTCGGCTACTGTACTTGCTGGTTCCTCTTCCACGTCAAATTCTACGTCATGCGGATTTTCACCTTCCTGCGTTACTGCTTCTTCCAGACGAATCAGTAGGGCATCTTTTCCCTCAGTTGTGTCGAGGTTCCGCTTACTGAGTTCTGCCTTTAGTTGAATTATAGTTAGTTTTCCCAATTTGCGACCCATTTTGCGCAACTAATTAACTCAACACAGAAATGGTTTTTTCTTTTTTTTTTTTCTTTTATTGTGCAATTTCACACCACGGAAATAGTTATTCACAGAATAAGTTTTATCCCACTTCTGACACCAATGTAATATGCGAGCTACGGCTCGAGTAGATAAAACGATATTCTGTGAAATTTATTTCTTTATTTTCAAGTCTATAGAACAATTCAAGTTCACACTATACTATTCTTCCCAAATTCTTTTCAATCCAAACTAATTACTTCTTCTTGTTCACTCTCAACTTTCAATTTATCACAAAATTACAACTTCGCCCATTATCACTTTTCCAATCTCTTCCCCACGGTTCTAAACCAACTGCCTGGTCTCGATCGCCATCTGCCTTATATAGCAGAAGTTTCTCATAGCCAGAAACTTCTAGCAAATTCTTCGACCACTGGAAAAAAACCTAAAGATTCTGATGTAATAATTCCAAGATGACAATCATTTCGTGCAGTTATAATTCTCTTGCGGTCATATTCTCTCTTATCCGTGACGTCGTCTTAGACATCATACATCTCTTATCATGTACATGAACTGTGGAGACTAACCGCAGACACGAACCGCGAATGAAAACACACTTTGGAATGGGCTGGAGGAGCGTAGTTATTATTATGTTACAATATCATCAAAAAGGAGAACCAACAAACGGAAATAGATAAAGACATCTTGGTAAGGCGTGGACTTCCGCTCTTTATGCTTACCTTCGATAAGTCTGACAATATCGACGATATCTACCGAATTAGGACCATACTAAATATCGTAGTCAAAATCGAGCCAATGCGTAGAAATATTAGAATGATTCCGCAGTGCAAAAGTTGCCAAGGATTCAATCATACGCAAATGTATTGCAAAAAAGGACCGCGATGTGTGAAATGCGCTGGAAATCACCTCTCCCAAGTTTGTGGAGTAAACAAACAAACCTCCGCAACCTGTGATAATTGGAAGGGAAAACACCCGGCAAATTATAGAGGCTGTGAAGTAGCTAAAGAGTTAGAAAAACGAAGTGATGCGCTACTTAGGCCCCTAAGTGCAAAATCAAAACCGCAAACTAAGCCAAAGCGTAAGGTAATCGTAACTTACGCTCAGGCCGCGGCATCCGAAATACCAACAAATTTTAAAATTTCGGAAGACCCTGTTTCTCATATTTTTTCAGTTATTCTAGCGAAACTTGAAGAACAAAGCAAAATAAATATAATTATTATCGATAGGCTGGTTAAGCTCGAAAGTAATTAAGGGAAAACGCGTATCCAACTAGAATATGAATGAAAAACGAATGTTAAAAATATGTACTTGGAATGCAAACGGACTTTTGCAAAAACTTGATGAATTGGAAATATTCTTGCTTGAAAAAGATATCGATATTTGCTTGATTTCTGAAACCCACGTAAAAATCGAATCGCATTTAAAAATAAAAGGCTATAATGATTACCAAGCTTGTCACCCTTCGGGAAAAGCGAGAGGCGGATCATCATTGTTTGTTAAAGACTGCATCGAACAATCCGAAGACCTAAAGATCGAGTTTAAAACTTTGCAACTGTGCACGATTCGAGTAAAAAATAGTCAGCGTACTCTTAAAATCTCATCTATCTACTGTCCACCGCGTTCCGCGCTTGAAAAAAATGATTTTACTAATTTGTTTAAATTGTTGAAACCTAATTTCATTATTGGCAGCGATTTCAATGCGAAACATACATTCTGGGGCTCAAGACACAGCTCGCAAAAAGGCAGAATGCTCTATGAGGCAGGTATGGAGTACAGTTGTGATTTTCATTCGATGGGTAAACCGACCTACTGGCCAACTGATACTTCGAAAATACCTTACCTGATCGACTTTTTCGTCATGAAAGGAATTTCTACCAACCATGAACTTATATGAACTTTATTTTGAAGTTGATCGCTTCCTTGTGATCTTACAGCTCGCCACTTTAAATAATACTCCCAATCCAAGGAAAACTCCGGACAAATACGGTCTACGGTATCCTGCGGAAATAAAAGAATTGATCAAGGAAAAAAGAAAAGCGCGTAAGAAATTGCAACAGAGTCGTGCTCCGCAACACAAAGCTCACTTGAATCCCCTGTGCAATTCGTTGAAGAAGACTATAAAGGATTTTAAGAATCGTGCTATAGGCTCTTATCTTGAAAGTTTAACAGCGAAAAAAGATACCAATTATTCACTTTGAAAAGCTGTAAAAGGCACCAAAAGGCGCAAAGTCCCCGCGCCGCCAATTAAATTAAATCACAATGAATGGGCAAGGGAAGATAAAGAAAAAGCGAACGTTTTTGCGGCCCACCTGGAAGACACCTTTAAACCGTACGATGGTCAAGTGTCTTACGACAATATCAATAAGCCGGATTTACCATCTGACGATTTAGCACTTACAAGTGCAACGCTAAGGGAACTCAAACATGAGATCGGGAATCTAAAACCTAAGAAAGAAACTGGTTATGACTTGATCACCGGAGAAATTCTCAAAGCTTCACCTAGAAAATCATTGATTAAGCTTCTTCATATTGTAAATGCTCAGATTAAAACACGTGCCTAACCAATGGAAAGTTGCGGAAGTTATAATGGTTTTAAAACCAGGAAAGCCGCCAAATGAAGTAAAATCTTATAGACCAATTTTGCTACTTCCAGTTATATCCAAAATTTTCGGGAGGTTATTACTAAGGCGTCTCCAACCGGTTATAGAAGGAAATAATCTTATCCCTCACCACCAGTTTGGGTTCAGAAGTAAGCATTCGACGATTGACCAGGTGCATAGAATTACTGACGTAATCGAGAAAGCACTTGAAGAGAAAAAGATATGCTCAAGCGTATTTCTTGACGTCTCGCAAGCCTTTGATAAGGTGTGGCATGATGGCTTGAATTGCAAATTACGCCTATACGGCATTCTAGAATCATATCTCGGGAATACTCGTAGACTCTTCCGTGTTAGACATGGAAATGAATACTCGGTGCTCAAAGAAATTTCGGCCAGTGTAAGGAAGCGTTCTTGGGCCACTTCTCTATCTGTTATATACTCGAGATATACCGAAAGAAGAATCCAGTTATTCACTTTGGCACTATCCTGGCTACGTTTGCTTATGACACCGCTATGCTAGCCGTAGGTAAAAGAAACGATTGCAAAACTGCAAAACGCACTGAGTAAAGTAAATGAATGGACGAGGGTCTGGCGGATCGCCCTCAACGAATCTAAATCTGTTCACGTGAATTTCACTTATAAGAAAACTAATGTCTTTCCAATTTTCCTAAACTTGGCCCGAATACCTTTTGCAAACGAGGCCAAATACCTTGGAATGACACTAGACGCAAAACTGAAATGGAATTCGCACGTGAAAATGAAACGTAAAGAACTCGAAATCAAATATAGAGAAATGAACTGGTTGCTCGAAAAACACTCCCAGCTCAGTATTGAGAATAAACTGCTTTTATACAAGCAAGTGCTAAAGCCGGTGTGGACTTACGGTATACAAATTTGGAGCTGTACCAAGAAAACAAACGCCAATATTTTACAAACTTTTCAAAATAAAGTGCTAAGAGAAATTGTCCACGCACCGTGGTATACTAGAAACGATGATATTCACATGGATCTCGGAATTCCGACAATCGAAGCTGAAATTAGAACCTTCGCGAGAAAGCATAGAAACCGACTATTCGGACATGTCAACAATACAATCCTACAAATAATGGATGGAAGCAATTTATTGCGTCGACTACAAAGGACGAAACCTTTCGACTTGGCGAGACAGGAATCAACCGCACCTATATTGCGGAACATGCGGGATCTTTCAGTGGAAAGTAACCTGCCAAACGAGTTTTTTTTTTTTTTTTATGATAGAAAAATTACTTGATAAGGTCCTTCTTACTTGGAATATATAACAAATTAAATCGTAGGGTGGTGTTTTTTAGTCAGTAAGAATCTGACACTACTATGAGAACGCGCTTGCTATCCTCATAGTGTCTATGGAAGATCTTTCACCAACCCTCGGAAAAAAAAAAAAAATATTAGGTGGTTATGATTTTTGCGATGTGTGGATAGAATATTGTTTGGTGGTCGGGCCGTGCTTTTGTAGAAAAACGGTGACATGACAGGATGTCCACGAACGATGACGACATAACGTGACCATCATTCTACGACCTAAGTCAGTGGTAAGACTTAGGTTGTGACTGGAAAGCACTTTAAGGAGCTATCTTTCCCAACTGCAGCCAGAGAGATAGCGATTGGTTGTGTCGCAAGACATGAAGGGTAGGCTGGCCAGCTTTTGCTACTTACATCAGGCATACCTCGGGTATTTGACGAACCTGTTTGGCAAGGTCAGTGGGAAGGATAAGAGCGTTGTAGGGAGTAGTATAGGCTAGGTTAGGGTAGTTAGGTTTAGGTTAGGATAAAGCTTAAGTCGATAGGTTAGCTTAGGTTTAGATTAGGATAGTTAGGGTAAGTTTTGCGTAGTTCTTCCAGATCTTTCTCCTGGCCATGGGCATAAGTCTTTGAATTTTCCATTTCCTTTCTTTTTCGTTTTCTTCTATTCTTTTTTAACTCAATCCGCCGTCAGCGTAAAGTAACTTTCTACTCTTTTGAATTTTTTTTTGTTGATTCTGGCATGAGATTTTGTGTGCTGAGCAGGTGGTGCGAAGTGAGGTGGACAAGAACCACCCCATCCGTCGAGCTGAGTCGAGCAACCGGGAGCGTGTCGCAGTCCTTTTAACTTGCACCGAAGATGCCTCCGTGGCCTACCCTAGCTCACATCAAATGTCGCGTGCTCCTTGTTTTGTGTTTAATCTTTTTACAAGATTTGTGATAATGCTCATTAGTTCGTGTTCTGTCCATTAGGACTAGCTGCTGGTAATCTTCGGCCTCGATTTGAGGCCACCATTAATTACGCATACCAGCAGCCAGTCGAATGTACAAACACGGTTCCACCCTCTCAAGTGCGTCGTGTTATGCATTACTGGTGATCTTGTCGTCCTCGTGCACAGTGCTCCAAATCTATATATTTATATAAAACTAAGTGGCAAAATGTGTATATTCCCTCTACCGCCCGTAATTTTCAACCAATTTATTGGTGAAAGACCACCTTTCCACATATTATTATTATTTTTATAAAGTATGCTTTATTTCACTTATATTGGTTAAAAAATCTATGGTTTTACAAATTCATTGTTTAATTAAAATGAAATAGTTAGGTACAATCTATTGCCCAGGTGACAAGAGTTGGATGCATCAAGCAGTCTACAAAAAATTAAAATATTGAAATAGTTGATGGGGAGTTCCAATGAGGGAGCAAAAAGTTACAATAATTTAAAAGACCAAAAATATAAAAGAATAATTAGACATTCAAAGAACAAAATTCATTAATAAACAAACTATTTATAGCTGAGTAGTCAAAAGACAGTACCCATTTTTTAATACCATTAAGAAATGCATTTTTCACTCTTTCACTTCTCATAGTATCTGGAAGTAGGTTGAACAAACGGGGTGTGGTAGCAAAGTAAAATCGTCCAAAGTGAACTTTATGAACTGCAGGAACGGTTACAAAATTTCTAGTATTTCCTCGCAAATTATAGTTTTCGATATTTCTAACTGAGTACCCGTAGTTCAATCGATTTTGATAATTTTTAGTTGGAACCATGTAATCATCAAAATCGTACGGGGTACCTGAAGTAGAAAATAAGATTTTTTTTGTTTACAATTTAAGCGCACCAAATGGGATATGACTGCCTTATATTATTTGAGGGAACGGGCGTTTGGGTTAGCTTTAAATCTTTGAAGGTTGTATTAATGAGGAAATACAGAGGCTGATAAATCATTATAAACGAATCCCTACAATTGACAGTACGACCGAAGTTGGGCTTAAGGGTGAACTGATATGAATTCGAAGCATAATGAATATTGCGACTGAAATTTTGAAGGGGAGGAATGCAACTGGTTATTTCGCTGGACCTTTTTATATAAAAATGCGATGTACTTTGATTATAATCCTCTGGAATGCAAATAGTGAAATAATAAAAATAAATTAAAAATAAAATAGTGGGTTTCAAGTGTCCAAACAATTGAGAATGATATTTACTGGTATCCACTTGGTTTCATGTTTAAAAAAATATCTGTAAACAAATACATATATATGTACCATTAAAATGATACAAAGTAATGAAAAAAATTACCAATAACCGACCAAAAAATTGTATTTCAAATATTTTGTTTGCATTAACTGAACCGGAGCGGCATTAAAATCACACAAAAGGCCGCGAAGATATTTAAGACCAAAACCGTATATGTAAAGGAATCTAGAAACCCTACTAGTAGGTCCAATAAGTATGTACACTTTACATATACATATGTATACAACCCGTCTTCGATTTTAATATTCGTACACAAATCTGTACATACATGATTGTAATAATTAAATACAGAACCAAATAAATTACATAAGTTCCAGATTTGACGGAATAGCAATAAAAAAAGGAACGCTTTAAGAACCAATCTCGTTCATAATTTCTTTTTTCAATTAAAGTCCGAGAAGCACAAAGGCAAAATATAATCCGAAGAGCTCCACAATTCATTGTAAATGCCATTTGGCAGTGGCACATAAAATGCTCTTCAAAAATTTACCATCCACCCCACCACGGCAAGCGTTTCCAAGTGAATACATTTCATTTTTCTCTTCACCTGTACAACTGGAAAAAAAAAAACTGAGCGGTGCTGATTTTGCACCCATGAACCGGAAAGTGGCAGAGGCAACCTTTAGATTTTATTGCGCCTGCATTCGAGTTATAGTCGTGCATTTTTGATGATATAAGGAGCCATAAACGTTACTCATGTTTACTTATGAACAAGTGCAATAAAAAGGAAAAATCCTTGGCAATAAATTGTTCTTCAAAAAAATAATCAGACACCAATGATGACGATGGGTGGCTGCCGAGAAAGCTTGAAATATGATTCAAATATAAATTGTGGAATAATCCCGTGTTCCGGTGCTTATACAATAATAGCAAAGTTATTAAGTGGCACTCGATGCTCCGCTCTTAATTAAATCATTTTCAAATGCAATTATAAGCGACGAAGGAGAACAAGGAACTTAGGAGTCGTTTTCTTGAATTGTCTCTTTCCATTTCACACTCTTGTGTGTTGCTTCAATTAATGAGTGCTGTTTCTGTTGGGAGACTTCCAGGAAAATCTTCTCAAGTGGAGTGTGCTGCTTGAAATAATTTTAATTGCTGTGCGAAAGTTAAGAAAAGATTCGTGAACCTTGAGATTTGGCATCCAATTAATGGAATCAAAACGAAGATGTAAAATGTTTAATTGACAATGTGTTGTTTTACACCTCACTCGGATTTACGTACATATACATATGTATGTATATGGATCTATTGCTGTTACTCGTGCGATGAAAATGAGAAGCAAAAATTAATAAACAAATAAAAATAAATAAAAGATTATAAAAAAAACTACTCGTAGTGCGACTAATTCGCAGTTAAAGTGGAGTTTTTTTTTTTAATTTGACTAGTCAGGATTGGACGGAAGTTGTTTACTTTGCTTATTTTTCTTCAGTCTTGAAATTTGGTGACTTTTGTTGGTATGTGAAACTTATCTGATTGATCTTTTTAAGGGGTTACTCGTACAACATGCGAATGTCAACCTACCATTAACCTACTTCAAGCTACACGTTCATCATCAAAATTGGCGATAAATGTTGAGTTTAGTCATTTGTGGTTGATAGTTGACCTTCCTTCAGTTTCAGTTTGTGACTTTGCCCAAGAGCAAACAAATTTCGCTTAGAGTACTAAGATTGCCTAAAGGTATCCAAACATTTTCTAATATTTGGAATTCTAAAATTCGAATGTGGACGGTTCAGCTTGACCGCAAATTGGGCTTCTGTATTAGCTTTGTATGAACGGGTTGTCCGTTTGAGTTGAAATTGTACTCATTAGTAGCCGATAAATATTTAGTATTTTTTTTTTTTTAAACAGTAGCGTGGCCACTTCCAAATTGCATGTAGGCACTGCCGCCAGAGAGATTTATTGTGGCAGAGACCACTTTTTAGGGCAGCAGTACTTCAACTTTCCTTATGAAAGCTATAATTACAGCTGCGGAGGAGTTCCTTAGGTTTAATGGAGATATTTTCCACTTAAGGAAGAAACTTACTTAGAAACCTACTTCTGCACAGAGCTACACACTCACATAGTATGTGTTCTGCAGTTTCGTCCTCTTCTAGGCAGAGGCGGCAGGTGATATCCTCTGAAATTCTTATTTTATTTAGGTGGTAGAGTAGATGACAGTGACCAGTAAGGAAGTTCACAAGCCTTCTTATGTCTTTTCTGCTGTATTTTAAGATTTCTAAAATTAGGATATCAGCTGCCTGGAAGTGTTGGACAGCTCTTTTAGCTTGTCTGAGACCTAGGGAGTTATACCAATGGGAAATGCACATATTGCGTTTCCAATTATTTAAGGTTAGTTTGAATGAAGAATCGGATATTCCGCAAAAGGGTTCAGATCCAATGAACAACTTAGAGGAACCTTTTCTGGCTAGCAGATCTGCAGTTTCATTGCCGTCAACGTAAAGCTCGGCCTGGAAAACACTAGGACTCTTTCCAAGTGATTTCATGATCTTATAATTGGGTCCATACACACCGGTGCCATTTCCTGAATCCATTTTTGATCCATCGGTATACCAAACGATTCCTTTTAAATTAAGCAACAGCCCTCCATTCAATCTGAAACCTTCTACCAAAGTAGAGTGATTTGGGCGTAAAGTCAGAAACCATGCTGGGCATATCTAGCTCGGGGAAGTCAGTGGTATATATATATATATATAACCGTGGTATATAACCAGAATATGGCCTTTGCGGACAGACCCCAGGTTTTGCCATACATACGGCGACAGATCCACATGGCAATGGTTGCCTTGACAATTTTATGCTTAACATGGGAGTTCCAGTTAAGTTTCTTATCCAGGACAATTCCTAGATATTTTACCTCGTCGGAAGAATTAATGGTTGTGCCATTTAGAATTACTGATCCAATGTTCAGTGTTATTCTTCATGTAAACGGTACAACGACTGCCTTGCTGGGGTTTATCAATAAGTCCCCGGCAGCACACCAGTCCGAGACTAAACAGAATGCATTTTGCAAGAGTCGACACACACTGTCTTCATGTTTGCCTTTGATGATGATCACAAGATCATCTGCATGCCCTATAGTTGTGAAGCCTACACTATTAAGTCTATAGAATAAGTCATCCACCACGAACGACCATAAGAGAGACGAGAGGACGCCACCCTTGGGGCAGCCTTTAGCCGCGGAGATCGTCACAGAGACCTCTCCTGTCGAAGTTGTTATTATGCGGCTATCGAGCATAGTCCTGACCCATCTGGTAACAGGTTCGTCGATTCCCCTGCGTCTCAAGGCACTAGATGGTTTCATAACCAGTGTTATCAAAACCACCTTCTATGTCAAGGAATGCGCAAAGGGCGATTTCTTTGCCACGGTAGGCTGATTTGATCTCTGTACTCGTCGTTAATTTAATTATAATATATATAGCTTTTGATTTGTTCATGTTAAGAGCAACATTTGCATAGCCGAGGTGGCTAATGTTTGTGTTAAATTTCAAACTTAAATAATTATAAAAAATGACACTGAACGCAGATGCATACGAAATGTCACTCTGTTTCCTATAAATTACTGTTTTTCATCAGCTACAAAGCATAAGCGTTGGAGAATTGATCAAAGAAGAAGACAACCATGGATAGTTCGTTCATGGTTCGATCAAGTTTTTGTTCAACCGAACGACATTTGGTTGAACTTTATCATGCCCGCAACGGTCGCAAACGCCGTCAACTTCTTACTGCTTTTCACTATACGGATTTCGTAGTACGCCGAACTTGGTTCAATGTCGCGAAGAACTTGTTTCCAAACAGTGACTCCAGCACCTTCTCGACCACTGGCATAGGAAACTTCCTTTTCACCGTCACCTTATACAGTGCCTGATAGGCGATGCAGAATCGATTGCTGCCATCCTTCTTCTTGGTAAGAGTAACCGGCGCACAGTAGCCTAAGTATAATGCCCAGATCACCTTCTATTTCAGCATATTGAACACTATATCTTTTTAATGACCTCCCTCTTTGCAAATGCGATTTTGCCGTCTACGTCCGGAACACCTCCAGCTAGTCAGCATTCTTAGCAAAACTGTCTCGGAACGTATTGACAAGCACCGCAAGTTTTTCCCTGTCTCCTTCCTCCAGGACTTACAAATCCTCCAACGCCAGCTCCTCCCGTACAGAGTCTCCTTCCGCTATCATCAATGCCCGTGGTGTTTGGAGTTGAATTTGAATTATTTCACTAACTTGACCTGTAGTTGGTCCAGAAACTTGCATCCAGTTAGCATCACGTATACCTAGCTCTCATTAGACATGACTAGCACTTCACACCATGAGGTAAGTTTTTCCACTCTTACCCCCACATAGACTCACCCAACGGTGTAGCAGGTTCTGCTCCCGAACCCACTCAACCGCCTGCGGTCCTCGACATATTTAATACGCCCTTCGTCAGCTATTGAACGGCACAAAGTAACACAATCTCTTCCTAGGTCAATGAACACTAGAAACACTTCATTCCACCTCTAACCACTCGCCCTTCATCTCTCGCTGTCGAGGCTTCTCTGCCCCGCGTCGACTCCTGGAGCTCAGACCAAAAAACCCATTACACTCTCTGCAAGATGTCGTCAACTGACCTTGGCTTGATCGCTAGGAAAGCTTCCTGCCAGTCTTCAACCGTAATTCCCTAAATAATATATTTTATCAAGGAATTTTCTTGTGCACGTCCTCAGGACGAAAGCATTTTCATCTCGAAGATGTACGAGCAAGTGTATTGAAGTTATGTGTGCATATAATGAGTATTACCGCCTTAGAACAGCACAGTTGCTCGTTTTCCGTTGCCTCAGTGTGAGAGAAGTTCAAAATATTAAGTTTTTATTGCTTATTGCAAGTTGCCAGCTGCTTGTTGCTTATTGGTATGATGCCGGAGCCGCCTAAAACAGTAAAAGTCAAGTTACTTGATTTATTTTCAAAATTATACGGGTTAATAGATTGGGTTAACAGGAAAAAAACTTTGCATTTTAGAGCGAGTCGTATTCTTCAAAGCACTGTGGAAAGCATCGAAAGTGTGGGACTTTAATCCACTAAAACCTTCGGTCAGAATGTGTTCGTCAGTATGTCAGTATATTGTATGTATGTCAGTTTATGGTATGCATTGGTGTTTGTTTGGTAACGTATTTTTTTATGATTGTGCCAAAGGGTGTGAAATCTTCGTAGGTACCCGGGATACTAGCGTGCACGATTCGCCTACCTGAATGATCGAGGCCAGGAATACGCCTACGTACTAAACCACATCCTGCACATTTCGAACCAATCTCCCTGCGGGACTGCCGTTAGGTATTACTTCGCGGAACTGGTTAGCCTTTTAGGCTACGTTCTCTTTTACGCCTTTTGTGTTCTGAGTTGATTGGCCCTCCACTGTTCGAATTATTCGCGTTAAGTTGGCGCTCTTTTCGGCAAAGGTCGCTGAGTATGCGTACGGACACATTATTTAAGATGGTCCAGTTTCCATCATTCTGGAGCAGATAATTTACGACATTCTCGGGAGTGGGCCACTCCCCAAATTGGTCCCGAAGGACGATCCTCTCGGTTTCATACCGTGTAAAAGACACGTGTTCCGCGTATTCCTTAACATTTCACATTGCGGACAGTTTGGAATAGTTTCATGTCCGATCGTTCGAGACAGTTCGAAGCGCACTGGCTACCGGACGGATTTAACTCCACGCACGTGACCATATTTCTACTGCGTATTTTTGTATGCATACTCAAGGTGGGGTTTGAAACTCTAATGGGCGTCAATAATCACTCCAAGGTACTTATAAAGGGTTGAGAAACCACTTGGTGCCGTTCGACTCTAAGCGATATCGTTTGGCGAACCTTTTTACTTGTAACAAGCACCGCCTCGGTTTTTTTTGGTCAGCAAGCTGCGAACCTGAATTAGCTAGTCAATGGCGTACCGTTGTGATTGTCTCCTTGTAGTGGAGTTCAACTTCTTCTAGAGTTTTTGCTACAAAAACCACCGCGATGTCGTCCGCAAAGCCGGTGATTGACGCTTCTCTTGGAATCGGTAGGCATAGGATTTCGTCACACATAGCTTTCCACAGCAGGGGCCCAAGGACTGAACCTTGTGGGACTCCGCCAGTTACTTCGTATGCCTTAATTCCCTCATCAGAATAGTTTGCAAAATAGCTCGTTATTATTTTGCAGTGGTAATCCGGTATTTGTATCTTATAAAGACAGCTCATAATGCGTTCCCAATTCGCTGAGTTTCACGCATTTTTCACGTCCAAGTTATAATGGCGCAGTATTTTTTGGTGCCGCCTTTCCAGCGCCTACCTTCTGTAGCGGTTCGGAATCTCTTTATTACCGCGTTTATTGCATCTATCGTGGAGCATGCCTTACGGAAACTGTATTGATGTTCCGAGAGACCTCCTGCTGTTTCAACTAATGGTAAAAGCCTATTGTAAATTATCCGCTCAAGGATTTTTCCGACCGTGTCGAGCAAACAAAGAGGACAATAGGACGAAGATTCGTTTGGACTCCCCTTTCCTTTCGCTAGTCTTTGTCGCTTCCAAGGCTTAGATAAAACGTTTACAGTTGTTAAATATTTCAGCAAATAAATAGGGTCGAGTTTAAATAGCGAATTGTAGGGCTCTATTTGGCATACCGTCCACTGCCGGAGCCTTTTATCGCTTACTTCTTACATGGCTCGAATAATTCTTCACGTGTTATCGCAGGTATGGACGCACTTCGTGGACGTTTTGACTAGCCAACTCCCTGTTTTCCTGGCGAGGAAATAAGTAGGGTCTCAACTATTTGTCTATGCAGTATCGGAAACGATGGCAATTGCAAACGGGGTCCTCTTAGCCTCATTGATACAATTTTCTATGGTTTACCCCAGACGTCGTTGTTAAGTTGTTCACAGAGATCATTAAATCAAGGACGCTGCTACACTTAATCGCTTTTTCAACCGAGTTCGCGTTTCTCGATATGCGTTACAGGTGGGTTGCAGTTGCTGTTCATCTACATACCGAATCCGAGATCGCTGGTAAATTCCTCGCGCTCGGTGACACACCGCTCTGAGTTCCGCTATTTCTGAGGTCCACCAATATACTGGGGGTCGATGTTTTTCTGTTCCCAGCCTGCACATTGTTGTATTACACGCATTGACTAATAGCCGTGATACTTGCGATACAAATTCCTCTGCCGTCCTGGCTTCAATTATCGCCTCACTAACGACAAAGCTTAGAAGGTCTTCATCTAAAGTATTTATGTTCCATTTAGAATGCTTGAATACTGTCCGACTTGTGCGGATTGCTGGCCCGGTGCCGGCGGTGAATAGGATAGCATTGTGATCACTATGCGTATAGTGGTTGCTCACTCGCCAGTTAGTATCCCTTATCAAACCGCTGCATTCAAAAGTGATATCTAAGATCATTTCGAAACTTTCAATAGTTGCGTTAGGTGGTATGTATATAGCAGCTGTATATATAAATACCATTTATCGTAGCTCGTACAAATAAATCCTTGGTTACATCCGGGTATTCCTAAATTGATGCGTCATTGCGTCTGTGATCCACTTATTTCCATTTAGGTTCCTATATTGCTCACAGAGTATCGCTGCATAGGATTTTAATTCTCGAACCATTTGTTATCATGAGCTGCTTCACAATGATTAAGAAAGATTAAGCTGTAAGATATTCATATTCATAGATCCGCACTTTTCCGATTTTTAACAGCTTGTTGGCGATTTCCACTGGTGCGCTCATGTTGGCTGTTTGCGTTCCACCATCTGTGTTTGATCTGTTGTTGTCGGCACAAATTTCACTTCGTCGATATTCTTGCATTCTAGCCATTTTCTCCCAACGCTTCCTTGATTTGGTCTTTATAGGCCGCTGTTGTAAGATTCGCCGATTTGCTCAGCGAGAGTAGGAGGTCACCACTTACAGTTTTCCGTATTCTGCTTACATTCGTCCCTACTTCTTTAAGTGAAGGATCAGTCTTCGATTTCTTAAGCATGCCAGCATATGATAGATTTCCGGTCTTCTTAATTATTATCGCATCCAGTCGCGATGGTTGTCTGACATTCGTGGTCCGCATTTTCCTGGTAACCTTGGACCATTCTTTCGCCAACTTGTCTTCTAGATTGGGCTTAGGTTTTGTCTTACTCGGCTTAACCATTTCATCAACACTATTTCTTTTTGCAGGTTGTACGGACGTGGAGCTCTTGTCAGTCGCCTGTGCTTCTTTATCCGTCACGTTTACTATTGTATTTGTTTCGATCGGAACTATAGCCGTTTGAGTAGATATTGTCACTTGGCTTTTCTGCGCATTATGGCTGATGAACTTTAGCAGTTCTTGGAGATCGGATATCCCCCGACCAGATCAGCGACCTCGGATTCCGCATCTTGGAAAACTGACTTATGAGCGCAGCCATTTTCTTGATTTAATTTTAAATCTGGATCTACACCACCAACTGAATGGCGAAAAAACATTCAGGACACGGGCGTTGTGAAGAAGAGAGATTTAGTGTAGTGGTTTGAAACTCAGATGGTATTAAGCTTCTGTAAACTTCAAAGGTAACGTCCAGATAACTGGGGAGCTTCTTTGTTTTGCTTTTGTCGTTGCTCATGATTCACAGTATTTTTTTCCGTCCTCACGTTCGAGTTGCATTTTCAGCCATATGACCGCTCTACTCCCAGTATTATGCCTTCGCAGTAGAGTTGACTAAGCTTTCGCAATTGATCGACTTTATTATTTATTTCATGCGAAATAAGTAGATGATTCTTGACATCAGGATTTGAACAGTGAACAAACAGAGTGACAAGCGATGATGTTACCACTACACCACGGCCACCCCTTTGGCCTTTTCAACCACATCCTCCTTTTCTGCTGCTTTTGGCCGAGGACTGCTTATTGAGTATTTGCAGTTAACATTTTTATAGGCCGTTCACTATCCGCTACCTGTGACCCCCACTTGATGTCTGTGTATTTGGTAGCGTACGTAGTGGTTGTAAAGGGTGGTTAAGTTTTAAGGGCCGATGTTGATTTTGAATAAAACACAAATTATTTAGGAAATTACTGTCATTTCTTTTTATTATGGTAATATTGGTATGGTTCAATTATGTATGGAACAAAATATCGGCCAAATGGCCGCCGCGACCTCGGCGGCACACCTCCATCCGATGGTCAAAATTTTCGATGACGCTGAGGCATAATTGAGGTTCTATGCCGTTAATGTGCCGAATTATCTCATCCTTTAGCTCTTGAATTGTTGCTGGCTTATCGACGTACACCTTTTCTTTCAAATAACCCCAAAGAAAGAAGTCCAACGGTGTCAAATCACATGATCTTGGCGGCCAATTGACATCGCCACCACGTGAGATAACACGGCCATTGAATTTGTCCCGCAAAAGAACCATTGTTTCGTTAGCTGTGTGGCAAGTGGCACCATCCTGTTGAAACCACATATCGTCCACATCAATATCTTCCAATTCGGGCCATAAAAAGTTCGTTATCATCTCACGATAGCGAACACCATTCACAGTAACTGCCTGACCGGCCTCATTTTGGAAAAAATACGGCCCGATGATGCCGCCAGCCCATAAACCGCACCAAACAGTCACTCTTTGTGGATGCATTGGTTTTTCGACAATCACTCTTGGATTATCATTCGCCCAAATGCGGCAATTCTGCTTATTGACGAATCCACTAAGGTGAAAATGTGACTCATCACTGAAGATGATTTTCTTCGAAAATTGATCATCCACTGTTGCCATTTCTTGCCACTATTGTGACCATTGACGACGCTTGAAATGGTCAAGAGGCTTTAGTTCTTGAGTCAATTGCACCTTGTAAGCGCGTAAATGCAAGTCTTTATGCATAATGTTCATCAACGACGAGCGTGAGAGGTGCAATTGTTGGGCACGACGACGAGTTGAGGTGGACGGCTCTTCAGCCACACTAAGCCTGAATAACTTTAACGCGTTGCTCGATTGTGTATCTTTCCATGGTTCAAATTGAGTTAGTCTGAAATTGAGAAATGACAAATGAAATGCAGAAAAAAACTTGACGTTTAGGTGTGGTTCACATTCAACATCGGCCCTTAAAATTTAACCACCCTTTATATATGTATGTAGGCCATCTACGTGTTCATATTTGTAGAGGTAGTCCCAGAAGCATCCATGCACCGACAGGAATTTTGTCAGGTAAATAGTTCACCTCTCCATGTCACTCTACCTGTATGGCCTCGCTGGTAGCTCTCCTAACTTCTGGTTCTATCCCGCATTGTTCTGCTGTCTTTTCGGTTTCTAGGTCTATACTCATTCTGTCTGAGATTACGCTAATGGCTTTCTCTGACACGGTTGCATAGGCGCAACATGCTTCTGTCATGCAAGATTTTACATTCATCGGTGGTGCCCATATAGAAGACGCATACATAAGTATCGACTTGCTCTGTTGCTAGCAGTTTTCTAATTCGTTGGCTGAGTCCTCAAGTACTTGGCATTAATGTGTACAATGCCGCTACTCCCCGCGAGGCTTTTCAACAGTGTACATTATTTGCTCTTTGAAGTTGAGCCTGTGGTCCAGCAGCATACCCAGGTATCTGATATAAGAGCTCGACTCAATGTTGTGCTCACCGACCTGTATAGTGAGGTGGTCTACTCATCTAATGCTGCTTATTAATACTGTGGTCCGCCAGTTACAGGTTTGCTGTCTGTAGCCATGACCTTACATTTTTCGGACACTTATTCCAGCGTTTTTGCTACAACGACTATTGCAATATCGTCAGCGTAGGTTCGAGTCTTTCAAGTAGCTGGTAATTATTCTCATTTGTAGTTCGGTACCTGTTGATTGCCTTAAGCTCTTACTATGCAGTTCCAGTTGACTGTATTGAACGCGTTCTTGACGTCGAGTGTTACGACGCCGACGGCGCAGTACCGCATTGTCCCTCCTAGCCAACTTCGTCCCGCTATTGCTTCTCGCGCAATGTTGCACACTGTCTCTATTGCCTGCATGCTGCTTCGCTTCTTTCTGAAGCCGAACTGTTGGTTGGTGAGCCCGGAGTCTACTTCACGGCATCGCTCTAGTCTTGTTCGTATGACTATGACTACATCTTCACCTTGCCGCTGCCTCATAGTAGCTGGAGATCCACTACCCTTCTTTTCCATAATTTCGATGATAGTCCTTCACTCGTCCTTGGATCGATCTCTGGAAGCATCTCGGCGACTTGTCGTACTGTGTACAGCTTTTGCTTGCAGCACCTATTCCCGGCCGGCGAAACATTAACTGTCCGCACTTCAGCGTTGGTATCAGGGGGGCGTACTCATGCTGTCATGCTCACTGGTAAGCTTCAATTCTTTGGATCCACCCGGATACAACGTAAAAAAAACCGCTTCTTCAATCACCAGTCAATTGCTCCTCTCCTGTTCAAACGGCAAAGGTCAAATCCCAAGACAATGGCCAAGTGCAACGTTCAAATCCGTCCAATCAATTGCAATTCCATATGCCAACGGAAAATTCACAATTTTTGTTTGTTCCCTTTCCAAACAAACCACTACTCCAGTTCGATAGCTTGCAACTGGAATCGAAGATGATCCCTTTCGCTCTTTGGGTTTTAGTATACCACTTCTGATATGTAATAGACTAGACGGGCAGACAGTCAGACAGACAGAAATGCGAGGCCTAATTGATTGACTAAAATCTCGACATCGATAATTTTCACGAAACCGACAATCGGGAAGTGATCCTTTCGCATTGTCCTCCTATCAAACTGATTTTTAGACTACTGTGCACCCTGATTCAAAGCAGAACAGTTTGTTACTATTGCTTTGCAATTATGTACATAAGTTAAAGTAACCAAATTTTCTTATAGCCAACTTTTCGTAAAAGATACAAAAAAGTGTAAACTTTAATTGGCACAATTTTCTTCCGTTCTAGCGCTACAATGTCAAAATTAAGACTAACCTAAGCTCTAAAGTATTTCCTGTAGGAAACCATTGGCCCCACTCTGAAATATGCTGGGTTGTTGCTTGCAAGATACGCATTAAAGATCCCGGTCGTCTCCATCCGTGCCACTTCTTACCCCCCATAGATGCAGCCACTTTAGTCAATGCCATAACTAGAGCAAAGAAGATCTAACGGGCTTCTAAAGCATAAGAGAGGAACCCTCCCTACATTAACCAATGTACTAACCGGACACTGTACGATAAACATGCTGAAAGGCTGCAACAACTTCTGCAGTAGTTACAGAGACAACGAAGAAGAAGAGACAGTCCTACACTTTATGTGCACCTGTACTCGCCAACATTAGGAAGGCTACACTAGGTCTTTAACTTTTATATAATCTCAATTATTTCTATACTGCCTCTACGGGTAACATAAATAGCTTCATCAGTTAAAGCAATTAGTTTAGAAGGGGACAGCGCGACTCACCTATCCATACATAATGGTAGCACAATGGATCTTAGTCTAAATGTATCTCATCGAGGGCTACTCCAAACCAACCAATTCTGTAATTTTTTTTTGCAAAAAAAGCTTTTTAGAGTACGTTATTGTCCACAAAGCCTAATCCTCGCCGAAGCTTGAAATAAGTAAGTACGAGCTTAATAACTAAGAAGTGTGCTAAACACGATTTTTCAAATACGTTACCCAATAAAAATAATAATAATAATAATATTTTGGCGCTAAACAGCTGAATGTAGGGCATGGCCCAGCTTCTCGCAGCCACTCGTGCTGTGCGTCGCATGAATAGTTGGGACTTACAGTTTTATGGCGTTTCCGAAGGGCAATTTTGTTCGATTGAGAGAAGATTTTTATGACAGTTATTACTCTCGGATGTTTTTGTCAGACGTTCGCGAGAGGTGGGACCGTGAGAAAAGGTTTTTTTTTTTAATTTTTCGATTGCATATCAAATATCTCAGAGGCGTTTTGTTTCGTTTTTTTTTTTTTTTTGTTCCCTGTGAAAAAATTATGCCTTTCAGGGTCATCAATTAAGGTACAGCGCATATACCCAATGCATTGCAAATGTAATGTAATCTAACTCTAATGCACTGGCCCTGTGGGAACATGCTCCCACCGAAACAAGCTGACTTAGCGAATGCAGACAGATTTGCAATCAACCTCATTTGCATTTAATATGTTTGTCAGACAACTTACCTACATAAGTATGAATCATTTATCTCTCCACTGATCTCTTTTCCATACAGAATATCTTACATATTTCCAATGGGTTTTAGAGGAAATTTTTTTTTTTTTTTTAAAATGTACCAAATAATAATCCCTAACTTAAAAAACAATAACAAAAAAATGTAAATAAATGAAATCCATTTTAGTACTTTACGGTATTGGACCAAATTTGAAAAGCACTCGACGGACATTAGAGTAAAACCTGGCACTGTACATTTATCACGTACGTCATATTGGCTTACACCCAGTCTCTTAAAAAATGTGTGCCGGTTTCTGGTAGCTCGGTGGACAACCAATCTAGTAGTCCTCAACTTCCTTGAATGTCACTTAAGATTGAGAGCAGAAAAATAGAAGAGAATGTGAAAGTATGTAGTAACAAATGCACACACCCTCGATACAAGTACGAGTACGATGCTTTTAGGTAAGGGTGGTAGCATTTATTTGGTTGCGGTTCTAAATAAAAAGTGTAATTTACCATGTGTCCCCGCCAACCGCAAGAGAGGCACAAAACGAGAGGATGTGCCATCAAGCAAGGAAGTCGTATCCTGTGTACAGCCATACATACTATATATCCCATAGGTGGGGGAGGTTTTTTTTCCATGTTTTCTCTTTTCTTTTATGTTTATTTTGTTATTTGCAAAGTTTTGTTCATTTGCTAGCTGCTAACATTTCTTTGGTCCTTTTTTACGCTAATGCTGAGTGAAAATTAAATAAAAGTTTCGCAATTCCTTTGTTTCTCCCGTGCTTTTTGTACCAAGTGACATTTTCCTTTGTTCTTTCCTAGTTCCACACAGAGCAGAAAAGCCAAATGATTACGACGACGACAACGAAAGACGACGACGTGAGAAAACTCAAATAAGGGAAGATATTTGATTATATCACCAGAAAGGTGTGAGGGTGTTTGCCTTCTTCTGTTGTGTTTTTTTTTCAAATAACCAGCGAATTATGTAGCAAATGGAAAAATGAAATGAAACGAAATAAAACGAAAACAAAGAAAAATGGAATTAGCTTTCAGAATGAAGTCATAAAACGGAAGGAAATACCTGTCAAGTAAATAGTTAAACGAAGAAAAGCTGATAAGTTAATAATGCTGGACTTAGTGCAGTAGAACGGACGCATTTCGAGTACCCTTGACATGACGGTTCTTAATTAACATTGGTTATTTAGTGTTATAATGTGGGGTAGATTAAAGAAACACACAACGTTTCAGACGTATATACGTCCTTCGTCAGGCCTTTCTATTAAAACAATCAAAAATTACACGCTGTTGACAATACTTTAGTAGCCTTAAATTTGTTTAACCAAACATCTCAATCGACTCTAATGATAATAAATAATATATGTAGATGTTCGAAGGTCACTAATAACTTCCAATAGTTAGTTAGTTAATAGATACCTAAATATGTGAATAAGTTGGAAAAATAATTAACACACTTTGGCTGCCTTTTTTACAAATGTCTTAGCATCGTGTCAGTCTGGGATAGGGTGTAATCAAAGAAATCAATATTTGCACTACTTCCAGATTACTTTTCGTTATCGATTTTATCCGACTTCTAGGTCATGACGTTTTCTCTTTCTTTTTTAATCCGATTTTTTGTTAGATGAAGGCTTAGATTAGAATAAAACTCTTTATAAATTCAGAATCTTTTATGGTATTTTTCACGACTTCACTGAATAGATTTTAAGGAGGCTTAAAGTATTCAAAAGAACTTGCACTTCAATTGGTTATTTCAAAAATCTCCATTCGCTTTAAAAAAAAAAAGGTTCATATAATCGAAATGAGGACCGTCAGGGTCGCCAAATAATGCCCCTCTCAATTCTTCACAACTTCTTTCATAACTTTTTTCTCCCACCTCTAATCGGTTCCGAATAAAGCTAGGTGAACTTTTTAACAAAAATCACCCTGTTATAAATTTCTGTCAAAAATTTTTTGGATATACAGTCAGTGTCAAAATTATTTGCACAATGTAATACTTACACTCTATCACGGCAATAAAATTGTACAGCTTTAGAAAAATTAAATATATTACTTATGTTGTTGTTTATTACTAATCTTTAACATCATCTAGAAACGGTATATAAAAAAACAAATCAAATTTCAAACAGTAAAGGTTAAAACAATGGAAAAGAGACTGGCAACATTATTGTTTCATCATTAAACGCCGGCCATATTATTTACACAACTGCAATTAACTGTTCTGGATATGTAACGATAGTTAAATTCTACGACTACTCCATGTAGAGCGACGCAAGTAGTCGTTTTTAGCAGTTTAGCGTCATCTTTCCTTCAGACAATTTGATAGTTAGTACTAGAGATCTAACAACGGAGAGACGAGCGTTTATTGTTGAAACCGGTGCTTCGACGGAAGAACTTTTCGCAAATCTGCAGTCGAAGAACAAATTATTATCAAATCGAAAAATAAAAAATCAATGGAAGTGTGAAAAATCGAACCGGCAGCGGCAGAAAAAGGATTACTTCGAAAACGGAAGGTAACCGAATCATTCGTTCTTTTAAAAGTAATCCACGTGAAAAAGTTCGAATTGTGTTAACGAATTTAAACAAAGATCATGAGAACAATATTTTCAGTAATATTGTTCTCGTGATCTTTGTTTAAATAACGTTACGAAGTAGGTTGAAGGAAAACAAAATTCAAGCCTACATCATACATAAAATACATATACGAGTATAATACATGAAAATAATCGCTTGTACGAACAAAATTAATAAAACCTTTTATTTATTTATTTATCTTTTGTTGTGGGTATATTTTTCGTACAGTATATTTTAGAGTTATAGAAACTAGTTCTTTGCAACTATGATACTTTATGTATGGATAAAATGAGAAAATATGTTACAACAATTATTAATTTAACCCTTATTAGACTCTTATAACTTAATAACGCTTTAAACTAAGTAACAATGTCGGAATAAGAACATTTGCCTATAAACTTTGACTGATATTTTTCTATTAGAGATGAAATTAGTTTGACATTGGCTCTCTCATGTAACTGCAGCTTATACATATGTTTATTAGCACAGTCATACACAACTGGCGCACCGTACGGAAGTATTGCTTGGAAGATTGTTTTAAAAATTATTATTTTGTTATCAATACAGAGGTCAGAGTGCCTGTTGGTAAACGGATATAGTATCTTAATCGTTAGATTAACTTTGTCTATTGTTCTAGAAACGTGTTTTTCGAATGATAGTTTCTTGTCCAGTGTTATACCTAGGTATTTGCATTCATCACTCCAGTCAATATCGATGGAATTTATTTTCAATTTTGTTGTGGAAAAATGAAATCTTTTTACGCCGGCTAAAGAATACAGCCTGAGTTTTCTGAGCATTTACATTTATTTTCCATTTATGAAAAAATGCTTTTTTTTTTTTTTTTATAATTTGCGCGCGCCAAATGGGATATGAATACCATTAAATTATTTCAGGGCACGGGCGTTTGCAGAAATTGAGAGAGAGAGAAAGGAAGATTGGTGTAGTGGGTTTGAAACTTAGGTGAGAAATCCAGATAACTGGGGAGCTTGTTTGTTTTGCTTTTTGTCGTTGCTCATGATTCACAGTATTTTTTTCCCTCCACCTGATGTCATCATCATGATCAAGTTGCATTTAAGCCATATGACCACTCTACTGCCAGTGTTATGCCTTCGCAGTAAAGTTGACTAAGCTTTTCGCAATTGATCGACTTTTTTATTTATTTCAGACGAAATAAATAGATGATTATTGAGATCAGGATTTGAACCGTGAACCAAGAGCGTGACAAGCGTTGATGTTACCACTACACCACGGCCACCTTCTACTGAGTTTAGCGAATTTTGTAAGCTTTGTAGTATATCACAAGGCAGTATATGCGTTGAATATATAGCAGTATCGTCTGCAAACAGTGATAACTGAGTGTTAGGACTTAGTTCAGTCATATCAGAAATAAATATATTGAACAGAATAGGTCCAAGTACAGATCCTCGGGGAACACCAAACGGAATGTTTGGTCCTCCTGCATGGAGGATTTGAAACTTCCGAAATATACAGCAAAGTGTCTATCTTTCAAAAAACTTTGTACTATTTTGATAACAATGATAGGGAACCTCTATGTCATTAATTTATGTATTAGTGCATTGTGCCAGATGGTGTCGAATGCTTTCTCAATATCGAAGAGAATTAATCCTTTTGATTGCTTGTCTTTAAATCCGTTTTAATATGCCTTTTTATGCGAAGGACTTGGTGACTTGTTGCAAATTGCTCTTTTTGATAAATGGAATAAGACTCGATATGTAGGACAAGTTTGGATTTGATTATTTTTTGAAGAATTTTTCCAACACAACTCAATCAACTTATTGGGCTATAATTAAGAGGATTATCTTTTGCCTTTTCAGGCTTGGCTATTGCAACCACTTTGGAATTTTTCCACGCATTAGGAAAATAGTTTAATTTAAGACATGCATTAAATATGAATGTTGGATATTGTAATCCTTTATTAGGCAAAGCTTTCAGAAGTCTGTTAGATATTTTATCGAGCCCTACAGACTTTCTGTGGTAACTATCGTCTATTGTAGTTGTTAACCTTCGTAACTCAACAGTCGAATTTTCAATTTCTTGCTCTGTTTCAGCGTTGCTGAGGTGTTCGGAAAGGATATGATTATCTCTAAAAGTTTTTGTAACAGATTTGCTTTCTCTTCTTGCGTGAAATATCGAGTATCACCATGTCTGAATGGTGGTATAAAAGAGGTGTTTTTCTCAATAATTTTTGTAATTTTCCAAAAAGGCTTCGAGCTTTTATTGAAACTTGACGAGAAAGAGTTCCAGTTTTTACTTCGAAATACAGTTATTTCATACTTGATTTGAGTATTCAATAATTTAATTTCATCCTTATAAGCATCTTGCCTGTATCTGATCCACTTCCTTCTTGCACAGTTACGAAGTCGTATAAGGCGCTTAATGTAGGGAGGAAGTGGAGGTGTTTGAGAAGGAGCAGCAACTATTTTGGGAATGGACGCGTCAGCCGCATTACTAACAATGTTTATAAAATTGTTGATGGTGTTAAGCAACAAAAAGTTTTCGGGATTTATTTTTCTCGCGACAACAGACCGGAACCTGATCCAATCTGCTGCCGTATATTTAAATTTGCTAATGAAATTAATTTATTAATTAATTTTATACATTTATGTTAATAGTAGTGCACACTGGCAAGTGATCTGAGCCAAGAGAGTTTAATATAATAGTGTTTGAAATAAATACATCCAAAGTAGAAGGACCGGCTGTAGATATACTAGGTATAAATGTTGGTTCGGTTGGATATAGGAGCCCAAGCAAACTGTTTGTGGTTAGGATATCGTTCAAGATATTTCCCCAACAGTTTGCTCTAAGACAATCCCAAGATAGATGCCTTGAATTGAAATCACCACCGATTAAAAATTTCGTGTTTTGTCTACACAATTTTAAGATATCTCTTCCAAATTTGCTTCTTTTCTCATTATTACTCCTTCCTCCATGGAAGTAGGTAGAAAAGATTGCAATTCTTGAACAATCTTCCAGACAAACTTCAATCCCAAATGCTTCTATAACATCGAGTTTTGGAATTTTTAAAATAGAATGCTTTATTTGTTTATTTATAACAACTGCAACGCCACCACCACGCATGCACTATGTCTAATCTGTGGAATGCATAATTGGTGTGAGCAAATTTGATTTCTGATTTTAGACCAGTTTCAGTTACGAGAGCTATGTCAATACCATTATTAATTAAGAAGTTAAAAAATTCAAAACACTTATGGCGAATGCCTCTGGCATTCCAATTTATAATTTTTAAGTTATTATATATCATTATTTTGACTATAAACATACTTTATAGCTAAAGTAGTAATAATTGTGTATTGTTCAGATTTAGAACGACATGAACTTAGTTTGGACATAACTTCATTTAACAGAGAAAGGATTTCGTCTTGAGTAAATAAAATCGTTGAACTAGGTGCGATGTTACGTCGAACATCAGTCCAGTAGTTTGGGATTGCGGTCAATTGGTGTAGCAGCAGCAGTACCATAAACGTCAAACAATAAGTTGGAGTTTGAATTGGCGGTTTGATTCGCACCAGTAGCGGCTAGGTTGTTGTCAGTGACAGTTGATCTCACATGATTGTTGTTTTTCCGTTGTTACCTAACGCACCTCTGAAAAATTAGAACAAAGCTTTTATCCAATAACTTCTTATCATTGCATTCCACGGCCACGGAGGGTGGCCGTGGTGTAGTGGTAACATCAACGCTTGTCACGCTCTTGGTTCACGGTTCAAATCCTGATCTCAACAATCATCTATTTATTTCGTTTGAAATAAATAAAAAAGTCGATCAATTGCGAAAGCTTAGTCAACTCTACTGCGAAGGCATAACACTGGCAGTAGAGTGGTCATATGGCTTAAATGCAACTTGATCGTGATGATGACATCAGGTGGAGGGAAAAAAATACTGTGAATCATGAGCAACGACAAAAAGCAAAACAAACAAGCTCCCCAGTTATCTGGATGCCACCCTTGGAGTTTACTGAAACTTAATACCACCTAAGTTTCAAACCCACTACACCAATCTTCCTTTCTCTCTCTCTCAATTTCTGCAAAACGCCCGTGCCCTGAAATAATTTAATGGTATTCATATCCCATTTGGCGCGCGCAAATTATAAAAAAAAAAAAAAAAAAAAATTCTGCTTCCCATAGCTCCATTAAGAACTTCAGGTGTCCTTTAAGGATCAGTTGTGGAGCACCTTGATAACACTTCTACAAAGTTTCGACTTGTTATTTTGAAAATATTTGGATTTGTGCGGAAAATTCATTAATTGACAGGAATGAAGAGATTCGCACATATTTAAGCTATAATACATGAAAATAATCGCCTATACGAACAAAATTAATAAAACCTTTTATGGAATATCTCCTCGTCGTTCCTATCTATAGCCACTAATTTTCCTGGGGTCCATAAATAAGGAAATACTGTGGCGATATAGACAAATTACTTATTAATATGAAATTTGTTAAATATTATTTCTTCCTCTGCAATACTTACATAAAATCCAGTCACGTTCCAACACCTTTTGAATATTGGCTTCACGCCTTCTCACTCGTAACGTACAAAAAATAAGCAGCTGAGGGTACAATTTGCTAGGGAGTATGCTAACAAACCAGCGGCTTTTTGGAGAAATGTGTTCGGGACTGACAAGAGTGCTTGTGCTTTCGATGGCAGCTAAAAATAAGAGTCAAACAACCCGTTACGCAACCGAAATTTCATAAGACATTGGGAGATCTGCAGATTTACCATTTTCGGTTTCAACTTTCTCTTCCATGGTTTTAACTTCTACTGTTTGAAATTTTATTTTATTTTTTTATTTACCTTTTTAAGATTTTTTCAAGTTTTCCCTATTAGAACTGTCATATTTCGTTAACTGCAGGAACACCTCGTGCAGGATAGGGTTCATCACCACGTATGGACGGCCTTAGGAGATAGATACGACAAAGCGTCACTACCTCTCTAGCTCCTTTACCGGTAACCTTGCCCCTGGAAGGACTTAAAAGAAAAAGCGGATTAAAACCTAATCATAGATCTTTAAAATGTAAAGCTTAAAAGCAGAACTATACATTATAGTCAGCCGCTTGGATGAGAGATACCACAAGGCCTTCATTGATGAAGCAAGAACTTCTACTCACACGGAGTTTTACTCAATAGTCAATCATGATTTAAAGGCAAGAAGAGGGGATCCATTATCCTTAAACCGTGCCCCTCATAGACTAGATCTTCCATTCCGGAATAATACTGTGCTATTGCAATCACCATCAAAGATGATCGCAGAGGGGCGTAAAAAAGCTCGGTGTCACTCGAAGTAGGCAACCGAAATTCCAGAAAAAGAAAACATACAGCCAATTTGGATAGAGGAATAGCAGCAGACCCAAATGAAGAAAACGCTGAAAATGATGTCCTGAAGATCCTCGCCAAAAGAATCACAGACTCGATGAACTTTTATAAGGGCAAAACCAACGTTCATCATAAGATCAGGAAACTGATGAGCCAGATTCGTTCAGTTTAAAATCAGTTAGTAGACAGCGAAAATGCAAGACCCATTCGAGAGGAAAGTGAACGTACTCCCACAACTATAAAGAAAACGACGCAAGCAACACAAGAGACAAGTAACTTCGTGAATAGCGTGTCATAAAGGCATTGACAATTAAGTCCCTTAGAAAATCCTACAGTGGTACCCAGACAGGAACCATGAGCTTCCTAGCAGAAGCTTCCAAAAAGCTCATCGAAAAAGTAAAGTACGCATAGTGCTGAATTCGGTCATATAGGCAAAGCTTGCAAAAGCAAAAGGGTCTGGTCTAAGCATTGGACTAAACCACTGTGAGGCGGCCCAAGTTCTTTTTAATCTTAATTTAACCGTATAGGCAATATGATAGCACTGGGTGGACAGCGGATGCAACGGGTAAAACTGCAATATGGACTTGCGATAAACTACCCTTCCAAGACATATAGGAGAACCTTGATAGATGCTTCGTTCGGGCTAAAATTGACGGCTACTACATCTAAAGTTGTTGCGGTCCACCATTCATATCAGACCCAAACGTGAGCACTCACAGCCACTGTCATACGTAAAAACAAACAAACTTGCAAATCGGCGCACAAATAAATTTCTACATACCTTAACCCTCTAACGTATGAATTATTGGGCAAAGAAAATAAAATAAAAATCACTTAAAATAGTTTTTTTTAGCTCTAATAAGCAATATTTATTAAAATGTAATAAAAAAAGCCGAGGATGGATTGCAAATTTCAGAAAAAATTTTATTTGCGGGGAAAAACTTTCTGCTGATTCAAATGCTGTAACCGAATTCCGGAACAAATTTTCCCACAAAATAAAAGAGCTAGAACTTCACCCGTCCCAAATTTATAACGCTGATGAGAGTGGTCTATATTGAAAACTTTTGCCAGAGAGGACCCTAGTAGGCTCTACCGAAAAAACAGGTCCTGGACGAAAGACAAGCAAAGAGCGTTTTACTTTCCTGGCCTGCACTAACTCAACAGGCACACATCAACTGAAAATGCTAGTGATTGGCAAATCAAAGAAACCACGTTCCTTTGGTGCAGCGAATTTGACCGTGAAATACGATTCAACTGCAAGTGCCTGGATGACATCCACAGTTTTCAAAAAGTGGTTTTTCAATTCGTTCGTGCCTCAGTTGAAAAGTTTTATGCGTGCAAATGGACTACCGGAAAAGCGTTGCTGCTATTGGACAATGCGCCATCCCACCCACCAGCAAATGAGCTTAAAACTGGTGACGGTATAATAAAGACACTATTTTTACCACCAAACTGTACGTCCCTGATCCAACCCATGGATCAAAATGTAATAAGGATAACGAAGCTAAACTACAAAAAAATCTGCTGTCTCACGTTATGAACCAAAATGCTGAAATAACCGCTGTTTTAAAAAGCATAACGTTAAGAGACGCCGTTTTCTTTTTAGCCAGTGCATGGAAGGGGCTGTCACAGGAAATGATTAAAAATTGCTGGAGAGTCTTGTCATCTTTCACTGAGTCAGATGAGTAGGATGTTGAGGACGATATTCTGCTAGCTCGACTAAAGGATCAACCAAACGGTATATCAAATTCTGAAATGGCAGATTTTACAGAAACTATCGAAGGTATGTGTGGAATTCATTTGAGTGCTATTGAAGTTATCGATTGGCTGAACGAGGACAACATCCAGGATAGCAGAATTGTAGAAAGCGACGAAGAAGAGGCAGTACAGGAGCATGAAGAGAAGACTAAGCATGAAGATGCAATCACAGTTTTAGCTGTTTCACAAAATGGGCGTTGGAGAACGAGGCCTCCGCTTCAGACATATTGGCTCTGCAAAATCTCAAACAAAAATCTTTGATGACATTGCAAAAGCAAAAGAAAAAACAAACATTTATCACTGATTTTGCGATTAAAATAACATAAGCAGTGTAAGTGTAAATTATATGATATTAAATTGTTGTTTAAAAATTCTAACAGATGCAAAATATATAATTTACGAATTTCTTTTAAATTTTTTTATTTTATTATTATTATTTTTTAGTTATTTTTGTTTTTACTAACGTACATAATGTTATTGAACTGAATTTTAGCTTTAAGCTGTAGTAAATAAAGATTATTTTCGTTAAATAAGCAATTTTTTCCTGTTCCCGTCTTGTACTCATTAGTCCGAATTTTTCGATAATCCGAATACCCCCTTGCAATAATTGATTTAGATTAGCGAGACATTACTGTATTTGACATCAATTTTTTGCTTGAGGAGCAGAAATATCTTTATTTGCCTATCTTTCCTCAAGTACCGACATTGCGAAAGAATAGCCATAGCCACGCATTACGGCTGGCAACCGATATATCGTGGTAACGATGGACTATTTTGCCAAGTGGCCCTAGTCTTTCGCCGTCCCGAACCAGACAACGGATGTGGTGTTGCAGCCTTTAATCGACCAGGAGTTGTGCAGATCCGGCGTACCACATGTCATTCAGTCGTACCAGGGTCTGAATTTTGAATCCGAAAACACCTCTACGACCCCAATCAGATGGCATGCTAGAAATGTTCAACCAGACGCTAATAGACTACCTCGCCATATCCACCAACCGAAACCAGACCGATTGGGATCGGTACCTTCAACCGGCGTTACTGGCATATCGCAGCGCGGAATACGCGGCCACTGGTTCCACCCCCTCCATACTGACTTTTGGAAGGGAATTGAAGCTTCCGACCGACCTAGTATGCGGAATACCCCCAGGTTCCTCGCAGAACGCATCGACCTATGTGTTAGAACTACGCGAACGGCTACAGAAAGTCCACGATGCTGCATGGATACATCTTCAAACGGCGGCAGATGCAATGAAGGCCAGATATGATTTAAAATCGAATTCGAATTCGAACCCGATCAACAGTCTTGGTTCTGCAACTCAAAGAAGCGGAAGGGTTTATGCCCGAGGTTGCAAAATGACTGGGAGGGCCCAGTAATAATCGTCGAACGGTTGTCGGATCTAGTCTACCGCATCCAGACCACGGAAAGCCAAAAAACGAGAGTGGTAACGTCAACCGTCCAACAACTTACGCAACCCGAGATGAAACTCAGGCGGAGCTTTGAGTCTTTAAGACAGGAGGAGTGTTACAAAAGTGGGAAACGACAGAGTCGAACCACCACCACTACTAGTACTACCAAAAGAAGAAGAAAAATAAAACTCATCATCAGTTAGCATTGCTTACAAAACGCTGTCATCTTCGCCGTCCACTGGTGTCGAATACAACCCGTCCGGTTATCTGCAGCCAACCGCAGGGAAATCCTCGTTTCGCCGTCATGTCCATCAGCCGTCACCTATCGGAAGTAAAATTCATTAAAACGGTAATTTAACAAGTACCTCACAACTCACTTGTTCTCTCCCCCAAGGTTTACCTGCGATGCTTCGCAAAAACACAAAAAAAAAGGAAAATACCCGGCGCGGTGGAAAAATGAAAAAAAAGCCATTACAATGGTAACTCCAGGTTCTCCGAGACAATATACCCCTCGTTGGAAAGGGAAAATTACGGGCAATCCGAGGAAATGGGTGACGATGGCAAGAAAAAGGTGGACAAGTGGAAAATTGTGAACAGAAAATTTTCCAAGATGGCAGAGGAAAATCCGAAAGGCTGGAATTTCCATCAATTTTTTTTTTAATCTTTCCAGGCGCAAATGAGATGATAGGAGGATGGATAGATTCAACGAAAGCCGGCTTTTTGCTGGTAATAGTCGTAGTGAAAGGAAGTCGAACTTCGTCGCTGTTTTACAAGTACCGAATTAGGAAAAAGAAAACCAACGAACGAGAACAACGGGTAGCACGAAAGTACCGGATTAGCGAACTAGCGGATCAGCATGATGAATAACAAATTACAACAACAAACAAATTTTAAAATTAACAAAAAAAAAAACCTCCCGGGAACCAAGAGGTTCCATCGCCATCGATACCCTCCTCCAGAAGTGTATGTCAGATCAGTATGTTAAACACATTAAATTCCGACCTGCACAGCATAATCAAATAGGGTTCAACCAACAGAGTGGAATTTAATGCTTCCAAAACTCAATGCTCAAGCGAATCCAAAACCCTCAACCATTATCCATGGATGATACTTGCATCATTGAAACCGAAACACTTGCCATTCTCAGTTAAGCTAGTTTTAAGCGTTTTTTGTCTAGAATGTAAGTTATAATGAATTGATTAATAAAAATGGAGTAAAAATGAAAAGACTTGCCATTCTCAGTTCGTGTATTAATAACCATCTTCGATGGAACGATTACATATTCGAGATCGCCAAAAATGCTCCAGTGGAATAGCCAGTTGCATTCAAAATCTCACCCGAAGTATGAGTTCTGCTTCGAATGCATATCAGTTGACCCAACTTCGGTCATACTGTCAAATATAGGCATTCGTTTATAAGCCGAATGACACGAATGGTGGAATAATCTTCCAGACTCTGTATTTCCTCATCACTAAAACCTTCAAACATTTAAAACCAGCGCGCACAGGCTCCTCCTCTGTTTCTCTTCCCCCTTTTCCTAAACGCCCGTGTCCTGTAACAGTTTAAAGGTATTTATATCCCCTCCGGCGCGTGCATATTATAAAAAAAAAAATTATCTGGGCGGTCAATTCTGATCACCAAAACGGGAAATTACACGACTAGGAAATGACTCATGCAGCAATGAATTGAATGGTCCGATGGTGCCTCCAGCCCAAAATCCGCACCAAACATTGACACGTTGTGGATGCATTTGTTTTTCAACAATTACTGGTAGATTTTCTGAACCCCAAATTCGACAATTTCGACGATTAACGGAGCCATCACCATGAAAATATGCCTCATCGCTGGATATGATTTTGTTTGAAAATTCAGCATCCACTTGTTTTTCCATAATCCATTCAACGAACTTCTTCGCTATGCGAAGTCAGTATGCTTCAGTTCTTGAGTCAATTGCACTTTGTGTGCATGATGATGCAAATCTTTCGTGAGAATACGCTGTAGATCTTCTCCAAATGTCTAATTCTCGACCACGGTGCCGAATTGATGTTCTTGGACCCTCAACAACACTCTCACGAACTGCTTCAATGTTTTGTGTTGAACGACTTGTTGAAGGACGGCCAGAGTATCTAATATCCAGTCTCCTTGAATTTTTGAATTAAACACTTCACAGTTGATGAAGTTAAATCACTATTCCGACCATATTTTGTACGAAAATTGCGAACTGTAGCTGGCAAACCTTTCATTTTTAAAAATATTGCTCAACAATGAAAATGCGTTGTTCTTTCATGTAGCACTCCATTTTTACTAACCCTGAACTGTCAGCTGTCACGCTGTCTTTTTTTTTCGTTGACAACACTTTACCGCACAAATGGCGCAAAATTCAAATCTTCCGTGAATTTTGGGAGACCCTTTAAAACACAAACATATGTAGTTTCTGTATGAGCGACTTTTTTTCCCGGTGAGTGCTTGATATGTTGGACGCAGCTAAACTAAACCTCCTAAGTAGAAAATATTAAACATAAATATGTACTTTGTTGTTTTCCTTCCTTCCATGAAGTGCACATTTATTGCGAGGGTGTTTACCTTCGGTAGGATAGAAAACCTTTTATTCTTTCATTTTCCTATTCGTTTCTTTTTATTTTATTTATATTGCCTTTGTGGAAAAATAATGTTTTCAGGGAAGACTTCCCCTAAGGAAACATATTTTCAAAAATACGCTAATAGATTCGGAGTAGGCTTATGCAGTTACAAAATGGAAAGAATGACTTGGAGAATTTCCGGAAATATTCCACTGTGTCATTGTTCAAAGACTTCATCATTTTTTGTTGGGCAATTTCATTCCTCAAATAGCAATCTCATGCCACTTTTCACATCTATTGGTATTGGTAATGTGGCATTTAGTACGCGTCAGACATGTGCTTTCGAATTTTAGCAGCTGTTTCTCAAAAGGGATATACATTTTTTTTTGTTGATGAAAAGAACAAACTTTTCTATCGAATTGATGTATTCGTGCAGAGGTACATACCTTCTAGCTACTAAATAAGGATTGGGGTATTGCATCGTGGTGGCTAATTAACAACTTAAAAAATCGTTTTAGCCACCTCGGTTATAGCGGTATTTGTCTGACGATGTCAAAAGTCGTACTTGTCCGTTCAGCGAACATGCAATAACAAAGTCACACATGTGTTGGTGTTAAGCATGAGATTTTCCGCAAATTGTGATGTTCTAGAATTGACCGAGGAGCAAAGCCTTCAGAGGTAAATTAGTTGGTAGAGCGTTGGTGGCTAAAACCATATCTGCCGCAGGATCGTTCCATGCCTTTGCATTAACTATTTTCTTATTATTGTTGCAATTCTCCGAAAATTATCATTTTTCACATTTGAAATTCACTCAGAATTTTGTGTTCGTTCACCATAACTTATGCAAATATAAATCGATTTGTGTGATTCTTTTTGCAAAATAAGTACCTAGAGTAAGACTCGATTCGTATTGATTCCGGTTTCAATCGGAGGAAGGTTAAAAAAATACAGTTAAATTTGTGAAATTCCACCATGTTATCGTTCATGGCAAGCTACAGGGTGTTTTTTATGTTCCAGGCCAATGTTTTGTTTTTTTTTACTAACTATGAATTTTTTGTATTGACCGATTAATTGGTTTATAACAACTAGGCACGGAATATTATATCAGCCAATTGGTCGCTGGCCGAGGTGCAGATATGTGCTCTTTCAATCATATTTTGCATAACATTTTTGAGCATTTCGGATGTTATTTCATCAATTTATTGCATGATGTTGTCCTTTAGCATCGGGATAGATTCGGATAGAATCAGGGGATCGAAGGGGTCGATCGACATCGCTTCTGTTTGACACTATGCGGCCGTCAATTGAGTTTTTTTTTTTTTATTTATTAACAAAGCCCGATAACTCGTAATGAGCTTTTTCACTCATGATGATTTTTTCCCAAAAATGAGGGTCGTCAATATAGAGCTCTAAAGCCTTTTAACTTCACTCTCGCCGGCGCATATAGTCATCTTCCATTAGTTGTTGAGTCAATTGCATTTTATACGAGTACAAATTCAAATCTCTTTTGATTATTTCAAACAAACTTGCGGGAGACATTCCAGATTTCTGTGCACAGCATCTGACGGAGGAGCTCGGACTTACATCAATATTATCTCTACCGGACTTTACTTTACTTGCCAGTGAAAACTGAGTTTCAAACTTATTCATTAAACGTTGAATAGTTGACTCCCTAAGCACATGACTTAAATCAACAAAGTTACGCAAATTTCTTCGTGTTTTCAGAATTGAACGATTAATTAGATCAAATGTTTTAATAACTTCAACACATTGTTGAAGCATTAGGTGAACTGACAAATGCCCACTAATTCAAGTTGGCGACCAAACAACATCGACCTGGAACATAAAACACACCCGTATAAAAATTAACCGATCTGTACAATTTATTTTATAGAATGCTTACCTGAACAAGTTCTCAAAATCCGTTTATTTGAATGTCAGTCAAATTAACTGTTTCAAAAATACAATTTTTGCTTTAATCTGAGCAGACATTTTTTCGGCGTACAATTGCATCGATTTGAAGAAATTTTTCCCAGGCATTAAGCTGAACTGGGCACATTAATTCTGTTAATCTGATATGTGGTTTTGGAAAAATACGCGATCTTGCATTAAATTTGTGTTTATTCAATCACGTCTTGCGTTCGTTCACCATTACTTATGTCACCATAAAAGAATTTGATAGAATCGTTTAGTAGGCTGTAAACTATACAGAGAACCTAAAGCATGCCAAATTTCTTGCAATCGAACGTGGGCTTTTGAAAGTATACACAATTTTGTAATATTGTCCCTTCAAATTCTGAGTATAGATATGTATATTTAGTATAACGAAAATAATGTAAACTATGAATAAGTGACTTAACAAAATCCTATAAAATGGTATACGGACGGATCCAAAATATCCACAAGAACTGGTTTAGGTATATACGGGCCCAGAACTAAGTACTCGAAACCTCGATTGAGATTATCGCTGTATTGTCGAACAGATAGGTGCCATCAAAGCACTGAGGTCTCATGAAATCAGGTCTATACTGATGTGCGATTGTCCTGCCAAGATAAATCGACTGGGTTGGAGCAACAAAGTCATCCTCCACTGGGTTCAAGGTCACGTGGGAATAGAGGGAGACGAAGCAACTGATGAACTAGCAAGAAATGGGTCGAAGACCATTTTTCGGACTCAGACCACATGCAACATGAAAAGAGCTAAGAATCGAAGAGGTTTGTGAAAGGACCAAACTTTGGGAGGAACTCCTTAGACTGAGAGGGGTCAAACAAATTCTTGGGAAATTGTTACCGGAAAAGAAGTAAGGTCTGCAAGAACATCATCAAAAAAAAAAAACGGCTTCGATTTCTTACGGGCTTCATAACGTGTCACTGAAAACTTGGGACATATCAGGAAACTAGCTATAGAGCAAGATAGAGACTGTAGATCTTGCGGAGGAGTTGAGGAAACCTCAGGGTACCAGGTTAAGGAATATGGAGCACTGATTCACAAAAGAAGGAACAACCTGGATACCTATTAACTGTCAGAAGGGGATCAACGATCATTGGATTCACCCCATATACACCGGTTCATCTAGGAGGAGCTCTAGGTCGAGTATCTCATCGACTAGACCTCCAAGTCGGGAGAGTACAATAGGTCTTCAAAGGTCGCAGTGCGCTAATGCGTAACGTACTAGGTTACGTAAATGTTAAATTACTGTGAATGATATGGTAGTTATGCCATGGTATCAAGACCAGCAGTCTGTCTCCCACATAAATGTAACATTAAGGTTGTTCTCTGCTGTTGCAACGTCATTCGTCAAAAATATTAAAAATTCTGCCTCGTCTGCCATCCCCACGCTCATTTACAATGACATTCCAGCTGTCAGCTCTTTAGACAAAGCTAATCTGCTTGCTGCTCACTTTGCAGCGAGCTCCACGCTGCCAGATATTGATTTGTCTCCACCTGTATTTGAGAGCGTCAAATTTTCCATGGGACAAGTCCACTTTCGCACTCGTACAGTTGCAGGAGTACTCAAAGGTCTTAACATACACAAATCCGTTGGTCCAAATGGTATCCCCCCCATAGTTCTGAAGAGGTGTTCTTCAACGCTGGCAAAACCTCTGCGTAAGCTTTTCTGTCTATCTTACTTTTCAGGGCTCTTTCCGAGTAGATGGAAAACAGCATTTGTCCAGCCCGTCCCCAAAAAAGGCGAACCTTCCTCCCCGTCCAATTACCGACCCATTGCTCTTACGTCCCTTCTTTCTAAGGTCATGGAAACGCTGATAAATCGTCAGCTTATGAAATATCTCGATTCACGAAAACGTCTTAATGACCGACAGTATGATTTTCATAGCAACAGGTCCACTGGTGATTTGATGGCATATCTCACCGAGAAGTGGAACCAATCTCTGCATCACTTCGGCGAAACCAAGATAGTTGCGCTTGATATTTCAAAGGCATTTGACAGAGTTGGGCATCAGGCTCTCTTGTCGAAAATGCGTGCATATGGCGTCGATGAGTCTCTCCTTCAATGGATTAGAAATTACCTTTCGGGGCGTTCAATACAAGTTGTTTGGACGGCTTCAAGTCTGTAATTCACTATGCTGGTGTTCCCCAAGGCTCTGTTTTGTCTCCGACTTTCTTTCTTATTTTTATAAATGATCTCTTGTCTGCAACTTCTAATCCAATCCATTCCTTCGCTGATGACAGTACCCTCAGTTTTTCATATTCGTTCCCTAACTCACGTCCTTGCTCCTCTGCCGTAGAAGGGGAACGGCAGCGTATGTTAAACACATTAAATTCCGACCTGGACAGCATAATTAAATGGGGTTCAACCAACAGAGTGGAATTTAATGCTTCCAAAATACAATGCTGTCTCCAGTCTCTCAAGCGAAACCAAAACCCTCAACCATTATGGTACTTGCATCATTGAAACCGAAAGACTTGCCATTCTCGGTATGTGTACCCAGGACCGTTTTGCACATTCTTGATAGGGTACAAAATAGCACGTTAAAACTTATAGGTGATAGAGACTTTGAGAATTCTAGAACATCGGAGAAATGTCTCCTGTCTCTCCCTGTTTTATCGTTTTTTTTATAATAAATGCTCCAGCGAAATAGCCAGCTGCATTCCTCCCCTTCAAAACTTCACCCGCAATACGCGACATGCTTCGAATGCACATCAGTTCACCCTAAAGCCTAACTTCGGTCGTAATGTTAAATATAGGGATTCGTTTATAAGCCTAACGACACGAATGTGGAATCATCTACCAAACTCTGTATTTCCCCATCACTACACCCTTCAAACATTTAAAGCCAACGTGCATAGGCTTCTCCTCTGTACCTATTCTCCCTTTCCTTAAAAGCCCGTGCTCTGTAACAGTATAAAGGTATTCATATTCCTTTTGGCGCGCGCGAATTATAAAAAAAAAAATAGGAGGTATCGCTTTTTATAGTGAAAGGCTTTCGAAAAATGCTCAAGTTTCTTTATTTTCATGGCATGCTCTGTAAGTATTCCTACTAAGGAGGATAGGGATATCTTGCCCATTCGTAGCACTATTGTTAAATTGGAAAAAAGTCTTCATGTGTAGGTTAGGTACCAATGTATTGTGACACATTACTGGAGCTACTGTGTAAAAAACTTAGGTCACACACATACATACGTTTCAATTAAAACGTTTGGGACACAAATTTTAATTTTATTTCTTAACATTTATTAATGAAATCAGTATGCTTTCAACCAGGGCAATCGAAGTTTATGGAAGATTGCCACCGTGTATTGAAGAAAACCATCTGAAATACTTCAGTTACATCCATATTCCAGTTCCAAACATGTATTCCTTCTGCACGTACCAGTAATTTCAAATAGTAAGTGACCATGTCTCTCTTGAGTCCTTGCATTCACCTTATCTTCTCGAAAAACACAAAACTTTCCAAATTGTTACTTCCTTAATGTCATTAACTAAGTACATGTGGGTCACCAACACCACTGTTCCTCCACCCATTACTATTTCATGCAAACGTAAACTTTGGAACGTGATCAATTTGCTGATGTCTGCACTCCACCAATAGGTATTAACAAACAAAATTCCGCTACTTCCACACGCATCCTGCCACCGAAGTAAACGGATGTAATTCCCGCATCAATTTTCATCGATTGCCAACGAATGCCATCTGATGCTCAGCCACGCTCGTAACCTCACACAGCGGTACTTAGAAACAAATCCTCACTAGCCCGCCGCCCATCTGCCTGCCACTCCCAATTGCACACTAAATTCCAAGCACAGTAATACAAATCGAGCCACGCAATGCCACACGATACTTTCGATTGAATGCAATACCCTGACGTTGTCCCATAAAGGATCCGATGCGAGGATATGAATTGATAATAAATTAAATGAGACCACTTGGGATTCCAGAAACAAAATAAAACGGTTGCGAGTGCTACGCAACCTATGAAGAAGAAAAATTCATAAAAACGACATAAAGCGTCCTTGCGATTATCATTAAATTAATAGACACTGCGTTGCACGAGGGGAAATGTGATGTGATATCATTTGATCCTCTCCTATGGTGGATTTTGGCACAAGTTTTAGACAGGTTGGATCCATCAGGGATACTGTAACTTTTCACCTTGAGCTCAATAAAAATAAACTCGTAGAAAACTTTAACGAAAAGAAACAGGAATACACTGTTTAAGCTTTTGACATGAACATCAAATCCTTGATATCTGTTAGATAATTAGATTTTCAGAAAAGTATATATCGAACTACACAAATGAAAGCTGTAAAGTTATTTCCATAGATGAGTGGGAGAATTGCCGTGCATTGTTCTCGGTATTATATTAATTTGCTGCAAATGAACGCAAGACAAAACATCTTCAATCGTTCCGTGGATTTGTCCTATGGTCCTTAGGCGATAGTGTGATGTGCAGCAAGAGATACGGGGACGAAGATGAGTGTAAAATTGAACAAGTTTCATCCGACCGTTATTTTGGCCACTTAATGAGATCTCCTCGTCGTGCTTCTTTATGTGTCTACATGGGGGATTTGACAGTTGGGTGTGTATGCGTGGGAAAGGGTTCTGTGAATATCCTTAATGGGCTTGTTTTCTACAAGAATTGCTGCAAAACACGCATTTCTGGTGGCGATGTTGGTGATAGAGGTTAATTCCTAATGAGATGTCAATGAAACGAGCGGTTGATGTAATATTAGTTAACGGTATAAAGTAGGGTGGAATATTTATTGATTCTCCAGAGTTAATTTGGGTGTTATGTTTTCTTTTATGCTGCTCGGAGGACGAGTGATTAGGTAATTTTACTTGTCAAATAAGAAATCAATACAGAAAGTCATAAAGGGGATACAAGTAGTTGTAAAGAGGGAATTTATTTATTTCCATCCTAATAAAGCGTATGTAGGTCTTTACATATAGCAAATACTATATTCATTATAGACCACCGGAGAAAGGTTTTTTTTTTTTTTAATTCAGCGATTAATGCTTGTGAGAGATATAAATGTTTATCGAACAAATGAAGGAAACCTACAGTTTTACTGCCGAATTTGAATAGAACGAATTGAATTAAAAAAAATATACTCTCGTAGGATTGTCAGATGTTCTCGGCAGTTTGTGTAGTGAAAAATCTTTTTGGTGTTTTTCTGGGATCCGAGACTGCCCAACGTCGTCAGCATTTCGGCAGTCGATCGCACTAACCACTTGGATACACGGAGCAGAATATTAGGCGCAAAATAATACATTTTAAGTAAAATAAAGGGCAGAATTAGCCCTACGTAGATTTTGTTATCTTTATCTAGGTACAGGACCTGCATAGGTATGTTTTTGTGAAGTAAAAAGCTGAAAAACTCTCTATACATCTACTGAATCATTATAGTTTACAATGAATAAGTGTTAAGCAAAAAATTCGGTTAAAATCGACTCCGTTCCTGAAAAGATTGTGCCGAAAGAAGGAGGATACTAACTTAACGACAATAGAATTTTCAATGAAGTCGAGTTGAAAGGTCCCCTACACTACCAACAATTAGTATATATCTACTATTATTCATCTGTCTCCTTGATAAGCTAATATTCGCATTCTTTACAGAAAACTCTTACACATTAGCAATTTGCAAAAAAGATTAAAGATAGATTTATCATATTAATATTTATTTTTCAGATAAATATACGTATTCTTCACCTCTATTCATATCGCCGTCATCGCCCACGTCTCTCTGGTGGTTTTCAATTGACCATTCATACCTCCTCATTTGTTTAATTAGAACGTCGTTTTTTTAAGAAACCGATGAATCCTTTTCATCTTGCCGTTATTATAATGAGACTCCCGTCACCTCTCATTGCGCTAGCCTGTTTCTTCTAGGGACTGTCCGCTTGCTTTGGTTAATGGCTTCATGGGCACACCACACTGCTCTAGAATTTTAAAGAAATAACAGAGAAGACATCAACACAGGAAGCAAAGTGCAAGAAGTACTACATACATACTTGTTTAATAGAATTTACAGCAAACAGGCAAAAATATAAATAAATCAAAATCAAAAATATAAATAAATCGATTAAAATTAATTTTGGTTAAAAATGTTCCACATGTGGTGAAACGAAGTTTTGTGGTTTTAAGCAGCTAAGACCATCCATTACCCATCTATCGAACTGATTGTCAAGAACGAAAATTAGTTGTTATATGGATGATAAATTCGATGCAAGTGTACACAAGCACGATTCTTAACTTCCATTATGTTTTAATTTTGTGATAGCATTAGCTGACCCGCCAGACTTCGTTTGTGTATTTTGAAAGTGCGTACATAGTAGGAATAAGTAGATATAAACGTACGTAGCACCAATTCTTATCATTGGATCTCTACAATATATTTTTTAAGAACACCAAATTAAGAAATTAAAATTCAATAATCGCACCCAACAAAATTCTAAACAATACACCAAAACTCTTGCCATTCATGCAATCGTCGACAAATTTGTATCCAACAAATTTCTGTTGGCACAATTAAACAGCAAGCAACTGTAAACAAACTATGTTTGTCAAATCAGCTTTGATATTTGTTTATCTGTGCGTTTTGAACTAGTTTCCAAACATATACCACTTTCGTAGTTTAATACGTTTCTACACTTCTTGGTTATTTTCTCTTTCTGTAATTTGTCTCCTAACTTTCAATATTTTTACTTTTCCATTAGGGAAACAGGCTTTAAGTACGAATATTCAAACTGCAATATACTGTTGAAAACGTGCTGAATGTTTTCACTTATAAAGATTATGATCATGTTACTGCGCGTGTGCATAACCACACAGGACAACACAGAAGAATGATTTATCATAGATCAAATGAATCAGGAACGAATTTACTAAAAAAATAGTTTTTTTTTTTAAAAATCTGATAACCCATTATTGAATTAGGGCTCTGTAATAACCTTTTAATGACGGAAAATTATTTTAACACCCTTTTTGTCGCTTAGACCTCTCGCCTCTATAGACAATAAGGAATTACTGTGTAAAATTTCAAGTCTCTACGTCTAGTTGCTTCGGAGATTCTGTGATTACAACTCTTTATTGTAACCTTATCGTTTTCGTTTTTGTTAAAAGACATTTCACACATCCAAAAGTATATGACGCCAAAACAAAATCACTAATGTGTAAAAACAGTTTGTTTACCAAATGTCTAAGCTCGGTTCATGACGTTTTGGATATGTCAAAATCGACCAGCATTTACTGCTGGAGCCATCTATTGACAGAGAACTTAGTTGTGCACCTAATATATTATTTAAGATTTAAGATACAATTTTATAAAATACTAGCTGACCCGGCGAACTTTGTTCCGCCTAAAATTGATTAAATTATAAATGTCCCTTTCAAAAGTCGAGACTCTCTATTGAAAGACTGAAACTCTTTTGGAATTAAATTGAATTCAATGCATTTTATTTACACGGAAAATGGATTTCACACATTTCAGGTCACTCCAACGTGCTGTGATAAGCAACATTGTTTGTTTTGTTGTCCGGTGCGTAAACAAACTATGCAGACGGCTTTCCGACAGGCGAACACGCTACGTACAATTGTCCGTGCGAAAAGCAAAGAAATTCGAGATTAAGGACATGACGAATACGAGTCGAACAAGAAACTGAATGCGCTTAAACTCGAACGGCAAGACGGTCGGTATCATCGGAATTCTTGGAATGAAAACTTCTTCGCCTTTGAACTTGCTTTTGATTATGGTGGCTTGGTTGAAGTTGTTCATGAGTTTCTTCACCGTCAACCTAATTCCATTGCACAGTTTCAGTTGGTTCAGATTGCGCAACATTATGATGACAGAGCCGACTTTGAGTTACAAATTGTGCGATAATAGACCGGGCACATCCAACGAATTCAAAAATTCAATTGAATAGTTTGTTGCTTCGTCATCAATTATTACGCGATCAACCGATTTGATTAATGAAATTCAAATCATCGAAGTCCTTATTCTTCGCAGCAAATATCGCGCTATGTCGATGTTCCACCAGGCGTATCGAGGAAGAATATGCCGCCGTTTCCGTCGTCAACCGTCTTCATCAATGTGACGTACACGTTCTTTTGCTGTGGATTCAGCAGTGGGACAATTGTGCGAACTGTTTCTGTCAGAGCATCTCGATCGAAATCTCGCTCGTGCTGGAATTCTCGATTAAATGCATCGTTCATCGAGCGATTGGGGGCTGGCATTCCCAATTTACTAAACAGACTGCCGTACATGAGCAGATACATGTCTTCGATCAATATCAGCGCCTCTTTGCGGATCTAATCGTTAATTTCCATCTCGCTTTGCTTTTGCCCTGCTACCACTAGTTCTCTTAAGCCATGTCTACTCTCAACCTCCGTCCAAGAGCTACCTCAACAAAGGGTCTGCCATCAACAACCACTCACGCCACACAATCATCTAGTGAAAATACTCCTATTACTACCAATATCTTACAGGGGGACCTCACTAAGCAGGCTGATAACGCGACTTGGGTTCGCACAGGAAATCTCAAAAATACAAAAGGAGTTCCTTCTGAGGATCGAAGAAATTAAAGCAACTTGGAGTCAGCGATTTGATGAGATCAGCAAAAATATCACCAGCATAGTTGAGCGCATTGAACAAATTGAAGAGAACACCAACACAGCTATACAATCGCAAAATGCAGAGATTATAGCTCTTCAACAGCGATGGAACGCATTGGAAAGGAAGGAAGTAGCGTGTGATGCAGTGCTCTTTGGAATACCTGCATTCTCCAATGAGAACATAAAAAATTTGTTTAACCAATGGAAGCACCTCAGAGCACAAAAGCAAAGTGGGACAAGTTCTGGGGGAAATATCAGAAGTGAGGTCCTTAACGCACGAGGTACTTATTGAATGCAAAAATTTAGATGACGTCACTACAAAGGAAGAGATCTGCCAAGGCCTTTCGGAGAGTTTCGAGGAGGTGCTGCAACTTAGTACAGGACCTCCTGACGCAAACCGTTCGCGTATTATGCGAGCAGTATAAGAATCTTGATGAAAAAGTTTGGCAGCTGATGATTCAAAAATATCCGCTATTTGGGCCTGTGGAGATTATACTTTTGAAGAAAAATGATGACACCCGGAATAGGGTTCGAGCAAAGGCGTACCTGTCTACAGCTGTTATGCATCTCCAAATACCACCTTCGAGGATTTCTGGGGTATGCTGAATAGGCTAGTGAACAATGCTAGAGGTTGTAGTCAAGAGTTGCATAGCGACATGTAAATGCTTGGATGGCTTCACGAGAATCTACGATAATGGCTCTCGCCGTTTATCTCAATCGCGGTTGCCATCACGTGGATCGGTGATGATCGCTCTCGTTGTTTATCCCACGCTGTCACGCTGATAACATGCAGTGTTTTTAGGAAAGAGTGTAAACATGTTATCGTTTCTACTGTTGTAGTTATGTATGTTATGTGTGCATATAACTCGTCTCGCAGAATATGATTGGAGGGATGAGGTACTTGTAGTTTGTTTTGAAATTAATATCTTGATTCCAGATTAATAAGTTCATTGTGAAAGAAAATTAACCGAATCACTATCTACCGAAGGCCTTGCAGGAGGTATCAATAATGCATGATTTTATGTCTTTACAGATGTAGAGACAGACTTGCCTGAAAGTTGATGAAAAAAATCACTAAAGTGTCAAAACAGTTTGTCTACCATATATCTAAACTCGGTTCATGACATTTTGGTTATATCAAAATCGACCAGCACTTACTGCTGGAGCCATCTATTGAGAACTTAGTTGCGCGCCTAATACATAACTCGTCTCGCCGAAGATGATTGGATGGATGAAGTAGTTAAATTACGCCTCTTTAATTAACAACATTCTCAATATGCTGACAGAATATGGCTTGAACGTTACGACCAACACTAATGATATTTTAATCACAGTATGTATTAGGATAATGTCTCTCACTACGTACTTCTGTTTAGTAAATAATTGAGTCGCAGGCCGAGGTTTGGTATTTAGCCCTTCAAATTCTCGTATCTAGGACTGTTCAGTATGAAAAGTATTCAATTTTTAAGGAATCGATGGGATTGATAAAAGAATTGTTTAACACCTTACAAAAATTGCATTGCTATAGCAATTCTCAGTCACGAAAATCGTATGTGCGCCATGCAAATAGTTTTAGGTCATTTGCCCCACGAAATGATTTACACTAAACTAATTAAACACATGAAAAGAGAATGCAAATCGACTGCAATAAAATATTCAAAACGATGCGGTTATCCTTTCCAACGTAATATCGTGAGAAATCATCATATCAAATAATTCCGCATAAAATAAAAGCCAGAGAACCTTCCATATAACTCCCACTAATGCAAGAACCCAAATGTTTTCTACGTAAATCATCTGCAATTCTTCCTCTTTTTTTTGCGGGTATAGCGGCAACATAACAAGGATCCTATCGCCATCATCATTATCATCATCACCTTCATCCCAGGAGATAAATGCATTTTAACATTTCAGACGTAAAGGCCAAAGGCGGCACACTCGTCGTAGTTATGTTAGCACTCGAAGGTTTGTGCGGTAAATCCGAGACCCTTTTTGAACCATGTAATCGTTATCATATATGTATGCAAAAATTTACATATTTTCTAAGGACTACTGTGCGGATAAAAATGGAATATCCTTTGCATGATTCCCTGGCGAATTCGCCTCCTTTAAGCTCATGTTTGCCTTATTCCAGCTCGGTTCTCACTGTGTTATCATCGCTTTTGTGTCCTTTCTTTGCTCATTTCTAAGCTGATTTTGAATTCTGTTCAGTATACGTGTGTGTGTGTTAGAAGTCATACACCTGCGGAAAGGTGTTGAATGAATGCATTTTGCTTTGTTATCCTTACAATATACACTCACTTATTCACTCACCCAACGGTACTAACTCACAAAAGACTGTATGACTCATGGATGGGGGAGCTCTTGCTTATCAAACAAATCCTGGCTGGCTGGAATAGGTGAGGGGTGTTAGAATGTGTAGTATCTTTCCTCTGAGTAGCATTTGTCCTTGTTTTGCTTTTATGCATTCCTAACGGAGGTGTTTGTAACCTCGGCGGCGGTTGCATTATTTTGTGTGGGATGCGGCCGACCCGGGATTGTGTTGGCGTATAAAATGGGAAATTGTGCGAAAAGTTGCCGGAGTAGAAATTATTATTTATTTCCAGCTTATTCCTTGGTTTATACTGGATAACAAACAAGTAGCAATCTGCATAGTTATGTGTGAAAAGGAGATGGAATAGTGGAGAAGACATTATATCCTTTACTATGACATTTCTTTTGAGAATTGTGAAATGCACAAAGGTTAGTTAAATTTAACATCTCGATGAACAATACTGTTGTTATATGAATGTTGTTCGTTTCTGGGAACATGCGGTGGAATAGTATAGTCCATTCAAGTTTACGTCAATAATATAGTTGTCAGTGAAAATATAGGTATTTCGTTTTCAACGAAGGAGGTCATGCAATTTGAATTGGCATCGAAGGTTCAGTAGATGGATACTGTGGGACAATATTACTCAATTTTTAGCTTACAATTACAATTAGATATTAACTTATCTAAAAACGGAAGGGAATTTAATGTTAGGAAGGACTTTAATGTGAAGTTCTAACTTCATACGAGACCAACAAGTAGGGCATATCATTTTTTTTTTTTTAGTTTTTCGGGAGAAGAGTCTAAAGGTCCTCCTTCGTCCACCATCTCTTCTCTTGTCCACTGGTAACAATATTATTAGTTAAAGAGAAATCGAATCTACTTATTGCAATATTCGCAGCTACCGGCAGATTACTGAATATGTATCATAGTTGTGTCTGGCTAGCCAGTTTGTTTAGTCATAATACATGTGTAGTGCATTCTGCAAATATTTCCATGCACTTTATAATCTGCTTTCTTGCGTACCAGTCACCGTACGAGATTGCTTTTTAGTCATTCAACATGAATGTGCAATGACTTGCCTTTCTTAGTATTTCCAGAAACCCAACAATGTAAAATTAACGCGCATCGTTACCTTACACTCTTTCCTCTATTAAATATTTATCTCTTTTCTATACCTATTCTTTTCACTCATCCGCTTAGATTTGCAAACTTTGAAGAACACAGTTGTAAGTGATAATTGTTTGGTCTCCGATTTCTAATTGATCTTTCCATTTGATTCATCTATCTCTCCGTCTATCGTTCACCACCAATCAAATTTCAATGAAATTTATTTTTTTTGTCTAATGCAGTATAAACGCGCTAAAAAGAGCCAATGTCTGGATCGAGCCACTATTTGGTGGACATTTGTCTGATGTCATATTTCATACTTAATTTCCATAAAATGTATTTCATATATAAAAAAAATAATTAAAACAAATGATTATTACAAGAGTTATACGTGTTTAACATTGGTAGGTCTTATTTGGCCCACCCTGTATATATGTGGTCCAACCTTGAAAGCCATAAAACACAGATTGAATGTGGATAAGAATTAGGTGGTTTTTTGCTAAAATTTATCAAATACTGTGATTGTCAATTACTTCTTCATTGCAAGTCCTACTTAAGAACCACTTCATTAATTTTAATAAAATTTGGCTTGCTAGCTTCAGGGCACGTATAGTACAGACGATTCTGTCTGAAAAGCTTCAAAAGTCTTCAAAAATTGTCTTTTTAATGCTACTAATTTACCAGTGTAAGAGATAGGGTTGGGGTTTCGAAAATTATTATTAAATACTCGAAAAATACTTCCTGAACGGATTTTGTTGTTATTTGGTTTCCAGCTCTGCTCTGGCATTTAGATGGTGAATATGGAATGCAGATAAGAAATGGAGAAAGCTCTGTGCCATCACTTGGTAGATATTTTTCTTCTTCCATGTTAATTAAGAAAATGGGAGTGAGAGGTTGGAGTCGAATTACGCTGCTAAGAGTTAAAATTTATTTTAATTTATTTAAGAAAATTAACATAAAATCAATAAATACCGACGAAATCGGGGTCTTCATAAATTGCGTATAAAAGTTGTAAAACTGTTTTCGCCATATGTCTGCAATAAAACGAACTTACAGACATGTAGGTAAGACATGTCCAAAACAAGTTAAGTATTAATCAAGAATACATAATTTGGTAAGAAAATGCTTACTAAATAGTGTCTTTCCGAGGCCTATAGAAGCTCGAATGTTCCAGAAACTATTGGTAGAGCAAATTATGAAAAAAATATGGAGCGTTGCACACATAAAATCTGGTCGAAATATACTCGGCTTGCAAGGGATGATGGGCACATTCCAATACATAAAGTAATCAATTCATTGTAATGAGTTAAGAAAAAAAGAAAAGATGGTCGAATTAGTGGTGCTTACATGGTGGGAGCTCTTTCATACATATCAACGACTTTTTCACATAAAATAATGCAGGAGAGAGAAAATGCATTCCCAACTTTATTTTATGTTTGTGTCTCTCTGTGATGAACAAACCAACTAAACAGAGCACACTGCCCAAAAATGTATGCTTCAACAATAGAATAACAGAAAAACTAATAAGAGGATGAAAATTGGCTGCATCCAGTTACCAGTAGCGGTTATAGCTGTTCATAGAATTTTATGAAGGTAAACAACAACAGTTTTCGAGTTTTGGTCAGATCTTCAAACTAAAATGATTCATATTTTCCTTATTTTACAATAATGTACTTATTTCTAGCTGAAAAGTTACATACATATATGTTATAGTACATTTTAAATTAAATATTAAAATATATAAGGAGATATTTGAAGACTAAGTTATACCTATTCTGGTGGTACGACTACATATTTAATCCTTAAATTTGATTTTTACGAATGGGGCTACTGTGGCGTATACTTAAGTTCTTCGTCCAAAGTGCAGTACATGTAGGCTGACCATCCGCACCGGATTGTCCGGAGCAGTTTCGGATTTTAGATGTTTTCCCGGCATCCCGGCAGGTTTTCGATTTGTTCCGGTTTTTAAGAATGGAACGGATATCAGACGTCCTCGCGATTTATGTGAAAATATGATATAACCGCCATACAAGAAATGCCCCGGCTTGGTGAGAAAATTAATGCTGCTGTGCAGAGGGATAATGTAGTGAATTCATAAATGGAAGAAAAAACCATGAAGACAAGCCATACACCGACTGAAGATAGAGACTACGAAATCAAAAATCTATTCTGCGAACTACTTAATGACACCTATAACTGTTGCTCGAAGCATAACGCCAAAATCAGCCTATCCAATTTATATGCAGAGATGGGAAAAAAAAAATTTTGAATTAACCGGAAAATAAAGCGTTCTCTCTCTCTCTCTCTCTCTCTCCCTGGTAAAGGAATGCAGCCGGACCATTTCGTTGTGCTACAGTAAATTTTAGCATTACTAGAACCAAATTCCTCCACTCTCCCATCCACTAAGCCTCCTAGCTTATTACTTCGCGGTCAACTGTAGGCGCATGTCATTTGTACTTCATCATTGTAGTAAAGTTCAGGTAGGCCAAATACATGTACGTAGGGACTAACAAAAGTTCGCATAGTTGATTGAATAATAAAACACAAAAATAATTTTAACTTTAGATATTTAATCTTCATCTTTTTTAATTTCTCCACATAATTCCCATTTATTTCAATACATTTCTTCAGCCGGTAGATCCATCTTTCAAAACAGCTTTCAAAATCCTCTTTTTGGAGCTTTTCGATTTCAACTTTGACTGCATTAATAATCTCCTCATTAGATGTGAAAATGTTTCCCCTCAAATTTTTTTTTATTTTCGGAAACAGCCAAAAGTCACACAGCGCTAGATCTGGAGAATAAGGTGCTGGGCAAATTTCATTGATGCCCGACAGCGCAAAAAAGTTGTTGGTTTTTTAAGCAGTGTGCGCAGGCACATTTTCGTGGTGCAAAAAGTAGCGGCGCAGCTCTTCTTTTTGTCGGTGTCCTAGTAAATTTTGGAAAACTTGTGGTAAGCAAGTTTCAGTATACCAATTAGCACTGGCTGTCTGACTAGTTTTAAGCGGGATGAAGTACATCGACATCATAACTTTTGTCGCTGACTTTTCTTGTTTCGCCTTTACTGGAGGATTTGCACCTTCTGGGCTCCATACCATGGACTGCTGTTTGGTTTCCGGATCATACTTGTAAAACCAAGATTCATCACCTGTAACGATTTTATTAAAGCAGCTTGGCTCTCCATTTCCAAACCTATCCATTCAAAATTTTTGGAACCCATCGAGGTGACTTCTTCGAATATTTCAGGTAATAATTTAAAATTCGTGACACAGCCATGGCATTTAAGCCCAGTTCATCCGCTATCATCTCTTGTGTTATCCTGGCATCTTCGTCAATTTTAGCCTTCACCAGGGCCACATTTGTATCGTCGGTTGAGAATTTGTGCCGCCCTTCACGTGATTCGTCCTCCACAAAAAAAGTGGTCAGTCTGGAATCTTCGAAATCACTTTAAAATAGTAAAAAGAGATGATGCATTTATTCCGTATGCATTTTGGCATTCGTGCAGAATTTTGACTGGCGTAAGTTGACGTCGAAATCCGAAGAGAATGGCAAAACAAATGGACGATTTGCATGTTATTCGAAATGAGGCTAATTGCATAAAGTGCCAACAAAATACGCAAGTAAGCTTCATTGGCTCAGATGTTGATGAATCTTCTTTTATCTAAAAAAAATGTCATTTAAATTAAAAAGAGAATTAAGCATTCCCTTTACTTCTTTCTTTATGGTAAGTTGAACATCACCTCCACCACATAAAAACAGGCACCGCATTGAGCCAGTAAAAATCTGGTCACCCTAAGTACGAGTATGTACCTAAAAATTTGCTTTGGTAGAATGCCATTGCAGTCACTTCAAAAATCGGTTATGCTAAAATGTATTGCTAGTATATGAATATTAGGCCAAATCCAGCGAGGAGCATTTGAGAATAACCCAACTTTACTTCCTTTAGAAAGAAATTCTTTGTCTGCCGATGACCACTTTTTTGTGTTTTTAAAAATGCTTTTCGTTTATAGATGTGTATATGTCAAATTTACTTGAACCACCTCAAATGAAAAAAAAACAGGATCAATTTTATTTTATACCAGCGGCTGCTCGCCACCTTGTTCGCATGGATTTTTGTTACGGATTATTCAAAGAGAAAAGAACACCGTTCAATAAAGAGATTATACTACGACTTACTACGACAATTTTTCTATTAAAAACAGTTTTAGAGCAATGTGTAAAAACTGTATGAGAGTCCCATAGTATATACATATATAATTGATTCAGAAGAATTGAGTTTTTATCGGAAATAAAAAAATCATTAGCTTTATAAAGGTGTTCATGATATGCCTAAAAGTGGAAGGAACCCAATATACTCCCTTTCAAAGTGAGAGACATGTATATATCTACTTCTAATATAGCTACAAACTGCTCCACTTTCGTTTAATATATTTATGACAAGTTGTTCATTAAATTCCTTTTTTTATGAAACTTATGCGTTTTCCAAGAAATTGTTCTTGGGTCAGCTACTTTAAATGCACTTATATATTTGACTTGTCCACTTTATTTTATTTTAAGGACGTGCAGTTATAACGCTATGTGCCGAACCCCAGTGGTTAAATACGCTGTCACTAAGAAGTAGATTAAGCCTTCGAATCCCAGAAAACACCAACACTTTATTTCATGGTCGCACCTATCGCGAACGTCTGGCAATCATAAAAGAGTAAAATTTCCATTTCCCTCATTTAAAAAATGGCATGAAACTATAGAACCCTACGATATGTCTGTCGCACAGTACGAATTTATTTATTTTTACTTGACACATTGAAACTACAACCCAGGTTTAATTGTCCTCTGATAGACTAGCCAATAACTTCAAAGCTCACAATCACTGTTAAAAAAAATCTGCAAGAGTATAGTAGAAACTAAAAAAAAAAGCTCTCAATTCTCATTGAGGAAGCCGCACCTCATCTGTCAATTAAATGTCAAAACATGGAGGATATTTTAAAATTATGTTAATCTCATGCAATCTGTGTTTAATTGGATTTTTCACACCTGCTCTCATTATTCCCTCTCTGACGCTCTCTTTCCACTCCTTACTATGTATATTATCGACACTTAATGAGTCCTGGATATTCAGGCTCAAACATCAAACGGACCGAATGCACGTCCTGCCATTCGACACTGCTACATGAATTTGTTATAAGTATTACGCTATTTCGATCATTGGTTACGTACGAGTACGTTTGTAGACGGGGTACGTATCGGAGTAGTAGTAGTTTACTGTACTTGTGAATACCTATCGTACTTGGTATGCGAAACGAGACCTTTATTTAATTTAAAAGCCCTCAGGGATGAATGAGTTAATTAAGCGCTTCACAGCCTGACATAATTTCTAGCCATTTATCAGTGACAAAATGACAGTATCTCCTCTCCAATGGCGAACAAAATCCAACCAAACCACTACAGTCAGTCGTCCGAACAACCTTCCACCCATTGTCGGCGAGAAGTATCACTTCCACAAATATATTAGTAGCCTGGGTAAAATAATCAATTTGTGTAGCAAACGTAGATTGCCACTCTTTTCAAGCAGTAGTAGTAGTAGTAGTAGTAGTAGTAATAAGTTTTCAGCTTAAAAGGTTGCCTAGATACAAAAACTTAAAAAAACGCTTGTTTTGAGTCTGGCTGATGGACTGACTGAATGACTGACTGATCTCAAATTTTGGTTCAGGTAATACTTGGTGTGTAGACAAAGGAAAAACTGAGAAAGTTGGACTTTTCAACATGGCTTCCACAAAATGGGTATAATAGAAGGTATTAAAACCAATTGGGTACTTCCCGTCAACATAGAATCTTGAAATTTAGCACGGAGGTATGTAGTACCTGTGAATGAGAATGGGACTTTTCAACATGGCTTCCATAAAAGGGGCAGGGCGAAGGGGTTACGGTATAACAGAAGGTATCAAAACCTATAGGGCACCTCCCGTGGACATAAAACCTTGAAATTTGGAACGGAGGTAGAACTTGGTGTGCAAAATATATAGGGTACTTCTACTCAGCATAGAACCTTTAAAATTGGTGTATAGTGGTGGGTAGTGCTTGTGGTGTAGACAAATGTCGAACATTTTAGATTTCCTTAAAGTGGGTGAGGCCCGGACCAATATGTTAATCATTGCGGCATATCATCATGTGGAATATAATTTTGGTATTTACTAAATCTATTATTGGGTATTTATTGTTATATGGGATAGTTGGTGGTATTTTGGGATATTTTAAGAGATGTTGGGGTATTTAGTGTTATATGGAATATTTGGTGGTACGAGTATATTGAGATATTTTAGGAAATGTTGGGGTATCTAGTGTTATATGGTGTATTTATTGTTATATGGGATATTTGGCGGTATTTTGCGATATTATAGGATATGTTGGGGTATATAGTATTATATGGGTTATTTAGTGGTATTTTGGAGTATTTTAGGATATGTTGGAGTATTAATTATTATATGGGATATTTGGTGTTATTGACGGATATTTTAGAATATGCTGGGATATTTAGTGTCATATGGGATATTTGGTGATAAGTTGGGATATTTAAGGATATGTTGGGTATCTAGTGTTATATGAGTTATTTATTATCATATGAGATATTTAGTATTTAGTGTTATATGGGGTATTTTAGGATATGTTGACGTATTTATTTGGCATATTTGGCGGTATTTTGGGATAATTTGGGCTATGTTGGTGTATTTAGGGTCATATTGGGTATTTAATGTTATAAGGAACATTTTATGGTATGTTGGGGTATTTAATATTATATCGGGTATTGTTATATGGGATACAATTACTCCAATATATAATAAGACACAACAAAATTGAACTTAACATGTAACACTAAATATTCCAACATATCCTAAAATATTACTAAATGCCTTAAAATACCACAAAATGTTCCATATAACCATAAATGCCCCAACATATCATAAAATATTCTAAAATTGCACCAAGTACACATTAAAAACCTTTTTGAAAGATATGTTTGCATTAAAAATAGCTCAACAGCCTGAAGTCTTACTAACCTAACGATTGCTTGTCGGCTTTTTTTTTTTTTTTTTTCACTAAATTATTACATTACAAGGTGTGTACCCATGGCTAATCTTTGCAAAAAGTATAGATATCTCACGAAAAAATATTGCTATTAAAAGAGGCTAAGTCCTAGCTAAGTAGTAGTAGATTACAAAATCCGTAACAATTCAGCCAGGGAAAGAGTGAGATATAAAAGTGGGCCAAGTTCAACTTGTTTCCATGTTTTCCCAAATAGAATTTTACTAACCAATTATAGTGACAAATCAGACCCATTTGCTCGTTGTGACCTAGCCAATGGAGACATGGTCTCTGTTCATTAAAACTTTTGAATTTTATTGGAAATGAATACCTTGTTTTTCTTCAAAATTCCAATATTTAATTGGCTCTATTTTTTCTTAAGGGCTTAGAATAATGTGAGTATCACAATTAGGGAATATGATCAACCCGCTGAGTAAGGTACCGTTATTCGATTCCTTAGCGAGAAATACGCAGTCTTATTGCAAACGTCCATATTACCTAAAATATCCGTGGCCGTGGTGTTGTGGTAACATCACGATTGTCACGCTACAGGTTCACGGTTCAAATCCTGATGTCAATAATCATCTATTTATTTCGCATGAAATAAATAAAAAAGTCGATCAATTGCGAAAGCTTAGTCAACTCTACTGCGAAGGCATAACACTGGCAGTAGGGTGGTCATATGGCTTAAATGCAACTTGATCGTAATGATGACATCAGGAGGACGGAAAAAAATACTGTGAATCATGAGCAACGACAAAAGCAAAAACAAACAAGCTCCCCAGTTATCTGGACAGCCACCCTTGGAGTTCACTGAAACTTAACACCAGCTGAGTTTCAAACCAACTACACCAATCTGTCTTTCTCTCTGTCTCTTCCCCTTTCCTCAAAACGCCCGCGTCCTAAAATTAGTATAATGGTATTCATAACCCTTTTCACACGTGCAAATTATAAAAAAAAAATTCGTTTTCAAGAAAATTAAGGTTTGCGAAATTGGAAATAGAATTCAAATTCCTATTTCTCTTCTAGACATCGAGAGCTCCAAAAAGTTTACGGAGATGCTGCTCTAAATGAAACAGCGTGCTGTGATTGGTTCCGTTGCTTCAAAGACGGTGTTTTCGATGTTGACGACCGTCCGCGTGAAGGATGGCCAAAATTCTTCGAAGACGCTGAATTGGAGGCATTGCTCCATGAGGATCCGTGCCAAACGCAAGAACAGCTTGCTTCAGCATTAAGAGTTACCCGTCAAGCCATTTCCAAGTGATTGCATGCATTTGGAATGATTCAAAAACAAGGAACTTGGGTTCCTTATGATTTGAAGTCAAGGGACGTTGAGCGTCGTTTTTTCGCCTGTGAACAACTGCTCCAGCGGCAAAAAAGGAAGAGTTTTCTTCATCGCATCGTGACGGATGATGAAAAATGCATTCATTACGGCAACCCAAAGAAAAAAAAGTCATGGGGACTGCCTGGTCATGCTTCTACGTCATCGGCTCGGCCGAATATTCACGCTGCGAAGATTATGCTGTGCATTTTGTGGGACCAGGTGGGTGTCATTTATTATGAACTTTTGAAACCCAACGAAACCATCACTGGGGAACGGTATCGACTTCAATTGATGCGATTAAGCCGAGCACTGCGCGGAAAATGGCCACAATACAAGCAGAGGCACGAAAAAGTGATTCTACAGCATAACAACCGCCGGCCTCACGTTACAAAACCCATTAAAACCGACCTGGAAACGCCACATTCCCCAGATATTGCGCCATCCGATCATTACTCGTTCCATTCGATGGCACATGGTTTGGATGATCAGTAGTTCCGCTCTTATGAAGAAATCAAAAAATTGCTTGATTCGTGGATAGCCTCAAAAGATGAACACTTTTACCTCAACGGTATTCGAGCTCTCTGCCAGAAAGATGAGAAAAAGTTGTAGCTAGCGACGGCAATACTTTGAATGATTCATTTGTAACCATTTTTTCACAATAAAGTTGCATTTTCATCAAAGAAAAAACAGAACTTAGTTGCGCACCTAATAACATTTTGGCTACAAGTGTCTTACCTATTTGTTAGGTAGTTTGTACTGAATTTAAATTTATAATTGCGCAAATTAATGTTTGGTGTAGTATTTCTTGAAACAATTATTTTTGTTTGTACATATGTAAATAAAATTGGCATTTCGCACAAATTGTGCGACTGCGGGACTTGCAATATAAATGCCTGCATTTGGATGCATAATTGTTGGGAACAAATTCTGGTAAATGGTCTACACCGTCCAACCTCTTTTCAATAACTGGGTGTTCCACAACCTTTAGCCTCTTGTGCGGCTGCTCATTTTCCTTCTCGCTCTCGGATAAACTATTACAATCATAAGGTTCTTTCAACGAATAATTTATTAGGGTCGTGCCAAGACGCATTTTATAATTCAAGACAATCATAAGATCCTTGGGCGGGTTTCCTTCTGCTATTTGTACTTTTCTGTATATAATGTAACTGTTGGAAGATTACATCGATAGTATGACATGTATCGATCGCAGAGATCCACGCCACCCATTTTTTGATTGTAGAGATTGACAATAGCAGGTTGTTCAATTATAACTTTCCTTTTGTCGGATTTCGACCAGCGCTTACAGGATGTTAAGGGTCTGCGAATCCTAACGTATGAAAACATCATCAAAACTGGTTTGTTATTATTATTTTTTTTTAATTGTTTATTTCATTGCACTCATAGACTAACATAATTTATAGTTCTAATAAACTTAAAAATACACTATTATAATACCTTAAAGTAACCGATCTAAAGGGGGGGATACTTATAATATGATTTTTAGAAAACTTATTATAATTCTAGAGTTTTAATTTTAATCGATGTTTTTTTGTTAATTTCAAATTTAATTTTCTAATTTTTTTTTGTTTGTATTATTTCATTTTAAGGAACACATTTTTTTTTTTTTGTTCATAAAAACTAATCTATGTGATAAAAACTAAAACTACCTTACCCAAATTCTCGGTTCGGACCCTGATATGTGATTTCTGACCCGTCGCTGAAAAGAAAATGAGAGTTAGACCATTCAATCAGCCATTCAGCGGTATGTAAAAAATCACATATCAGGGTCCGTTCTTGCTTAACCTAAGTGTTAGCCAGTCTCAACCCAGTCGAGCCACCAATATCTCTCCCTATTCAACCTGTCGTCGTTTACTGAATCCCGGTCAGATATGCTTACGCAGTATCTCAAGTCAGCGTTTCCTTCTCCTGAGAACTGGTTTGTTATCCATCTATCTACAGCACATATTTTTTCGTCAGCTCTTACCCACTCATCATATCGTCCCTTATCATTTTGGAATCCATTCTTATTTTGCTTGCAACTGGTCCCATTCTGTTCCTCATAACACTTCCTACTCGGTAGATATTTTTACCCAAAAGGAGGTCAATTGTTTTATGGCTTGTCATATGTATATATATGCAGTGCTGTTTCGTTAACCGTGGGTCCTGAGTCGAACCGTCGTGGCGAACAGATCTCGTACTAATTGTGATAAAACAAATCGCTGTGTTTGCCTTTACCTTGACGGCTTTTGCCGCTCATATAAATTTTCCTTGAGACAGTGACTCTAAAAAGTGAAAATTGGTGAAAAACTAAAATAATATCTCAGCATTAATGTCCAAATCTGAAAAAAGTGATCAGTTTGCAACGCAAAATAGTGCACGTGTTTCCCATGACATTCTTAAAAAAGATAAATATGCTTTACCCATGAGCAATATACACTCAATAAGTAAGATTGCAACAAGTAGTTCTCTCAGAGCACCACGAAATCGAATGAATTAAAGAGAGGTGCAGACGATTCACCGACTGATTCTTCAATCGCAGAACTTCATCCCACGAAGCTCTTTGCTTGTGAGAACATTTATACCCAAAACATGGATGTAAACATCGATGAAAATGTTGACACCACTGAGTGGACAATTGTCATGAATAAATTTAAGAGAGCCGCCAGCAGCTACACAAGCTGATCCTGTTAACAACGCTACAACTACCAACAACGAAGCAGATAAGCAGTCTCATCAACCATCAATCAATTTAAACGTCAATTCTACTCCACGAAAAGTAAATAAAAAACATTTTTGTCCGCCCATATTTATTTTTGGTGCTAATTGCACTCTTATAAGTGATTTGCTAAAACTCGCAGCAGTAGAATGTAATATTTCAGACTTAGAACATAAATTTGTTAACATGGGCTACCGAAAAACAAAGGTTTATGTTAGTAACTCATCTGTTCATAAGCTAATCATCGACAGACTTCGTGGAACGGGGATAGGAGCATTCTCATTCTCTCCCAAAGACACTAAAAAAGCGTCAATCTTGTTGGAGGGTCTTGATGGGGACACCCCAATAGACAAAATTAAAAAAGCCTTGGACGAAACTGTTCCCAATGTAAAAATAAGTAAAATAACACCGTTTTCCACGTCTAGAACTAAGGAGCTAGATTTAAAATTGAATATGTTTGTTGTGCAGTTAGAGATAGGAGAGTCCATTAAAGACCTTACTAGTGCAAGGTATTTGCTCTATCAACGTGTTTACTGGGAAAAGAAGCATAATCGGGCAGTAATACGTTGCTACCGCTGTCAACGTTTTGGACATTCAGGCGAATGTTGTGCCTATGTAAGTCGATGTGTTCTTTGTGGGGAGAATCACGACTCAAATGAATGTATTAATTCGTTTAAGATCCTAAAAGAAAAAATGAAGAAGTGCCGATCCCTAAATGCGTAAACTGCAATAAAATTGGTCATGCAGCCAGTTATCAGGGTTGTCCAACTTATCTCAAGTATAAAGATAGGAAAGAATCAGCTTCTCAAAGGGCTAGACAAGCCGTAAGTAAAACTAGAACTCTCGTTGAAGAATCCATCTTTAATTTTACAAATTCAAATGTTTCTTTCGCTGACCAAGCGAAAACTTCTACCAGTCAACCAAAGATTAATCGTTCTGCTAAAAGTAGAATCCAACCTGAGGAAAACCCTTCCTCTATAGCTTTCTACAATTCGAATGCCCAAAAAGGAGATCTTAATGACTTTCTTAACGAAGCAAAAAATCTGTTCAATATTTCTTTTATAGATCTTTTGACAAAAATCAGGCAATTTTGCCCTAAATACAAATTGATGAAAACCCAGGAGGAAAAAATGTTTTCCTACCTTGAGTTTGTTGCTTCCATTGTTGTATAATGATGTCTATAACAAAATTAAAAATTATATCGATAAATTTCAATTCAATAATTTCAAATGAAAAAAGACTCGCGCTTTCAAACACCCTAAAAACACAAAAACCTCAAATATGTTTCCTCTCTGAAACTAGATTATCTGAAAGATATAAGCCATCATTTGGAGGCTTTAACATTATAAGAAATGATACTGGCAGAGGAACGGCAATTTTAGTGATAGCTTTTCGGTGTGCCTTGCTTCAGTTTCCTCTCTAAACTCCACCGGTTCAAATTTTGGATTGCTGATTGGTAGCATTTACATTCCTTCAAACGCTGGACAGCGTTTATGCAGAGATCTTGATGTCCTTTATACGTTCATTAATAATTATAATGCCGTTATAATTGGGGGGGATTTTAATGCTCGTCACCCTGCGGGGGAGACAGTGTCCGTAATAACAACGGAAATCTTTTGAACAATTGGTTCAACAACGGTCCATACCTAAATCTTGACTTAATTCCCTCTAACACCCGACATATCCAAGATCCTCCTCCCATTTGGATTTTTTTTATAATTTCTTCATTCCTTAACCCCGCAAATGTAGCAATCAATCCTTCGATGCCTTCAACATGTGAAACCTTTTCAGCACTTTCTGATCACTTTGGAATCCTCTTAGAAGTACATGTTAAAGATTTCTCCCCTATTTTGGTGCCTCCATCTACATACAGGAGCTATAAAAATACAAATTGGGAAGCTTTTCGTCTTATTCTACATAGCTCAATGTCCTCACTAGTTGTACCTGCTGAAAGGAACATATCAAATTCAGAAATAGACAACCTTATAGTTCAACTTAACGCATTAATTATTTCCAAAGTAGAAAGACATTCAGAAATTCATAATGTTACAGATCACAAGTATCATTACATTTCTGATTTGACTAAGAAGCTGATTGAACTACGAAGAATTTGGCTTAAACAACTTAAAAGACTCTATCATCGTCACTTGAATAGAGTTAATCCTGAATATCGTGAGCTCCTTGCAAGAATACAGTGTTTAGGTAAAATTATAAAAGAAAAAGTTGATTTAGACCACAATAATTCTTTTAGGTCTAGATTGGAGAAAATCAAACCATCTCCCCAAGCTTTCAAAGAGATAGACAATGTGAGTGGACGTAAATTCTTTGGTACAGATATTTCAAAAGATGCGCTCTTTTATAATGGCCAAAAGCTGATTGACATTCAAACCAAATTAAACGCATTTAAAAATCTTTACTCTGCAGATTATTCTGAAAGAGCGTCCTCAGATGATCAGAACTTTGAACAAGAAGTTCTATCTACAGTAAATAATTTTAAAGAAACCTATTGTGCTGAAGCGCTTGTTACTTTTTCGCTGTCTAACAGTGCTTGTGATCCAGGAATACCTCCGTTCACTTCACCTAACAGTGTAAATAATTTCAGAATCTCTCTTAATAATAAAAAATCCACAGGCGCCGATCAAATTTCAAATTTCGTCTTAAAAAAATGTCCTCATTCTTTTGATATTACATTGTCGTCAATATTCAACCAATGTATTAATAATGGTTACTTTCCGGAAATTTGGAAACAAACTAAACTTTCGCTGATAGCAAAAAAAAAAGGCTGCAAAAGAAGTTAATAACTTTCGTCCTATATCGCTTCTTCCCAATATTGGTAAATTATTTGAGCGAGTGTTAGCCAACCCCTTAAATAGCTTTTGTGAAGATGCTAACATCATTCCAAACAATCAATTTGGGTTTAAAAAAGGAAACTCCACAGAACATGCACTACTCATATTCCAGAATAAAGTTTTCCTCTTCCAGACCCTATAATGGGAGAACCTGAATCACTCCATTTCGCGGATGACACCATTATACTGGCAAGCGACTTACGACCAATCCTAGCCCTTAACAAAATTAAAGAAAGACTTCCACACGTGGAAAATTATTTTAAAAAGTGGACATTAAAAATCAATACCAGAAAATGTGGACTAACATGTTTTAGAAACGCCAGTGGGAAGGGACACTATCTTGCAGTTAGGGAGAGCAAATCCCTATGTTTGATAATAAACAACTATTCAATTCCATTACGTTCCGAAACAAAGTACCTCGGAATCAACTTTCAGAACCGATTTCTTTTCAACAAGCATGGTAGGGCTGTGCTTAATAGGGCAAAAATGGTAACCGGAACACTAAAACCTTTACTTAATTCTAAACACATGTTAGGAAAAACTAAGATTCTTATGTACAAGACCCTCATAAGACCAATTTTGACATATGGATTCTGTACGTGGTTTACCATATCACCCACTGTAGCAAAAGAAATGGAGATTTTCGAAAGAAAATCCTGAGATCATGCTGCGGAGTTTTTAGAAAGCCGAATAAAAAATGGTTTTCTAATAAAACTGTATACGACGCAACCCAGATTAAACCTCTTATGAACTACCAAATAGATCTTCTTTTAAAAAAGATGGAACGAATAAGTTCTCACCCAAACCCGCTGGTAAGATCTTTAATGGACTCCAATATCGATGACAGTCTGGTGAATCAATATTATTTGTCAGCATTTAGCTCAGTAAATGAGAGGTCCTTACCTCTATTAAGACCATATGCAAATGAAAACCTGCTAGCCCCGTTTTATGAAAAAGCATCCCCTATTAATTATAGGGGATGATATTGTGTAAATATAAACCTGAAGAGAAGTAACTGCTAACATAAGCCTTTGTTTTAACGTAAAATGCTTTAGATTTCCTTGTGATTATATAATTTACTTATATAGGAAACCATTAAGGATTTTAAAGCTTTTACAGTCATTATACGTATGCAGACACATGCACACTATTTATATGTTTTGATGTTTTTTTAGTTATAGTCTTCCTTGTAGTTGTAGTTTTAGGGTTAAGTTCTAGTCATTAAGTTAAGATTGCCAAAAAAGAGCAAAGTAGTGAATGCACGCCGGGAGCAAGCGTACAGAAATGAAGTGACTTTCAAACTATATTGTAATGGATTCTGATTAATATCGGTTTAAATATTTAATAACTTTTCTTTAAGTCAGACATATCAATAAGTCGACCAACATTTTAATTGATTGTAAATATTAATGTACTGAATTATATGCCTCAATAAAGTATAAGTAAATAAGTAAGTTTCGTTAACCGTGCTGTCAGCTCTTTTACAACAGAAGCACCTAAGCCAATTTCTTTCATGAGAGCTTCTGGAAAATAACGTTTCCCTGTGTAAATTTGAAAATCAAGGATGACTCCGTCTGGTGCTGCTGCCATTACAAAGTTTTTTAGACCCACAGGATTTGGCTTGGACGGAACGTATTGACGTTGGGGACATTTAACGCTGAAAGGAACCATTTGCTCATCTATGGACAAATGGGAGAGAATTGGCAAGGTGTGACTTTTTTTTTTGATACACGAAATAAAGGGGCGTATTTTCCAGAGTCTATCTTGCGAGGATCCTCCATAATTTCCGTATTGTCCACAAATTGCTTGTCATACAATTTGAAATTAATTTCAGTCCTAAATATTTGGACCAATACATCTTCAATTGGGGATACTTAAGACAACTCATGATGACATGCATGCCGGTCAAATGTAAAGCTCCACTTCGGATTTATTAATACTTTGCAGGTTATTTTGCTGACAAGAATACCAAGTGGTCGGGAATACTGTAGCGTTCCAAAAATAAATATTCAGATATTTTAGAAATACTTCCAAAATACCCTTGTCTAATACCTCGACTTCTTCATTCAAGCGAAGAGGGTATAAACGATTTTTTTTCTCTGAAAATAAACGTTAAATTTGAATAAAAGTAATTTTCACAATTTTCTATCACTTCACAGTACAGAACGAGCCAATTTTCAAAAACTGGCTACGCATTTGTTTGCAAAACCTAGTACGTCATTTGTTGCTATGTGTTCACAGAACTCAAATAATAAATTTGAAATTTTGAGAAAATTGATTTTTTTTTTTTCCAAATTCGGCCATTAGTAAAGTACCTTTAATTTTGAGGTTAGAATGAAAATTAATTTCAACTCGAATTGTGATCCTACAGATTGAAGATATAAAGTTTGAAGAAAATCGGTACAGGAGTTTGGTCCACTGTAGAGGGTAGCTAGTTGTCATGCGATCGTGGTTGTTTCTCAGGTAGAATGGCAAGCTTTGCAACATACTAAATAAACTATAGAATTCCTTCCTATGTTTTGGAAATATTGACGTTACGATCAAAGTATTACAATCTTTCTCAACTTTCTTATTATTATCTTTCGTGAAAAACACTTCTTCGGCAAGAGGATAACATTCTTGGTGATAATATATAACATAGACATATAAAATCAAGGTTCAGTCCCAATCCGACTGACTCACAAAATTTAGAGGGTACCCCCCGTAGACAAAGGATAAAATGAAAGGAAAAACTTAGCAGTAAATTTATTAATAGTCAGACATTATATAGTATCTGTCCAAGATTTCGTGTCCATGATGAAGTCAGTTAATGGGCCATTTAATTTGTTTTAAGTAATATTTCGTTTGATCTCTTCGAGTGGGGGATTATCTAGGGTGATGTCAGTAAAAAATGCTTCGCTTGCTTTTCAGTGAATCGTGTAGTACATAGCTCTTTCTATTAAAAATGAGGTTTCTTTTTACGTGTCCCATTCTCCATTATTTTTACTATTTTTCTATTATCTAGAGTGCTGTATTTGCTTATGTCAGGGGTCCACTGAAGATGCACTATCTGGAGTTCTGTTGGCAACATGATAAATTTTGTACCTTGTTCTTAGTTTGAGCTGCAGATTTGTTGCACTGGATAGAATTGGTTAGACTTTTAAGGGATGTTGTCCTTAGATTTCTCACCTTACAAATAAGTTAATTTTCTGCCGTCGACATTACATTTTCTAAATCCTTAGGATTTTCCATCACCTGAGATCTTGCAACTTTTAAATATAGTGCTGGTATGTGGAAAGTAGTCAAAAAGAGTCCATCTCTCAAATAGGTTAGAATGAATTCTAGGCGGCAGCAGTTGCTTTGAAATCTATCTACCAGTTTCTAGCACGCACTTTTTAATTCTTAGTGCAAGGTACGGATCTCTACGCTACGCATTGTATGATATAACTTTAAGTTAAAAGTAGGAGACAGCGAAACCTATAGAATAGCTTCAAAAATGTTGAGCTAAGCAAATTATGCTTGGTACTCTTATGAAAATAAGCAAAGACGGCCAATTAGGGTTGTGTCAAAAATTTTACACCATACCTCTACCTACACTAAAAAAAATGCTTAAAGGCAATAGATGCTACAATCAAACTTAAATGAAAATTAAGGAACCGCTAAACATATTTACATTAACATTCAGTGCTGAGGAGGAGATCGAACGTGGTTGAAACACAATCCAGAAACAAAATCACAACTTGTACGCAGAGGATGCAATTGTCAGGCTTTTGGGTACACGCAAAAATATTCCAACAGAACACCTAGATGTGGAAAATGTACATGCAAGCATTTTGCAAGTAATGGTAAAACCATAACAGTTCAAGGGAACGGCAACAACGAGCGTCGTGGCGCACGAAGTGAACTCACCCCCAACGATTTGAGTGGATTAAATCCTATTTATGTTCTGTGCACCTACTTATATACTACTAAAGTTTACAGATTAGTTCAGAGAACAATTGCTAATTATTTCAGGTGAATAGATCGCAGTATCATCGAAGAGCACAGAAAACGGACTGTTCTTCATCCGAGCCTAACTAACGGTCTTGACCGGGGTAGTTAAACGCCGAACATAAGGGGTGTCCAATTGCAAAGAAAAAATTCATTGTACGCGTTGTAAAGGTATGTTGTCGGAGTGGAGAGTTTTTGGGGAATATTGAATTTAAATTCAACTAGGAAATTTTGCGCTTTTCTTCGAAGTATCGGACGTATCGGCGCATTATAGTATTGTATAAAGTAGAACTCATACATTTCATTCATGTTAATTCTCCTTAGACTTTTTCGTTTCAAGGTCTTATCAGCGAGGTTTCTGGGTCCAACAATATATATGTGCATATTTTTGTTGAGGTTTTCCCTTAGCGATTCCTGAGCTTCTCTGATTTATTTTCTTATAGTTTGGAGCGTATCAGCTTCTTTGGAGGTAAGACGGCGAATTGTCATAGAAGCTTGGTTGCGTACAATTTCTTTTTGTGTAGGACCACAGATTTTAGTACAATTGTGATGAACATTTCATTATGTAAATTACAGATTTGTACAAAGAGAGTTAAAGATAAGAGAAAAGCACTTGTAAGTTAAGTATCATAGTTGGGGATTCTTCGAACTTTATTATCAAAAATGTATGGAAGATAATTTTGGTCCATATCCTTGGACATGTAAGTTCACCGAACAAATTATAACTCCGTCAAAAAAAAAAAATTCTCTTAAGTATTTTCTTCAGAAAACTCAATCCTGAGAGAAGGAATTAATTCCATAACTTACGTTTACAGTGTTGTTAATTGAACCAACTTCTGTAAGTTTGTGGCAGTTTTATTGATGTAGAAAAGAAAAAATAAAGTACACGACTGGGTCGCACGAACTTGCACCTAAATACAAAAACAAACAGGCAAAATGAAATCCATTAAATTAAAAAAAAAAAACTTGGCATACCATGATTTTGCATATAGGTTTATATAATAATATTTTTAAATATTAATTTCGAACAAAATCGATAGAGCCTTAGCCGCAAAATAGACAATTTTTAAGAACCAGCTAATAAGTTAATGGTTTTTGGTAAAAATCAAATCCACCGTAACTCAAGTATCAAATTTAATCAAAATGGTTAGAGCAGTTTTTGAGAAAATCGATTTTTTCCAAAATCAGCCTTTAATTTTGGAGTTAGAATGAAAATTCCGATTTCGCCTCGAATTGTGACCCCACAGACCCCAGTGAAGTCTGAAGAAAATCCGTCCAGCTTTATAGGCTGCAGGCATGTATACAGACAGACAGACATATTGAGTTTTTCTATCATAGTAATGACAAGTCAACAAACCAATGCTTACAAGTAAAAATATCCGCAACCGAAAGCGCTCATCGTCCTTTGTCGATTCGGTATGAATTGAATGAAATATTACATGTATATAATTTAAGGCATTTCTCTTCCGCTACCTGAGGTAGTGCCTATGCCAATCGTCTAAGCAAACTAACCGCCTTCGGGTTGTGATGTTTTCTTAAGCCCTGTAGTATAGGCATATTAGACCAATGAAAGCTCAACGGCTCAACTAATATCCATTAGTCTTGAAGAGATAACATATCAGACTTTTTGGTATGGACGGGACTTACCTGCTTTAGGGCTAAAGGCGGCCGTCAAAAAAGTTATGTTGCTAAGTTTTACCAAGTTGTTTTAGTTTTTCAAATCGTAATAAATTGTTCCTGGAATACTTTAAAAACTTTAGATTCGTGCTGACCATATTTCCCATATATTTAAATCCTCACTAAGTAGTGCAAAATAGTATGACTGCATGTATTCAACGTTGCTTCAGCAATGATATATGTACATGATCTTATTTATGGTGAGCTAAGTATGATGTTAGGTCATCAATTATGGTTTCACATGCAAGATTTAGTCCAATTTTCAACAACCGACCGACCGTGGTTCGATTTGATGTTTCGCTACTGTATTGGATGAAATTGGCAGGTCAGTTGAATCCGCATGATTGATGAATAGGTGGGAAAATGTCGCATAGTGCTACTGCTCTTTACCATGACAGCACTCGATGCGCTTTTCAAAATGAATTTGTGGTCGAAGATATTGGATGTTTATATCCTATCCAATATTGTATATTAATTTTGACACATAGTGTGTAACAAAGAGAAATAATGGTGATAGGCCACATAAAATATGCATGCAAAAGACACTACTAACAGCTGGGTATATTGAGAAATGTTCGTCCGTTTATCATCAGTTTTTGGTCCTTAAATTCGTATATGAGATTTCTAGAGCCCGAAGCAGTACATGTGTACACCATTTTGAAACGCCTACTTTCAGTCTTACCCATTACACATGCCCACGCCCAAATGTAGAGCGTTTTCTTGTATCTCAATGCAATATACTGACGTGAATAGTCCAAGATCTTATTTAAATCCACGAATTGGCTACGATAATAGATAACACCCACTCCCATTTTTCCAAAAATTATCTTCCTAAAAATAGTCTAAAATCATAGATGTATTTGAATAAAACATTAATCGCCAACTTTAATGGGGTTTTATTCAAAAATGTGAGACAGGGTATTATACGATCCGTTTGAAACGGTTTGCAACTTTTCTGTATGTTTTCTTCATTTTCTATCGTCCAGGACTTTTCTCTATTAAGAGACAGCAGTGAGTGAAATTAATAATTTCGACGTTTTGTTTGGCATCCGCCTCTCCCATTTTAAATGACAGCAAGACAAAACAATACAAATTCTCGAAATGCACACAAATCCGCAGTTGTTGAGCGGTGCCGAATGGCATCATTTGTGTTATTAATAAAGCACCGCAGCCAAATAAAGTTTTGTACGCCGATTGTTTTATAAATAAAATGGCATCGCAAATATTTATCCGTATCCAATGGGTGGGCAGTATTTTTGCAAGGACTTATTTCTTGTTCTATATCGAAACGATAAATACGTAGAAACAATAAAAGTGGAGATAAGTGGAGTAGCGGGAACTCGAAGTCTGCATTTTGTTTGCTGCAGTAATTATGTGGAACCACAGTGAACCATGTGGCAAGCCCATGATCGAAGGACAATGGAGGAGATTTCATGTTTTTAATTAGCAAATAGCTGTAGGGTGGTATATCTTAAAAGAAAATAATACAATGTGTTGTGAATATTCGCAATTAGGACAAGATTTCGAAGACAAAAATTGTTTAAGCAATGGATTCCTTGTTATCGCATTTTCGCCACCGGATCCCAAAGACGATGAAATAAGTATTCGAAATCCCAAAACAGTTGTTAAACTAATATCGCAATCGAGGCATTGAGGTTTGACAGTGCAGGTTCAATTGTTTCCGGTTCGAAGTTAGTAAAAGCTTCCTAAATGTCAAGGAACCCAACAAAGGTTTTAAATAGTATGCAGTGTGAGATGATAAGACCATATTCAGAGCTAAGCTTTATCGAAGAATTTTACCAATAACCAATATTTTCCATGGTTTTTAGAAGAACAATGACCAATTCATTTGCGAGTCGGGGCTCGCTCGATTACTGTACTGTCCTATTTAGAGTTCTACGTTAATATTATTATGATTATTATGTACATATGAAATGAATAATGAATATGATTCGATTTGTAAGGGTAAATTCAATATAAACTCTTTTTGTTTCATGTGTTTTTTCTTATATGACTCGAACAAGTCCCACTAAAGAATCTATATACATACTCGTATATGTATAAAACTCAATATAACCATGCTTGCATGCATGTTATGGACTCCGAAACCACTGAACCGATTGAGCTCAAATTTTCAGGCAATCTTCGGTATTGATATTTATTGGCCCGAGAGTGTTTCTGTGTAGTTTGGTCAAAATAGGCCCAGCAGTTTGCCCACGCCGGATACCCGGTAGTTGTTAATAGAATTTGATCTTGGTGGATTTTAATGTAAGGGATTTTAATGAAATTCGGGTCATGAGTAGTATGTTTAAGTAAGAATCATCAAAATCAGATATATCGGGAGTAAGATATGGTGGGGTGATTTTCAAGCCCACGGCTACCAACCACACATTTTTAAAAACGGCTTGTCGTGAAAACCGCAGGAACTTTCATTGGAATTTAACCTGCCTAAAGTGCATACGAACATCTTTTTCCAAAAATCAAGAGTCTCGTAAGTGAAAAAAAAAAAATGAAGGGTGGCGTTTTTAATGAGTAAAAGTCTCACTCAAAAAAAAAAACAGGCTTACGCAAGCAAGCGCAAGCCTTTTATATATTTTGCGTAGTCTTCTCATTACTTTACAAACCCTCAATTTTTTCAAATTTTTCGCGTTGATACTTTCGCAGATAGATATTTAGAAATAGCTTTTGTTTTGGTTTTTAAGTTTTTTTGTTCAACTAACTTAATCCGAAAAATGTTTTTAAATATTCGAATTCCTTACAACTCCAACTTTCATGTGATATATCACGTTATGGGGTGGAACAATTTTTTTTTTCTACACTATACCCCCAAAAGCCCCTTCTCTTTCACAATTGGTTTTCCTAATTATTTTCCGTTTGCGACATACTATTTTTGAAAATCTCTAGAGGTTCAAAAGTTACAAACGTGTGACTTACTGAAAGACAGGGAGACAGACACCGTGTTGATGATGAACTTAAAGACCTTTGAAAGTAGCCAATAGAGGATGATATCTGCTGGATTCCCATGATCCTGCTGACTTACGAACATGGTATAATGCTACGCATTGCTCAACAAAATTTACTATTTGATCTATTTGAAGAAGATCTGGTTGTATTTTGTTATAGGCCCCATTAATTGTTCTCCAGATTACGTCCAATATTCGAGGGAAATTCGTCGAAAGTAAATTCGAATTTAACATAACAAAATTGAACCTTTCTGAAATGATTTTTAACTTTTATTTGTGTAAGGTAATCTTGCACTGCGACCTAATGGTCTATTCCGTCATTAGAGTTTTCCACAGAATATAATTCCTTCAAAATTGTTATCGAGGGTCAAACATTCTTTCTTTGGCTTGGCAAGAATAGTTCACCCTAGAGCAGCCGTTCTAATCCGGTTTCTCTTAGGAATCTGAGAATGAGAAGTGGGTCTATGGTTGTCATATCCTCACCTGATAGTTTGTACTTGCCCATGCAATTCAATCTTTTGTGGATCAGTGCCCCACAAGACTCCAGAAGATGTTTTGGAGTCTCATTGGACTCATTGCAGAATCTGCAAAGGCTTTCGTTTGTTATACCCAGTTTCCTTAAATGGTCCCCAAGTTTACAGTGCCCCTTTAGAAAGCCTGTTAGGTACGTAGGTTATTCTTGTTAAGGCAGATGCACGCTTCGAATCCCTTCCGGTTGTAGTGTCCCAGAAGTTTCTCAGCTTGCCTCAGACCTGGAGTATTGATCCAAGTTCTCGCCCTGTTTACTTTCTCCATCTTCCTGAATTCTTCGCGTATAGTGTGGCTTCCTATTCCACAGAATGGTTCAGGTCTAATAAAGGATTCTGCTGCTCCTTGTCTTGCCAATGAGTCTGCTTCTTCATTGCCCTCTATTCCAGCGTGGCCGGGTATACAATAGAGAGTTACCTTGTTACTGCTACACAATTCATTAAGTTTGTACAGGCACACACAAGTTTTGATTTAATGACATGAGAGTCAAGTGCCTTAATAGCTGCTTGACTGCCTGACAATACTGCTATGTCGCATTTTTTGTATCTTCTATCGAGATTGAATTGAACACAACAGCGGATATTTCAGCTTGAAAGATGCTGGTACTTTTGCCTATAAGTCCCTGAGTACTTTGTTCTTGGCCCATATATTATGGATTCATTGATCCAAGTCTTCTTGTTACTCAACTTCATACGGAATTTTTTATCAACACTATCGTCTCTAGGAATTGCTAGAAGGGGGAGTTTCTTGAGAAGTACATCATATTCTTTTGAATTGATACTTTTCACCGTCCTTAGGATCATCCGCTTTGCGTTTTGCTCAACTACAATGTGAAGCGGAGTTAGTTCCAGGAATATTTTCATGGCAGCAGTTGAACGTGTTCTCATGACCCCAGTAATATAGAGGCAGGCAAGTCTTTGCACTTTAGTGAGTGTCTCCCTCGTTGTGAATATACTATCATAGTTCGTTTGGCCCACGCTATCGCTCCATATGCGATCATTGGTTTCACAATGGCAATATACACCCATCTTAGAATGCTCGGGTTAAGTCCCCAAGACTTACTCGCTAGGCTCCTGCATGTCATGAGAGCACGGGTGACCTTGTTAGAAATCTCTTCTGTGTGCTTTTTCCACATGAGTTTACTATCTTGATGTAATCCTAGATATTTCACTTCTTTTACTAGTATCACTTTTGTACCCGACAACCGAATTAGCTTCAGTTCAAGTTTTCTTTTCCTCGTAAATGGTATTATTGTAGTTTTTGCCGGGTTTATGTTGAGCCCAGCCATGCAGCACCATTCTTGAGTTACTTTTAGACCTCTTTGTATGATGTCACAAAGGGTTCCTTCAGACTTTCCTCTGGCAGTCAGTACTATGTCATCAACGTACGCTTGACAGTTTATTCCGAGATTGGTTAACTTTCAAGAAATTCATCCACAACTGAACTCCACATTATAATAGATAGTACTCCTCCTTGTGGGCATCTTCTTGTTGTGTTGACCTTAATGATTCTACGCGACGTCTGAGTTTCTGCTGATCTTGTTCTCAGCAACTTGTACATCCGCTTATCTGATAACTCTTTTTCTGTCCAGGGCTCGCTTAATGGTTTCGTGTGAAGTATTATCAAATGCCCCCTCAATGTCTAGGAAGGCGCAGAGAACAATCTCCTTCCTTTCAAGAGTTTCCTGTATGATTTCCGTCAACTGAAAAAGAGCCATGTCAGTGGATCTGCCCGCTCGGTATGCATGTTGACGGTAATGATTGGGGAACGTGTTTATTTGCCTGTCTTATTTACTTGTCCACAGCTTTTTCCATTGTTTTAAGAAGAAACGATGTTAGGCTGACTGGTCTGTATGACTTCGACTGTGTTGGGTCCTTTTTCTTTTTGGATATGAACACAACCTTCTCCTGTCTCCACTGCTTTGTAATATAAGCGAGTGCAAGACTACTTTTCATTATTCTGACTAGGTATGATAGTAGTCCTTCTTGTCCCTTCTATGGAAGGGGTGATGTGATGCTATCCACACTTGATGACTTAAATAACTGAAAGGAGCTGATTGCCCATTCAATTCTCCCTCTGAAATAGATTGTACTTGCAATTTTCCAATCTTCTTTCCGAGGTCTTGTTATGTTGTTCATGCTCTCTTCATTTGCTTTCTGCATACTTCTTAGAGCAGTAGTGCTCTTTCTTCCTTATCAATAGTGCAACTACAGTCTGGGTTTTTAGAGACGTATGCATGCTTTTCGAGTTACTTGCTGCTATTTTCGAAAACCTATAGAGGTACATTAGCTCAACAAATTGCTACTATTGAGAACGTTCTTCATTGCACGTTTGTCAAGTATTGAATACATTTTTTAGCAAAAAGCTGAAATGTTGCATTTTCCATTTTAGGAAGAAATGTATGTATTCTTGGTTTACTTCGAAATTATGCATATAGTACGAGTATTTCAGACCAAGAAGCGGGGGATGAATTAAAAAAAAAATAATATTTCCCCCTTAATATTAGGTGTTTCCTTTTCGTACGATTCGCTGAGATTCTCTCGACATAAATGCCGTGAATCTAAAATTCAACTAATTTCTTTAGATAGCTAGGTATGGTTCGATATCTTAATGACTCAGAATTCATTTTTACTCTTACATCATTGCGTTGGGCTTCAGACTTCAGTGAGAATGGGCTAGATTTCCTACAGTCTGGAGACCAGTATTACATTTTTAGAGCAAGTATTTTTACTTTCATGTTCTAAAGAAATGGATCTCAAAAAATCGTATACGAGGTCAGATTCTAACCGCACTAAATTCAAAACGTCTACAAAGTGGTTTACCGCATGTGCATGCATCTGTCTGTCTGCCCGTCCGTCTGTGTGTCTGTTGCATATACACCCTGTAGCCGAAGAGAAACACTGCTGCCACCTGCAACATAAATGACAGCGACATTCTTTTTTGTGACAGCTGTCTTGTCTTCGCCCTGAAGCAGCGTGCAAGCGTATTGAATTCAAGGTAACCTAACTATTGTATTAATAGAAATCTCTTATTATTAAAGTTTCAATCTTAACGTAAAGTAATCACCAGTTTTCATTTTAAAACACACAAAAGTGGCGACGAGGATGGGATAGCTGAAAATTTCATATAATAAAAGTATGGGCGATTCATCTGAAGACGAAGAAATTCAGTCCAGCGATCTGAATAAAAAAATTCATACAATTAAGAACGAGACTGCTTCGGAAAAGTCACCACCTTCTGGACCTCCTTCCAATTCTACAAATTCAAATATAATGTCAAGGGATATCTTTCTGGAGGCAAATGGAATCACGACGGCCAGTCTGAAACGAGCTACTTTTCTTACCGTTTGCGGAGCACCACTATTTGATCTAGTGGAATCTTTAATTTCACCAAAAAAGGTAACTGGACTTGATTACGATTCAATTTGTAAGACTCTCTCTGATCACTTCTCTCCACCTCCGTCGGAAATTGCCTCATTCTACATATTCTTCAAGAGAAATTAACTACCTGACGAAAAAACTACAGACTACATTGCAGAGCTTCGAAAAATTGCAAGCCACTGCAATTTCGGCGATTCATTAGACCGCATGCTACGGGACCGTTTCGTTTATGGACTCCGGGATAGCCGCTTACAACAGGAGCTTATAGCAACAAAAACGCTTGCATTCCAAAGCGCTCAGGAGAAAGCAGTTTCAGCTGAAGCTGCCATTCGCAGTTTACAAATGATTAAATCCAACACGCGTACGACGAGCATGTCAGATGATCAAATAAATGCGGTACAAAAAGGATTCAGCAAGGGAAAGACCAACAATTTCAAAACATCCAAAAATAATTTACTTGGCTCCGGTCTTAGTTCAGGTGCGTGCTATAGTTGTGGAGAGGCACACCAACGTACATCTTGCAGATTTCGCACAGTTGTCTGTAACAACTGTGGAAAAACAGGGCATATAAAAAAGGAATGTAGAAGTGGAAAGAGAGATGGTCAGGATCATACAAACTTCAAGAGAGCATCAAATTCAATCATTAATCTGGTATCCTGCGTTACAAATTTAAAACAACGAACAAATATAGTGCTAAATCGTCGCAAGTGCGAGTTCGAAGTAGACTCTGGATCCAATTTCACAATAATTTCTGATATTAGTTTTGATAGGTTATGGCCACATTTTAAACCGCAACTATCAAGGGTAGCATTAAATATAATGGATTTTCAAGGAAATGCAATAACTTTTAAAGGAGAATGTTCAGTCAGCGCCTAGTATAAAAATCGAGAAATCCGATCGATATCGCTGCTTATTGCTGCTGGTACGCGCACAAATATTTTAGGTTGCAACTGGTTTGCGCCCTTAGGAATTTCGATTCAAGGGGTTCATTCAGTAACATCTTCCATTGTCCACGAGGTCGTGAACGATTATCGCGATTTATTTTCAAATGAGCTGGATGCGTATAAAGGAACACCCATAACCCTTTCCTTAAACCCAAATGTTGCACCAATTCATTTACCTGCTAGAAGAATTCCTTTTGTGATTCGATCTAAGGTAGAAGCAGAGCTAGACCGCATGGTGGCACAAGGCGTTTTTGAATCCGTTGATTACTCTCGGTGGGCTACACCAATTGTTCCAGTACCAAAACCTTATGGAACCATACGAATTTGCGGTGATCATAAGGCAACTTTAAACAAAGCATTGCAGCCACATTGCTATCCAATACCTTCGATGCATGAGTTGATTGCAAATCTGCCACGCGGGGCTGTATTTGCAAAGTTGGATCTGGCACAGGCATATCAGCAACTTACTGTGGGTGACAAGACAGCTGAGGCTCAAACTATTATAACACACAAAGGCGCATTCAAGGCCAAAAGACTTGGAATTTCTTCCGCTCCAGGTGAATTTCAGAAATGCATGTCAGGTTTATTGCGTGGAATTGATGGGGTTGTGTGTTACTTAGATGACGTTGTTATTGTTGGAGATAATTCAAACGGCTTAGCTAGTAAACTTCGAGTAGTTTTCGATCGAATACGATCTTCTGGCCTTAAATTACGAAAAGAGAAATGCATGTTCAACGTTCCGTCCATTAATTTCTTGGGTTTTCGCATTGATGCAGAAGGAATTCATCCTCTAAAAGAAAAACTTTTGCCGATACAAAATACGCCTCCTCCGAAGAACAAGAGCGAGCTTCAAGCATTTCTAGGGCTTCTAAACTTCTACCATTCATTTCTTCGTTCAAAGGCAACGCTGGCCGAACCCCTTCACAGACTTTTAAATAAGAATTCTGCCTAGAAGTGGACTAAGATTCAACAAACGTCATTCGATAATCTTAAGAAGTTGTTATCATCAGACAGCGTTCTTATGCCCTTCAATGATAAATTACCTGTCGTTTTGACCTGTGACGCTTCGCCATATGGAGTTGGTTCAGTTTTAGCGCACTTGTTGCCAGATGGATCCGATCGACCAATTTCATATTATTCAAGGACACTCAAGCAATCGGAGCGAAATTATGCGCAACTTGATAAAGAAGCTCTGGCAATTATTGCAGGCATTAAAAAGTTTCATGACTACATAAACGGCAGACAATTCGTGATATACACAGATCACAAACCGTTGCTGGGTCTGTTCTCACCTGGCAAACCTACACCAAATACTCTTTCTGAGAGGCTGCTTCGTTCAATTGTTTTCTTAAGCGCCTACAACTACAAGCTTCAATACAAAGCCGGAAAAGACATCGCACATGCCGACGCATTCAGTCGCCTACCAGAGGGAGACGAGGAGGAAATAGTTTTGATGATAGATTTGCTGGATTCGCCGCTACTACAGGCTAGTGATATTGCAAGGGACACCAAAAAGGACAAAATGTTGTCACGTGTTTTACACTGGACGTTGAGGGGATGGCCAGTTGTCGCTGAATCAGATTTCAAGGTCTTTTTCGATCGGAGGAACGAGATTTCGTCCATTAGAGGGTGCCTAGTATTTGGTCAGCGAGTGGTGATTCCTAAAATTCATCGAATGAAACTTCTTGCAGCACTTCATGCAAACCACCCTGGAATAGTTCGTATGAAAGCTTTGGCCAGGAGTTACGTCTGGTGGCCAAAAATTGATGGCGACATCGAACAGACAGTAAAGCGGTGTAATATCTGTCAACAGATGCGTTCCGACAATTCTCCTATCAAGGGATACACCTGGGAGGAAGAGAAAAATCCGTGGTGCAGAATTCACATAGACTTGCCGGTCCATTTAAAGGAAATCTTTTCTTTTTTGTGGTCGACGCATACTCCAAATGGTTGGAGGTCCAACCAGTTTCTGCTACATCGTCCTCGTGCGTGATGTCAGTTTTGAGACAACTTTTTGCTACGCATGGGTTACCCGATGTCATTGTTTCTGACAATGGAACGGCGTTCACATCCCTCGATTTGAAGATATTCTGTGAAAATAATTTAATTAAACATATCTTTTCAGCTCCATTTCATCCATCTACAAATGGCCAAGTGGAGCGAATGGTGCGCTCCACAAAGGACTATTTAAAAAAGATTCCAAATGGAGATATTCGATTGCGATTAGCTCGATATTTGTTGGACCAACATGTAACACCACATACTGGTCGTTCGCCGGCGGAGTTACTTTTCAATCGCCGACCATGTACATATTTCGACAAACTTCATCCTGAATCAATGCCGGTTCAGGCAAAGGTGACACAGCAAGAGGTATCGAAGGTAAATAACTACGATAGTGGTGAACCAGTGTGGTATCGAAATTACGCACCAGGACCTAGATGGGTACCCGGCCGTATATGGAAAGTCAGAGGTCCGGTCTCGGTCGTCATCGAGTCTGAAGGCGGTCAAGAGTTACATCGTCATGCTGATCAGGTTCGTCGTAGATCACTAGCGCAGACCGTTACCAATCCTGAAGATGCAGCTCCAGAAGAAATAGCCGAGATGCCAATTCCAAATATTCCTCAGTCCGAAGTTCGACGATCTGAAAGGATTCGCAACAAGTTTAAAAGTCCTCAGTAGTTTCATCCATGGGTGAAGGAGTGTTGCATATACACCCTGTAGCCGAAGAGAAACACTGCTGCCACCTGCAACATAAATGACAGCGACATTCTTTTTTGTGACGGCTGTCTTGTCTTCTCCCTGAAGCAGCGTGCAAGCGTATTGAATTCAAGATAACCTAACTATTGTATTAATAGAAATCTCTTATTATTAAAGTTTCAATCTTAACATAAAATAATCACCAGTTTTCATTTTAAAATACACAAAAGTGTCTCTGTGTGAGATTGTCTTCATAATAAATTCTGAGAAAATGCATTAACTTGAATGATTATGAAGTTAGGCAATAGATGTGGTGATATCGGTGGTAAATGGATTAAGGGTTTTGAAAATGCAATTAATTTTATGTTGCTTTTGCATGAAGTTTTCGGGTCCATCGGATTAGTGGTTTTGAAGATACAGTTAATTTTGCGCAATTTCGGCATGCTTTTTCTATCAGCAATACTTCTGCAAAACTGCACCAATTTCAATGATTTTTTCTGAAAACTATTATTGTGAAGTAGAACTATAGATTCATCAATTGTGATACAGTTAATTTTGTTAAATTCCTAATATTTTCGTAATTGCAAAAATCCACCGATTTCAATAATTTTCTTTAGCAAAATATGTGCTTGAAGAATAACTCAAAATACGGATTTTGGTGTTCATCGGCTTAGCAGTTTGTAAAATACAGTTAACCTTTTGTATTTCATATTTAATTTGTGCAAAACTGCACGTATTTCTACGGGTCTTCTAGGATAATGTGTACTTGCCTCAATGAGAAATCAAACTCTATTAATCTTGCTGCCAATCGTATTAACGGTTTTCAAAATACACTTAATTTTGTGCAGTTTTGGCATATTTTTTTTGTTTACTACTTTCGCAAAAATGCTTCGATTTGAATAATTTTTTAGTAGAATACTTACGTGATCTTGATATTATTTGGATTGGTGTTTTTGAAACTATAGTTCGTTTTGTTCACTTTCAATATTTTTTTTTTTTAGTTTGTTTAGCACCTAATTGAATGACACATTTTGCAAACTATTAACCTGAACCAGAACTTAAGATTCATTACTTGTGGTAGTAATCGGATTAAAGTTACAGTTTCTTTTCAAACCAGAGATTTTTTCGAAATCCAGAACTAAAAATCCACTGCACCTTCAACTCAAGTCCTTGCCCTGATTCGAGGGTGCGATATAATTTAGCTTGGTTTCCTCAGTACTGAAGGAATATCGAGCGCATATATTAAAATAGGCGCCTCCTGACTAGAAATGACACGCTGGATAGTGTCGGTATGTTTTCTGTTCACTGCCTTTGAGCAATTTTTTACGCGGCCTATATCTACTATGATGGGTTATGGGTACCTCTTCAGTAACTGAGCAGAGTAAAGATACCGCACCGAAAAAATATATATATATTTTTATCTATTGTTAATTGTTTATTATTTATTTATTATTCATTGTGTACTTATAATATATTATTTATTATTTATTATTTATTATTTACTATTTATTATTTATTATTTATTATTTATTATTTATTATTTATTATTTATTATTTATTTATTATTTATTATTTATTATTTATTATTTATTATTTATTATTTATTATTTATTATTTATTATTTATTATTTATTATTTATTATTTATTATTTATTATTTATTATTTATTATTTATTATTTATTATTTATTATTTATTATTTATTATTTATTATTTATTATTTATTATTTATTATTTATTATTTATTATTTATTATTTATTATTTATTATTTATTATTTATTATTTATTATTTATTATTTATTATTTATTATTTATTATTTATTATTTATTATTTATTATTTATTATTTATTATTTATTATTTATTATTTATTATTTATTATTTATTATTTATTATTTATTATTTATTATTTATTATTTATTATTTATTATTTATTATTTATTATTTATTATTTATTATTTATTATTTATTATTTATTATTTATTATTTATTATTTATGATTTATTATTTATTATTTATTATTTATTATTTATTATTCATTGTTTATTATTTATTATTTATTATTTATTATTTATTGTTTATTTATTTCAGCCAGGGCGAGCGTAGATTTCAATTATAAAATAAATGTGAATTTAGTCTTACCTGTAGCGTCGAGGAATAAAGATCTCTTTTGTATATACGGACATACTTGTTGTTTTATTGTAAACCGGTGGTGCACGCTTAAGGTCGTGCCGGTAGTAATTTTTTTTAGAACATTCAAGGAGGAAATTTGCAACTGGCGCCCGAGCAGGGACCCCTTATCCTGGCGAGTGAAAAAAAAAAAGAAAAAAAAAGAAGGATAATAATAGGGTGTAATAAAAACAAAAAAATTAATGTGCGGAAATACGTATAAAATAATCAAATAAAATAAGTGTTGCACTGAGAAATTAAATTCAAACAGACATAGCTAAATTAAAATTCTGTAGTTAATGTGCGGAAAACCGTATAAAATAATCGAATAAAATAAGTGTTGCGTTGCGAAGCTAAATTCAAACAAAATAATTAAATTAAAATCCTGTGTGTGTGAAAACAGGAACTAAATTTTAAAAAAAATAATAATAAAAAGAAAAACCCCTGTGGGTGTGGAAAATAAAATATAAAATGCTACCGATAAGGAGGACTCAAGCACTACCGGAAGGAATCAACCATAATACAGGACTTCAACGAGGCGATGACAGGCTGGTTTATAATAACGATTTTTACGTAAGACTAGTAGTTATAAGTAAAATTAAATTGATTAAAACAACTAAATTGATTAAAACAATTGAATCGAATTTAAGAAAACCTTAACAGTTATAATCGTACGGAAGATTCATTTACTTATATAAGATAACACAGTAGTCATTTCTGTCGTTATAGTTCGTGTTTTATCTTCCTAGAATTAATTGATACCCCACTTCACACATCATCCCATGGTATGGAAGAATTAAAGAGCTCAGTGACCCAGCTGACGGGCGCGATTAATAGCGTTCTTCAGCAGCTTAGGGGTATAGAGGGCCGCATTACCCAAATTGAGCAGTGTAACCCCAGCCAAGCTATTCAATCCCTTTCAGAGAAATTGAAAGCTGTAGAGAATCGTATTCGCTCGATGGAGCAGATAGAGAGTCTAGTACCTCTCCGAGGGCCTAATAGCGAGCAAAACCTGAAGGAGATATCCAAGCTTCCTGATTCTGTGAAGGAACTCCAGGTTTTCGAGGGCAACCCAGTCCACTATGTTTCCTTGGTTCATAGTGTAGAAACTGTGCTGAAGGACTTCGAAATCGGTCGTAGCAAGCCCATCTATCGGGCGATCCTTCAGCATATTCGCCAAAAAATTAGGGGCAAGGCAGACTCTGCACTAGTTTCCTACAACATTTTTGACAACGAATGTCCGGAAATAAAAAGAGTTCTTTCTCTCCACTACGCGGATAAGAGAAATATTCGCACTCTCGAATATCAGCTGAACCGGTTGGAACAAGGCGGCTCACGGGTCGATGACTTCTACGCCACCGTGAATCATCAATTTTCTCTCATTATCAGCAAAATCAGGGCAGAAGAATACTCCGAAGAGACGATGAGCGCCCTTATAGAGTCTTATAGGAACCGTGCTCTCGATGTCTTCGTACGAGGGCTAAGCGGGGATCTCTTCAAGCTATTGATAATTCAAAAACCTAGGACCCTGCCTGAAGCATATTCAGCTTGCCTGGAAATGCAAAACCTCAATTTCCGGAACAACTTCGTACATGTTAAAGCACCAAACCTAATATCTTCCCCGATTAGTTACAACTTTGGGCAGGCAAACAGCCCTCACCATTGACCGTTCCCTTCCCGGAACTCAGAGTTCCGCCGAAGTTATGTCCCATCAAGACTTTTAGGTCCAAAATCACCGATTAAGATGGAAGTGGATAATTCCATTCAATCCAGAAACGTAAATTATACAAATCGCCTGGACAACCCATTTAAGAGAGAAGGGAGGTCAGATAATTACCCTAGGAAGCAGCAGAGAATGTTCCACATTGCCTCAGCGGCGGTCGAGGACGAAAGGGCTACGGTAGATTCAAATACTTCTCTTAACGAGGAAACTGCACCAGAAAATTTTATGATGGGCGCCTCGTTTCCAGCGTACCATACATAGAGTGTGTAACGCGGAACGGGGTCGTTTTAAGTTTTTTGGTAGACACAGGGGCTAATAAAAATTTCATAAGACCCGAATTAGCTCCATACCCCGACCCCGTTCAAACTCCATTTTACGCAAATAGCCCTGGCGGAAAAATTAAGGTTGAATACAAAATCAGTGGGAAGTTCTTTCACAGCCTGAGTTGTATATTAGTTACAACCTTTTTTATTCTTCCCAACTTAAAAACATTCGATGGAATAATTGGCGACGACACCCTGAAGGACCTCAGAGCAGTGATCGATAGGGACAAAAATTGCCTCACTATTGACTCTAATAAGGTCATTAAGCTGAAAAATCAGCCGTCGGAGTCGGTCAACCAAATTTTAACGACCAGTGAAAACATATCTGCATTAACTAAACCTAAGTTACATCTTCTATGCAGAAGGTTTAGCAATCTTTTTGGTCCAGTCGGTAATGAACAAATAAGGACAAATGTTAGAGCGGAAATTCGAACTACTACTGATGAAGCAATTTACACTAAGAGTTATCCCTATCCCGCCTACATGAGGGAGGAAGTTGAGAGACAGATCAAAGAGCTCCTGGCTAAAAACATCATTCATCCTTCGAACAGCCCATAGAATTCTCCTGTATGGGTGGTTCCCAAGAAGCCAAAGCCCAATGGCGAGAAGCAATATAGGATGGCGATTGATTTCAAGCGGCTTAATGCCGTAACAATTCCGGATACCTACCCCATACCCGACATTAATAGTACGCTTTCCAGTCTGGGAAACGCCAAGTTCTTCACGACTCTCGACCTGACGTTGGGATTTCATCAAATTTTGACGAATGGGAAGTACGAATATCTAAGACTCCCGTTTGGCCTGAAAAACGCACCGGCGATTTTTCAACGAATGATCGACGATGTGCTGAAAAAGCTTATTGGCAGAATTTGTTACGTGTATATCGATGACGTAATCATTTTCAGCAACACCGAGGGAGATCATTTGAGAAATATAGAAACTGTTTTCTCCAAGATCGAGTAGGCTGGGCCTGGTCAATCTAGAAAAGACCCACTTTATGGATACTAGTGTAGAATTTCTTGGATATCTAGTTACTCTTGAAGGTATCCTTCCTGATCCAAAAAAGGTTAAGGAAGTAGAAAAATCCTTCCTCCGAAAAACCTGAAGGAGCTTAAGAGTTTCCTCGGATTAACCGCATATTATAGGAAATTCATATGGGATTATGCCAAGGTTGCGAAACCCTTGACGAATATAACCAGAGGTGACTTTGCTCAGGTAAAAGCCAATCAGTCAAGGAAAGTCCCAGTTTCGCTCGATAGGGAGGCAACGAAGTCCTTCGAGATCTTGAAAGAACTGTTAACCTCGGCTGAGGTTTTGGCATTCCCAAACTTTGAACAAAGTTTTAACCTAACCACGGACACTTCCGACTACGCCATTGGTGCAGTCTTGTCCCAAGGTGAGCACGGGAAAGAAAGACCGATCGCATACATCTCACGTTCTCTGAGTCGGACGGAGGAAAATTACGCGACAAATGAGAAGGAGATGCTCGCGATTGTCTGGGCTCTTGATAATTTAAGGAATTATCTTTATGGTGCGAAGAAGGTCAGAATATATACTGACCATCAGCCTCTAACGTTTGCATTAAGTAATAGGAATCACAATGCTAAGCTCAAGCGTTGGAAAGCGAGGATTGAGGAGTACAATTACGAGTTGATTTACACTCCTGGTAAATCAAACTATGTTGCCGATGCTCTCTCTCGCCTTAAAACACAGTTAAACCATTTGTCAGACTCGTATACCGAATCTGCCAGCGAACCGCGGTCGAATGCTGGTTCTGTTACGGATACAGCAAGTGAAGGACGAACAACCATGGAAGGTGGTTCACGAACGGCCACGGCCGAAGAAGGGTATTGCGAGATCTCCGATAATGAAACAGACCAAGGTACTATGCACAGTGCTGATCAGGATGCTTCTGACCTATTACCGCATGTGGAAGCTCCAATTAACGTCTTCAGGAATCAGTTGATTTTTAAGATTGGAATTGATCTTACATCTCATGAGGAACCACATCCTGGCTATCATCGCCACTACATCTCCTTTAAGGAAATATTTATGGAAAAGCTCACAGGGGAATTAAGGGCTAAATTCAATCCGAGAGTAGCCAACGGGATAAAAATCCCCGGAAAGACTACCTTAACTTACTGCAAAGGGTTTACTTGGAACACTTTGCAAACTACAAAATACGGGTGACACAGAGAGTTGTAGAGGATGTTGCAAGTGAGGAGCGTAAGTTCATTATAATAGAAAATGAGCACAGGAGAGCCCACAGGGGTCCCAATGAGAATAGAGAACAAATCCTTGAAAGATTTTACTTTCCACGTATGATGGCTCAGATTAGGCAGTTTGCTGCCTCATGCGAAATTTGTAACTCAAACAAGTACGATCGACACCCGATATCTCCAGAATTACGGGAGACACCTATTCCTAAGTATCCATGCGAAATTCTTCACATGGATATCATGGAAATACAGAATGAGAAATTCCTAGCAGTGATGGACAAGTTTTCCAAATTTTCTAATTTTTTCCATATTAAGCAGAAATCAGCCATATACATTAGGTCGAAATTAATAAAGGCTTTACACTACTTCACAGTTCTCCAAGTCTTGGTCACAGACAATGAGAGAGGGTTTCTAAGCCCAATAGTCTTGAATTTCATTAAAACTTTAGGTATTATACTCTATTTAACCCCAGCTTACCGGAGCGAGGTAAACAGGCAGATAGAAAGGGTCCATTCTACTATTCTTGAAATTTATCGGTGTCTTAAGGTCGAAAGCCCACACCTCAAGGTTAAGGAACTCGTGTACGTTGCTGTTGACCGTTACAACAACACGGTCCATTCGGTTATCAAAGGGAAGCCCACCGACATTTTCTTTAATCGATCTCAGAGAATTAATTACCAAAATCTGTTAAACATTCGCTCAAAGATTAATAAGGATCTTAGGGGCATCATTAGAAGGAACATGGAAGCAAGGAATGTTAGACTAAACCTCAAAAGAACGGCGCCAAGGAAATACTGTGAGGGTGATGTGGTGTATGCCGCTGTGAAGTGTATAAAGGGTAAAAGTAAACCTTTATATAAAAAAGAAATTATCGCTAAGGACAATCGTGTCACAGTACCGACAGCAAGCGACAAGAGAATTCACAAAGCTCACATACGCAATGTAATGAAAAAGTAAGAATCAATTAACACTGTAAAAGAAACCATTTCCAAAAGCCCAGGATACTAAAGTAGCTAAAATAATTATGTCTAGGGGCCAACTCTCACAAAAAAAGGGGCCGGTTCTCTGAGAATTAATTCATTTTAATCATTCGTGGTGAAGGTCCTCGTACCATTAGTAGGTCGCTGCGAATATTAACGCATTAACGACTAAAGAGGATTCATACGAGCCTTCCGAGCGACAGCGACTATCCCGAAATGTTAATGGATAGCGCTCAGCGGGCATCTAGGGAAACAATAATAAGTAATTCTGGGCCTAAAATAATAATAAAAAAATAATATAAAATTTTTTTGAAATGAATGTAATAAAAAATAAAAAAAATTTTCTTGAAATGAATGCAATAAAAAATAAAAAAATTTTTTGAAATGAATGCAATAAAAAAAAAAAATTAATAAAAAGAATACCAATGTTAATATCATAAGTAGAACGAGTGAAGACACTCAAGCATTTCTATAATTATAAAGTAATAAACTAATTAGAGGGAAGAATATATGAATATTGTATTAAAACCATACTCTGTATAAAATATATAATACTAATTAATAAAGTAATGACATTATATTACAGTCTACCTCTTCTGGCTTACGTGCAAACCCTGCACATTTTTTTATATGAATCACCAATCGTGACGATTAAAGAAGGAAACGCCTGGTTGACCAATGGTTACTTTAAGCTTATACACGTAATAGACTTACAACAGTATGACATACTCACCGAACAGACCGAACAACTGATCGCCAAACATATCTCTGACAAAGAAGTCCGGCTCGTATTAGACTACCATCTGAACCAAATCAAAGAACGTATAGCCGAATTGACTGGCACTAGAAGTAGAAGAACGAGATCTATAAACTGGATAGGATCAGCTTGGAAGTGGCTGGCCGGCTTCCCCGACGCAACAGACTGGGACAAACTTCTAAAAGTACAAACGGACATAATAGACAACAATAATCAACAATACAAAATTAACCGCCAATTATTTAACAAGACGAACGAATTAGTAGATAAATTCAACCAGGTACTGGACCGTTACAAAAACGCAATACAGAAGCAGGATACGGAAAGATTAGGGCGTGACTTGCTAAGCAAGGTACTGATACTAAAGGAAGGAATAAACGAGATTATGAGGGCTTGTCAAATGGCCAAGAGTGGGATAGTTAACAGTAACATTCTCGACTCAGAGGAGGTCAATACTATATTAAATGAATTGGAAATTCTGCCATACCAGAACGTAGTAGAGGCCGTGGAATACGGACGTCCCTCTGTATTTAGCAACGGGACCCTATTGCAATATGTCCTGTCGGTTCCAAAAGTTGCAGGAGAAATGTTTCATCTGGTGTCTGCCCGTCAAGGACGGAAAACAAATTGAATTAGACTACACAAGGCTACTAATTAACCACGACAAAACTTATGGACTGAGCGGTGACTGTTTTAGTATAGGCAATACATCTGTGTGCGAGGAAAGTGCAGTAAAAAAATTACCAGAGGATTCATGTCTACCTAGGATCCTTAAAGGAGGCACACCCAGATGCAATCTTAAAAGCACGAATAAAGAAATTATAGAGCTAATAGGAGGAAACACAATCTTCTTAACTAACTTTAATGGTTCTCTCTTAAATAAGAATTCATCTATTCCATTAGAAGGTACTTATTTGATCCAGCTAGACAACGACACAGTCTACATCAAGGGCTGGATATACTCCAGTGAGAGTGCGAGTAGCCTGCAGCCACTTCCCCCTGTTTTGGCCAATATCACCAATGGAAGGGTCAGACCTGACTTGGATTACTTACATCACATTAGCGTCGAAAATATTGAACATATTAGATCCTTGAAAGAACGTTTTAATCTATCTATACTTACAGAAATTTCTATTATCATCTTGATCGTCATTTCTATTTGCCTATTATGGAAAAAAATCTACGGGAAGGTCAAGATTCCGGAGCTTCATTTCCCTTCCCGGAGTAAGCGCATATCTCCTACGACTCAAGGTTTTGTACCGGAAGTTCAACTACCTAAAAGAAGGTTAAGCTGCTCTACATGCTCAGCAATGGATCTGCGGGACGCAGATATTTAAGAGGGGGGCCGTTAACACGGGCGGTTATCCACACGCTCAACCTCCGAATGTAACCCAAGACAGTATCGGATTCAGGCATAGACGCATCGCTTGCACCTTTTGCCTTGCATGCGCGGGCGTGTTTGAATCATCGTGGGAATGTCGTGATCATGGTCAGCCAGGGCGAGCGTAGATTTCAATTATAAAATAAATGTGAATTTAGTCTTACCTGTAGCGTCGAGGAATAAAGATCTCTTTTGTATATACGGACATACTTGTTGTTTTATTGTAAACCGGTGGTGCACGCTTAAGGTCGTGCCGGTAGTAATTTTTTTTAGAACATTCAAGAAGGAAATTTGTAACTTACATCTGCGATATTTACAAACCTTCCAGATTTTTGTTTTGGTTTTCTTTTTATTGTATTTTTTTTTTTATTTTAATTTAATCTCATCATATGGAGGTTTTTTCCCATAGTTTTCCTCCGAACAGGCACTTCATTTATCGCCTTCTTTATTTTTTCACTAATATGTATTAGCATTTAATTTTTTAAAATTGTATTCGCATTAGTAAGGTTTTAATAACCATATCTTTGTGCAAGCCTGAGCAAATTAAATTAATACTGTATAAAATTAATGTTGTACTATGAAAGAAAGAAAATAAATATCTATTTATCTCACGGTGATATACTCGTAGGGAATGTACATTTATACATATCTGTATTTTTACCCGTTTCAACCATTTTGTGTGCCGCACGTACTTTATCTCTAAGGATCACTTAACAAATGAAATGGACATGTAGGTAAGACAGTGCATAGTCTAAAAATTTCATAACAGTACATTTTGTTGGCTGTTATGCGTGTTGTTCTTAGTAAGAATAAACATTTCAAAAACTTTTTCACAGGAAAAATATGAGTGTTGCATATTTTTGATTTTTTCTTGGAAAATAAATGTGTAATTATGTTTTTTTTACGTTATTTTATAGAATATATTCGTACCATTTCAGAAATACATTTAAATCTTATATTCATATGATAAGCTCGTTCTTATTCGATCATTACCTTAGAATTGATTCAATTTCAAAAACTTTTTCATAGCACATACATATGTATGTACATAATATGTTCATGTATACATATTATGTATTTTATTTATCTAAAATCCATGCAATAGTACGGAAGGAGACTGTTTAAAAATCCAATAAAATATTAAACTCCCTGGGAAAGTCAATTTGCCACCAATGAATAGTTTTGTAGAGGGAAACTTTTACCATTCCGTCGTATGCGTCTATGTACATACGTAGCCGCACGTATGGATCACAAACTATAAACCAGAAGCGAACCAACGAAGCTTAGAGTATGCAGGACACCAAATGTTTTCCTTCAATGATGAGACCAAAAATAAATAAAAATATCTTCACATGAACACAGTAATGACCAAGCCAACAAATAATAAAAAAAATAACTGAACCCGTAAAGATACAACATTTCAAACATGTACATACATACATATATATAAATAATATATCCTGGGTCCTCCTTTGTGCGACTACCATTACATTTTTAAAAAAGAACTACGTATTCATCTGAAAGCCACAAGAATACTACTACCAGCTGCTGCTATGAGCCCTGCTACCATTCCTGCTGTTACAACAATATTCCGAGCAACGAGAAGCACATATGGACGATAACATTGCTGCTCTATTTGTGATAAAGTATTTTTTCTTTGTATGTACAACCAGAAAATTCTGACTTGACCTCACAGGATGCCCTTCTTGAAGATAAGGACAATATTTGGTCGTCTTGTTTGGTCTTGCAATTCGTGAAGGCTAAAGGCGAATTCGTTACACACAAAGACATAAATCACCGAATTCTGTGAAAAAATCCCAACAACGAGATACTGTTGTAGAACTTGTCGTCGTTTGAAGTGCTTAAATGCTTTCTTCCTGTCATATGTGTGCAATGTGGTCACCCTCTCTCGATCATACATAGACGAGTATACTATAAAAATCACGTAATTTCTATAACTTAATTCCGTGTTATTAAGGAAACGCACAGAGGACGGATGGTTGGGTGGACGTGGAACTGATGTGGTTTAACATGAGCAATTCAATTTGATCCTGGGACAAGTTCATATGTGTACAAAATACAAAAATGAAAACCGTTTCTGTGCAGAATAAGGGAATAATTTATGATGAGTGAAATGCCACAAATCAAATTGGAAGGGTCTGTGCATTTCTTACGCGTCTATTCTTTTATTTATTTTTGCTTTAAGTGGAGGAAATTGTTGCTCCTGTGGTGACTATTTAAACGGGTGCAATATGTGCTAAATGGCAGTTATTAAAGTTTTGATGTTTTCTTTGTTTTTAATATTCTGAAAATGAATGTGACGTTTGTCCCTAATCATGTGTTAGTTACTGCACAGCGCTGCCACGATCGTCGCAAATTTATTGCATTTAACAAAATATTGTCCAATTTATTATAGTTTACTACCCACTTTAATAAAATCATTTATTTTGATACGATTTCCATTTTTCGCAGTATGATATTTTTGTTTCCTTTTCTCACAATCTCTAACACTGATAATATACTGGTACAAAACTCAGCAATCACCCCAAGGGGGAAGCTGGTATTTATTGAAAGAAACATGCACCAGCACAAGTAGCTGGATATACTAAAAGCAAATCTACGTTCCATCAGTGCAGAAATTGTGTATTTCAATTTCAATTTATTTAAACAATCATACACGATACAAAACCCATTATTGTTCAGAGTTAAACAGTGGAAGTTTAAGAAGAAAGTTGAAAACAAATCTAAAAACTAAAATATATATACAAATTTCATTTAATTAATGTAGAAAAAATCCCTTGTACCCTAGCCTTAATGTTAGCTTACTCCTTTCCAAAAATGACGACGTAAACCATTGATTTTCATGTACACATGAAAGTCACCGAATTCCTGGTATCTCCGTAAATCGGCTGAAAGCGAGTTTCGTAGTCGCACAGAATGTACAAAAAATTGATTTTCGGTAGTGTTATACCGGAAGGTTGACAAAATAAAGGCCCGACTTCTTTCTGAAGATGCATATTGAATTCTATGGTAAAGGTACTCCGGAATGCTATTTTGTTTGAGTTTGAAAAGAAAGACTAAAATGTTGAAATGCAATTTCCAAGAAAATCTTTAACATATCCAGAAATATGATCATGACGGCGAACATTGTACATAAATCTCACAGCGCTGTTGAATGCAACGCTTAATTTTCGTGAACTAAGGCTGCTGAGATCACAATACACTGGGTGTGCATATAGCAACATTGGCAAAAACAAGGTCTTCACCAGTGTCGCTTTCACCCTAGTTGGAAGACAGTAGCCAGATTGGTACAATGTACGTAGACCACCGTATATCTTGCCTACAATAGTAGCCACGTGATCGTTTTTTACCCGCTCAGCATATTCAAGGTGGACATTATCTACTTCGATAAGAGCGGAAAACAGGATACATCTAAGCTGGTACGGCTTATAATAATAGCTTGGCTTTTGTCACAATTGAGCTAAAGCCTGTTTGTTTGCGCCCAACGCACCACTAATCTTAAATCCTCATTTCCTCATTTATACGCGAAGTCCCATCTTCTATCAGTCCGAGGGGGTAGCTGAGGTGCAATTTAACGTCATCGGCGTGCATCTGTACTTTACAGCTATGTAGGATTGAGGGTAAGTCGTTATTAAACAGAGAGAAAAGTAACGGTCCCATAATAGATCCTTGTGGTACCCCAGCCTTGGATTCGAGAAAGTCCGACATCTTACCTTTGGATGAAACAGCTTGAGTGCGATTTGCTAAATAACTTCTTATCAGTTGTAACGCAGTTTCATCAAAGTTGAAGTAATGTTTAAGTAAGAGAATCTTATACGGAGCTGTATCGAATGCTTTCGAGAAGTCGAGCAGAACTAGTGAGGTAATATAATCCCTATCCATCGCTGAGCGAAACTCGTCATAGATTCAACAGGGCGGTGGTGCAGCTATGTTTTTGTCTAAAGCCTGATTGGAACGGTGAAAGGAGATCGATTTTGTTTAGGTATGTATATATTTGCATGCTCATTAGCTTCTCGAACATCTTGGAAATAAAGGGGAGTATGGAAATAGGACGATATTCTTTTTCTTTGGCGACCATGCTTTTTAAAACCGGGATTATTTCCGAAACCTTCCAGAATTTCGGGTAAGCTGAGTAAGACAACACGTTGTTGAAAATATACGTCAAGGCAGACAATACTTCGAAGATAATGGTCTTAAGAAATTTTGAATGCACGCAGTCCAAACCAATTGCATCCGATTTAACGGTAAAAACCGCATTAAGGACATCCGGCGGGCAGACTCTACTGAATCCAAAATTTGTGGGTGTTTCGCGGGTTAACAATGGGTTTATGACTGAGTTTTCATCTATAACATCTTGAAAGCTAGATGAGGTTGAAGTGGCAGAAAATTTGACATTAAGACCTCTGACGTCAATTTAATTATCATTCGCAGCCAGATTTGTTCGTATACCCAACTCTTTGACATTTTCCCAAGCTTTCTTTGTGCTTAACTCTGACTTGAATTTAGAGGTAAAGAACTTTCACTGGAAAGAGATGTAAAGAGTTTAGCTATTTTCAAATTGGAAGTTATCACTAGCAAGGAGATTTATGTTAAAATCTCCACAGACTATTAAATGGTAATCTTTGGAGGCTTGTAAATAGCGCCAAATAGGCATTTATCAAGACCACGCAGAATTTCAATGAGTGATTTTTTTTTTTTTTCTTTTTTTAGAGGAAGGGGAGATCTTCAAAAGATACTGATGATCCGAGTAATCAGCATGCCGGATTTTTACCGACTAAAACCACCTCTCACATAATTGCGACCTAGTCACTTGGACTAATAAGCAATTTTTTACTGACATCTTAGTCTTTGTATGAGTTACACCCCCTGGTGATCCTTTATTTCGAGTGTGTATGTATTTATAAGCAAGTATATACATTTTTATTTTTCTTATTTTAAGTTAAATCGAGAGGTTTTGTTCTTTTAAGCCTTCGTAATTGGTTTTCATTATGCATTAGTTTTCTTGCATCTATGTTTCTTTGTGTTTTTTTTGCATGTTTTAGAATTTCTGCAGATACACTTTCTACCTTCAGGTCTCGATGAAGGTCAGTATTTCTTATGTACCAAGGTGCATTTACTATATTTCTAAGCACCTTATTTTGGAAACGTTGTATTTTGTCTATGTTTGTCTTTTTGGATTCCATATGTCCATGTTGGTTTCAGAATTTGATTATATAAAAGCACTTTATTTCCAATTGATACGGATGAGTTTCTTCCTATCAGCCAGTGCAGTTTTCTATATTTGATTTCTAACTCTTCTTTTTTTCTTTTTTACGTGCTCTTTCCATCTCAACTTTGCATCTAGAGTCATACCTAAATATTTCGCTGTATTAGCGCATGGAACTATTTTTTGGTTTATAATAATTGGTATGTATTCAATTTTTTTATTAGTAAAGTCAACATGGACTGACTTAGACTCGTTCAATTTGATTCTCCACTTATTAGTCCATTCACAGATTTTGTTTATGCCAATTTGTAGTTTTTCTGTGGATTCTTCATTGGTTCTTCCTACTGCTAGTATTGCAGTATCATCTGCGAATGTTGCCATAGTGTGGTTTCTAATTTAGGAATATCACTAGTATATAATAAGTATAATATTGGGCCCAGTACACTACCTTGCGGTACGCCGGCCTTTATTTCTCTTAGATTTGAATAAGTACTCTGTTGTTTTATTCTGAAATGTCTTCCATCTAGATATGATTTCAGAATAGAAGCATATTGATTTGGCAACATACATCTCAGTTTATAGATAAGTCCTTCGTGCCATACTTTATCAAAGGCCTGCGCCACATCTAAGAATACAGCAGAGCAAACTTTCATTTTTTCTAGTGGTTCTTCGATTTTATTCGTAATTCTGTGTACCTGTTGTATCGTAGAGTGCTGCCTTCGAAAACCAAATTGATGGAATGATTTATGAGTTAGCCTACTTGGAATATTTTGCCTTACAAATCCATAAACCAGAGAACATATTGCGAACAACATTAAGCATAACACGCGTTTTATGAAAAGGTTTTCGAATATTGTGGGACAAAGATAAATCACTTCCAAATCCATTTGTGAGACTACTTGGAAAAACTGCTCCATAAACATCAAATATCTTCAAAAGCAACTCTTCAGCAAGCTCTATAAAAAGAATGGGATCGTGTACCAGAAGCCTTTGCGCAGAACCTGGTCTCTTCTATGCCATGTAGACTACAAGCTGTTTTTCTATCTGGTGGAGGCCAACAAGATACTGACAGTCCGACTTCATTAAAATTTTAAAGTCGAAACTTACCGTACGATGAATTTTATCGTTTAAATGAAATAAATAATGCCTTCTTGTTTAAATAATAAGAAAATAGAAACGAAATTTAATCCAATCTAACATCCAAATAATCTTTGTTCTTTGTTCTAATTCTTAAATTTTAGTCTTTTTTTGAGCGCAATGGACAGCAGCATTTACATATGTGTATCGTACGATAAATTATGTCGGCCTGTGTAGGTATAATAATTAGTTCAAGGTCATATTAATGAAGCACACGATTTTAGTGTTGACCAGAATGGGCCACGAGAAGGTAAAGTCTGCATTCCGCACCCATAACGCAATATTTAATTCTTTTTCTTTACCAAACACAATACAAATGCAATTCTTACGTTTTGTGTTTATAAAACTACCTTTGCGCTTACTTTTACTACTTTCAAATTTACTTAAATTTACAGTTTTAATACAACAATGTTCCCAGTGCTTTAATACAACAACAATACGAAAAGCCAAAATCCCATATTCACATTTTATAATACATTTTATCGTAACGTTAGAAAAAAATGTAAACTACCGTATCTAAAGAAAATTCACTTTGAAAATTTCGTAATCCAATTGGACACACAAATTTACAATAATTTATTTTAACTCACTTATCAATTATTTTTATTGTAGATTTAAGTTTTACTCCTTCACCATATTGAGATGTTTTCAGTGGCATTTCATAATAAATAGAATAAAAAACGTTTACTGCTTCGTCAGTATTAGTAGACATTTCAATTTTCAATAAAGGATCTATTTAATTCCTCTGAGAGTCTCTAAAAGTCGTTTTTCGTTTCGTTTTTAATGCATTTTTATTTTCGCAATTTATGAACTTTTAACAGCTAGACACAAAAAACGCTTAAAACTAGCTTAACTAACTTAACTATGTTATATACTAACTTAATGGCCCTATGCGGGCGCTCTAAGCTAAACCTAATGCTTAAAATATGTCTTTCGACGTGACATAACTTAAAATATTTATTAAATCTATACTTACAAATATTGGGAAACTAAGAAAAAAATTTTAAGCAAAAAATTAGTCAATGAACTGTATTTTTTATCCATATATAAAACTTACATACTACCTAGAAGCTACTTATTCTAAGGGAAGTGATCAAACACGGAAATTTTTTTTGATACATATATACATATGTATTTATAATATATACATATGTATGTATAATATTTTTTTTTTTTTTGTTAAAGCTACTTAACCGACCTTAAAACACTATGTAAGCCCGCTAGGCTATAAAAAGCTATACCGACTTTGCCCCTTGTGAGGCTACCCCGAATCAAAAGAAATCAACGAGGGTCTCCGTCCCCGAGCCACCAGAATTTCTGGTGCTGTCTTACTACACCTGCCATATCACGGCTTGATACCGCTCTATTAAACCGGAGACGCTCCGTGGTGCTGTGTGCGACGTGTCGGTCGTAGTTAAGTCGCCTGTCCGCAGCATTTCGGGCAACATGGTAGATTCGAGGCGCCGCTACCCTATCCTGTATCAGACCTTCTCTATCAAAATATAGGACGTTCGTGATATAAATATAAATATAGATATTGATCTAGCCAGATCCCAAGGTATCCCACACTTCGACTCGCTATTGGCTGCCCGTGCTGTCCCACGATTGAGAACTTTCGTCAATTCTTTGTGGTATCCCTGGAGGCCCCAGATAACGACGTTCTAAACAGAACAGTCTCTGTCTTCTGGAAGTTGATCTTCAGCTTCCAGTCGTCGCAGTATATCCTGATCTTATCGAAATCACGCTGCAAGAGTATTGCAATGACCTCGATCTTTGGTCCTGACCTATACGCGATCAAGTCGTCTGCGTACGCAATAGCATGGGGAAGAGATCCTACGAGATCACTCGTGTAAATGTTAAAGAGGATCGGACCGTTTTTGATTTCGAACGTCCCAGCAGAAGTCACATTGCCATTTTTCACAATGAACTGTCTACTGGTGAGCATATTACAGAGCATGTACAGCAGTGGTTTACTTATACCCAGCCTGCTCAACTTGTAGAAGAGTTGTTCTAGCCATACGGTATCGAACGCCTTCTCCAAGTCTCTAAAAGTGTATATATAGGTGTGTACAGTCCTAAGAATTGAAGTTCTCGTGTATATGACAGCTCAAGTTAAGGAAAATATCCAGTGGTGGATGATATTTATACAAGTATACACTGCAGGCTAAAAGTTTGAGGACTACCTAGTCTAGTGACTTCGTTCATGCATGGAGATTAAATTTTATGAATTATATATGATTTGTTTACCTAAATTTTCTACCCGAACAATACACAACACATTCAGATAATAAAAGTTGAATGTTACACCCACGTTTTTGAACAGTGGGCGTTTTGTTTACAAATGTGGGTTTTGTGGTTTATTGAGAAGTGTTTAGGTTTTTCATAATTAATAAATTTTATGACTTTTGGTTATTGATTCAGCACTTACATCAAAAGGGTTCTCAAATCCTAAAATTTGTCGACCTGGATTGCAAGGGTCTTACATAAAAGCCACACTTTAAAGTCATAAGAATTTATTTGAGATTCTTCACGTCTTGAGTCACAATTTGTAAAAATTGGGAAAAGTCTTTTCTTAAAGAAGGCAAATCGCAGCGGGAAGTAGCTTCACTCAACAACACACTCAAATCGGAAGCCTTGAAGATAAACTACGGACAGCACGGCCTAGATCTACAACTAAACAAAAGGATCAGTTAATAGTCACAACAAGCAAACGAAGTAGACGAAAAACAGTACCCGAAATACGCGCAGAAATACCGCTGTCTAAGATTGAGACATGCTGGACTACGGATGAAGATTTCAACAGAGTTTTATTGAGTGAGGTACAATGCTGAACCAAAGATGCTACCAGACTGTGTGGTACATACCGCCAAGCATGGAGGAAGTTCTGTTATGGTCTAGGGATGTTTCTCTTCAAGCGGAGTGGGAGATCTGGATCGAGTGATTTCAAAAATCAATAAGGAGGCATACAAAACAACATTGGAAGAAAACGCTGTGACCTATGGATTAAGATTAATTGGAGAAGGATTCGTATTTCAACAGGACCCTAAACACACGTCAAGACTTTGTCAAGACTACCTGAAACATAGGAAAGATAAAGAAATCTTACAATCATAATATCTATATACATACATACATATGTAAGAACATAACATTAAATTTATGATCGAAAAAATTCTACGACTTTTTAAAGCATTTTACGAAAAATCTATTCTTTGCTTATTATAAATTTGGCCTAAACTTTAAATTTGAATAATTTACAAACGTGCCCTTTATTTGTTGAAAGCTTATAAAATAAAATTGTACGCTGAATGCAAAATATGTAAATGGAATATCTACATCATGTATATTTTTCGATGAATGCATTTACGAGTACTCGTAGTCACGTTTTGCCGGAAGTTGTATCTCTAAGATAATACATTATGCAAATAAATTTCTTCTTTTTCGAATTCAGCATACAATTTTAGTTTCATGATTTTGAAGTATAGGTATATTTAAAAAAAAAAAAACAAATTGGATCAATTTAGGGCGTAAAATCTATTTTAAAGCACATATTACATATATGTCATTTTCAAGTGAACTAAAGTTTTATATGTGTTCCAAATGATTTTGTTGATCTATTAATTAATGTGTCTACATATGTATGTTTTTATTGCTCAAAAAGTTCAAAGTTACCAGTAAGTTTGCAGTAAACTAGCTGTCCTACCCCGCTTCGCTAAACGGTATAATTGAATAAGGTACGAGGGCAAGGTATTCCTTCTCGGAAGTGAGAGTCTGCAAGCCTGTGAAAATATTCATCTACGGCCCTCTAAACTTCTGCATTGAATGCGAAGCGCTTACCAGAAACAAATTTCTTCAAGTTTGGGAACAGATGGAAGTCTGAGGGTGCCAATTCGGGTAAATAGGGGGAATGGCCGAGCAAATCGTACCCCAAATCCCGCAGTTTTCCCATCGCCAAGGCACACTTGTGTTCAGGTGCATTGTCCTGGTGAAAGATGATTTTTTTCTTCTTCAAGACAGGCCTCTTCTCGAGAATTTTGGCATCCAGCTAGTCAAGAAGGTTGGAATAATATTCGCCTGTAATTGTTCTGCCTTTCTCAAGGTAATCAATTAAGAGGATACCTTTCGCATGCCAAAACACACTGGCCATGACCTTTCCGGCAGATGCGATCGAGTGTGCTTTCTTTGTCGCTGAACCACCGGCTTCCACCCACTGCTTCGACTGCTGTTTCGTTTCTGGCGTGTAGTGGTGGACCAATGTCTCATCCATAGTGACAAATGGCTGCACAAAATCGGTCGGATCCTTATTAAATCGGTCCAAAGATTACCGCGAAAATCGTTTGCGCATTTGCTTTTAATCGGCATTCAGCAAATGCGGCACCCATCTTGCGCAGAGCTTTCGCATCCCTAAATTTTTGTGCAAGATGTTTCGCACCATCTCTTCCGATATACACATAGCCTCAGCTATCTCACTCACCTTCACTCGCCTATCGTCTAACACGATAACATGCGCTTTTTCGATGGTTTCGGGTGTGGTTGCGGTTTTTGGCCGTCCTTCATGTGGGTCATCTTCGAGGGACGTGCAATCACGTTTAAATTCAGCTGCCCACTTTTTAACAGTTGACATGGAAGGAGCAGAGTTCCCGTAAACTTATGTCAACTTTGGATTGACATTATAATCAAAGGATTATGATCAAAGGGTTAACCCATCCAAAATGAAGAATTTTATCACCGCACTATATTCAAATTTATCCATTTCAACGTCTACTTCAAAAATTCGTGTAAAGAAACTACTTGAGAGAACAAGTTGAAATTGTCATATGAACTAATGAGAAGTGGACCTAGGCAGGAAACATAAATTTTTGCTGATTGGAACGCCATCTCTGCGTCAGGCCGAGAACTTTTCACCTTGCCCTCATCATTTACGAGTACAGTTGTTTTTTTTTTTTTAGGAATATTCTCTATGAATTTAAACTGGACATAATGCGTTTCTGGCAGTGAAAAATATTAACGGTAAACGAACGCACCATTCGACGTTGATTTGGAAAGTTACGTTCGGGGGATTTTAGCGTCGAAAACGAACCACATGGGAAACAGCAAACGGTAATTGACGACGAATGTTTTAAGAGCAACTGTAGATGTGTGAACTCTAAGAAATCGGTACGTGACATTATACAGAACATATTTCAACAATTCACTTTTTATTTCTTCAACCAGCGGAAACGATAAACTCCATCAAATATTGTGTGGAAATCGACATAATACATGCAAAATTGGTTTAAAGGCAGCATGCCTTGGTCAATAGGCATTGTCCGATACTTTCCCATTCACCGTATTCTCCTGATAATTCCCCAACGGTCCTTTCCCCAGTCTGGAGTCATCTTACCGAAAGTATTGCGAAACCGAGCAGAGGTTATAAAAGCCTTAGAAGATTTCATAAAGTCAAAAAGTCTGCAAAAAAATAAATATTTGACCTTGAATGACGCTGGAAAGAGTTATAGTTGCCAGAGGATCCTATTTTGATTAAATACAAATTTATAAAAAAAATAATATTGGTTTTAAAGTTTTACTATAAAATCAGACATTTAATGTTTAATATTTCTTTAGCTTCGTATATACAAATTAAGGCGGGCAAAATCCTCGTCCTTGGTCCTCCCCGTGGGCCGGAAATGGCTATTCAACTTTCGGGTGTTTAGTGTCAGTTAAGGATTTACACGCATGCTTCAATCGTGCGCTGTGGTCCATTAGGACGAGGTTGGAGTAAACCATAAATCTCAATTAAGCCAAGGTGTTGAGGTACCCGTGCCGATGGTTTCGTGGCCAGCAGGTGATTAAAGGTGCTTGTCGTTAACGGTCCCTATCGATGCCCTGGCGAGGTCGGTAGTATAAATACCTTATCCTGATATATCGGCTCTGCCAGGATGGACTCTCTTTTCCGGACTTATTCGTGGGACCAAAAAATGAATCCAAACAAAGAAAAAAAACGAAGGAAAAAAAGAAAAAAAAAGAGAAAAAAAAACCAAGTTGAGAGGACACCAGACATTGGCCCCTCATCTGAAGACGAATTGTTGGCCTCCAGTCAGGAGTCGACAGTCTTCCCCTCAGCCGCAGCCAGTACTAGCAGTACTCCCTCTGGTGCACAGGGGGCGGCTCACAAGTTAACTACAGAACGCACTGTCAAAACGGCAACCAAGTCTACTAAGGTAAGTACCAAGCTGTGGTCGATGAATACATCGCCCACCTTGAAAAACAACAACTGAAGAAGAAGGTACCCATTGCTAACAAGCGCAACAGGTCTCAAGATGAGACCAATCGCGCGGCAAAAAAGACCAAGTTTGCCAGGACCCAATCTTCTTCTCTTCAACAGCAAAGCACGCATGCTGCGAATGCGAACCAGGTGATGCGACACTTCTACGAGGTGGCAAGGGACCATCTGCAGGTCGCTTTGGTGGACGAGCGCTCCTCCGACGGCAAGACGGTAGGTGAAGCTTGGGTCAGCATAGAGGCTAGATTGTCCAATATGGTCATTTTTATATTTAGAGCAATTACGTTTATTGTATAATACTGTTGTTTGTTTTAATAAAGTAAAATTCTACAATGATTGTGTGTTAGCAACCCAAATGATTGCAAAGTGGAAAAAGAATAAAAAGCCAGCAAATGTACGTGCTTGGGGGATGACGACTCAAAACGGAAAAGCCCCACACCAAAGGAAAAATCGTTAGAGTGAAATAACTGCAGTGCCGATCAGTTACATAGATTAAGTTATTCGCTGTTGGCATTACTGGACTAAGGTCCACGTTACAACATCTTCCCCTCGCTAATTGTAAGCAAAACGCACCGATGGTTTTCTAGTCCTTTGGGATCGCCTGGGCAAATTTCCACCCTCCGATAGTTCTGTAGTAATTGGAGAGTTATTGTTCGGCTGGGTTTCTATTTGAACATCTGTTGTTTGTCCCCGGATATCGGATGCACTTGAAGCTTTAAGAAGCTGTGAGGTTTCGTTGTGAACAACTTCGTCCTGATCTTTAATAGAAGATAAATCATTAGTTTTGGATAATATGGTACTTAGCTGTTCAGGTGACAGGTCATCGGAAACAGATGCTGATCATCTATTAGTTTACAGTTGACGGGAAACTCTGCAATAAGGGTGTTATAGATGTCTTCTATTTCCAAACAAGACTCTTCAGATTCATCAAAATTCTTGTCGGGTCCCGCGGGCAAGCGAGATAAACAGTCTGCATTGCTGTGAAGCGTTGTTGGTCGGTAACGTATTGAGTAATTATAAGCCATTAAGACAATCGCCCACCTCTGTAGCCGTTGTATGCTCATTTCCGGAAGTTTTTTACATGGATTAAATATGGTTACTAGGGGTTATGATCTGTTATTAATTCAAACTTGCGACCATAAAGATACTCATGAAATTTTTTTACGCCATATATGATTGATAGAGCCTCTTTTTCGACTTGACTGTATCTTCTCTGAGTCTCAGTTAGCGTGTTTGATGCAAATGCTATAGGTCGTTCCGAGCCGTCTGGGTAAACGTGTGACAAGACAGCGCCGATGCCAAATGTGGATGCGTCTGTTGCCAATGAAATTGTTTTAGATGTGTTACAGCTGCCAGTTTCATCTTGAGGCACTCAAACGCTCGTTGCTGTTCGACACCCCACTTATACTCCTCATTTTGGGACCTGAGCTTATTTAATGGTGCTGCAATCTGTGAAAAATTTTGAATGTATTGATTGTAATAGTTAATTTTCCCGATAAAGGATTCTAGCCCTTTCAGATCTACTGGTGCCGGTAACGTCATAAGAGCCTTAACGCGCTCCTCTGAAGGACGGATCCCTTGGGCATCTATGATATGGCCTAGGTATTGTACTTCACTCATTGCCAATTGACATTTGTTTAAAATGCAGCGCAAACCATGCTCCTGTAATTGGCCCAAACAAATTTCTAAATTCCGTAAGTGCTCCTCATCCGTTTTGCCGGACACTATAACGTCATCTAAGTAGGAAGCACAGCACTGCAGTCCTGCTGTAAGTTGCTTCATATATCTCTGGAAAATTCCAGGCGCGCTCGATATTCCGAAAGGCAGCCGTTGATATTGAATTAAACCGAATTCGGTGTTAATTACGGTCAACTTGTTGGACTCCTCGTCTAAAGGCACTTGCAGGTAAGTGTCGGAAAAGTCAATTTTTGTAAACAGGCGGCCCCCTTGTAGGCGGTGGAATAAATCCTGAACTCGTGGTACTGGGTGTCTATCCGCTTCTAACTGTGAATTCACCGTAACTTTAAAATCCCCGCAGATACGCAAGGCTCCATTTGGCTTAGATACTACCACAATAGGCGCAGCCCACTGACTTGTCTCGATAGGCCTCAGGATGTCTTTACTCTCGAGTCGTTTAATTTCAGCTCTCACTGCTTGTTTTAAGGCAAAAGGTGTCGGCCTGTACTTGCAATATTTGGGTTGACTACCCGGTTTTAATACCAAGTGAGCAACGTATTTAGTGCTTTTACCTAACTGATTGCTAAACAAGACATTGTAACGTTCACAGAGAAGATGTTGTAACGTTCACAGAGAGACTTAGTGTTTTGCTTTAACTCGGTTTTTAAGTGCACAGAGATGGATGAGACCTCACTGCAACTGACCATCTGCACACTAAATTTAAAAACTTTTGAACCAGTCGAGCCCCATTATGTTTGAGCTTTGCGCATTGTTGACCACTAATATATTTAGAAAATCGGTGTGCCAAACCATCCCACTGCACCTCCGCCTCAATCACACCTTTAAGAGGCACCACCCCACCGCCATAAGACTTAAGTACCTTCTCAGTCGGCGCACATGGTGGACAACCAAGTTCCTTATAACCCCGCAGACCGATGAGTGAGCACGTTGCTCCAGTGTCTACCTGGAATTCAATAGGGGTCCCATTGACTATGAAAGTAGAAAAGATTTTTTTGTTTTTCTACCCCCATTGAATACTGAGTCGTTGATACTTCTTCGATTTGGTGATTCGAGTGAACCTCAGCTGCAGGATGCTTGCGCCCCCTTTTACGTGACCATGATCTCCCACGTGGTCTTGGGCGAGCATCTGCGGCTTTATTGGAGGACATACAGACGCTTTTTATATGGCCCTTTTTATGACATTGATCGCATACGGCATCTTTATAATAGCACTGATTTCTATTATGCCATACCCAGGGCATGATTTACGAATAGAAAAAATATCAAAATTCGACTTACTTGTCTTCGACTTGCTTCGATTTTCCAGCTGATGTACTTCGATGTCCTTATCAATCATGGATGCATTGCCTTCGAAAATATCGTTCGACGCCTGCGTGGTTTCAAATAACGCGGTGACATCTTCCACTTCTTCCAAGGTTGGATTTTTCTTTTGTGTCATCTTGAGTTTCCAATAGCTTCACCAGCAGTTCGTTTAGGAAATTTCCACACGGTGATAAGAATAATGCTTTTTTCTTATTGTCTTCGTCTATTCCATGCGAAGAAAAGTGCTGCTGTAGTTGGAAGAGATATGTGTCCCAATGCTCCTTCTGTTCGTCAAATGCTCGGAAATTTGGAATCGACGTCGATGCTGACGGATTCTTTTGAAGAACTTTCTCCAAGAATTTTTGGTTGTCGGCCATCATCTTCTCCATCCACGCTTGTTGCTTGGACATGACTTCCTGTAAAGTGTGTTCGTCCATTTTTCACACAAATCCATAAATCGTCGTCGCCAATTTTATATTTAGAGCAATTACGTTTATTGTATAATACTGTTGTTTGTTTTAAGGAGAGAGCGTCAGATAATCTGCGTGTTTTCCTAGGCTAGGAAGACATCGACATTTGCCTTATTCAGGAGCCCTGGGTGAAAGGTTCAGTCGTTAAAGGGCTGAAGGACAACCGGTACAACATCTTCTACAGTACCATTAACCAGGTTAGTAATAAACCTAGGACCTGCATCCTAGCTAAAAAACATATAAATGAAAATAGAATCCTAATTTTAGCTCTGCCGATTTAGCTGTAGTTAAATTGGAAGTTTCGACTGACACTCTTTTTATTTCCTCAGCTTATATGGATCGAGACAGTCCATCACCGCCTGAGGAGGTACGACAGCTGACATCAGCGATCGCGGAGAAAAATGGCAAATTGATTTTAGGCTGCGATGCGTATACCAGATATACGCTATGGGGCAGCTCGGAAATCAACAAACGCGGTGAGTCTTTATTCGATTTCCTTGTGATGTCCAACATTTCTGTCTGTAATGTGGGTAACAAATAAGCTTTTGTCTTTCCGAGTTCGGATAATTTCAGAGGCTGGGAGGAAGTCTTGGACATTACACTCAAGACCAATATTGACAACCTTAGAGTAACTAATTGGCTGGTATCCGATCGTCCATCTTTGTCTGATCACAAATGAATAATCTTTAATGTTAGCCTCGAGGTCGAGGCACCTAAGCCATTTAGAAACCCTGAGAGAATTGACTGGTGCAAATTTGGTCAGGTTATCAAATCTAAACTTCACAGAGCACCCGGCGCGAAAATCGAATCAGTCAAGGAACTTGGCGATAAGATCACAACGCTAGAAAAAGCCATGGGTACGGCTTTTAAGGTTTCGTGCCCTGTTAAATTCAGTAAGAACAAATTTCCCTCATGGTGGAAGGAAGATCTTTCTAATCTTAGCAAGGTTACCAGAGAAATCTTCAATGTCTGCTTCCGACACAAGTTTTGGCAACCATATAAGGATTGCCTTAAAGAATATAAGAAATCCATTAAAAGATGGTCATTTGGATGTATACTGCGGTGGTGCGCCCTATACTTTCCTATGGATCGCTAGTTTGGTGGCCGGCGTTTAATAAACCATACATTACCAAACTCATCAACAAAGTACAAAGGACTGCGGCTTTAGGTGCTACAGGGGCGATGAGAACATGCCCAACTGAAGCCTTGAACGTAATCCTTCACCTTATACCACTCGACCTTCATATAAAGTACATATCTTGCGGTTAGATTAAGAGAATCAGGTAGCTGGTGCGATAGTCTCTACGGTCACAACAGCATCCTTAATCAGCTACCTCGGGAGTTGGCGGGAAATCTGGCCGACAATATAATTCCCAGGGTGAACTTTCACAATGATGTCACGGTGAGATTCCGTTCCAGGGCGGAATGGAAATGTGACGCGGTGACAAACGAGTTCAAAATAACTATTTTCACTGACGAGTCGAAAATGGACTGCGGGGTAGGGGCGGGAATCTTTCTGAATCCCTCAATATCTCTAGTTCATTCCGTCTACCCAATTCATGCAATGTATTCCAGGTGGAAGTTCTTGCTGTACGAGAGGCGTGCCGTCTCCTCAAACATACATCGATATAACTTAACACCATAGCCATTTTCATTGATAGCCAGGCCGCTATCAAAGCCATCGTATCTGCGGCTTCCTCCTTCAAACTAGTTGAACAATGCAAAGAGGATCTTGACGCACTTGGTCATCGGTCTAGGATCAGCCTCATCTGGGTGCCTGGTCATAGTAACATTGTCGGAAACGAAAGGGCTGATGAATTGGCGAGGCAGGGATCTGCCCTTGACTGCTCCCGTGCGGAGGATGTCAACATTCCGTTAGGGGCCCTTAAGGGTGGAATCCTTGCAGATGCTGGTAATAGATGGCGAGGGTTGCAGAACTGTGTTAAGTATAACTGGCGCAGAACACAAGAGCTATTAAACAGAAACCGGGCAGATATTGCTAGAGTTATGGCAATTAGCACTGGCCATTGGCCCATAGGGGTCCACGCAGCCAGACTGGGCATTACTTTTAATGCACATTGTCGTAGCTGCAATATGGCCAACGAGCCTGAAACAATCCTTCACTTCTTTTGTAAGTGTCCGGCCCTTAGTAGGATCAAACACCGTATACTTGGCAGACACCTTTTTGATAATATTAGTGAGCTAGCGGAGACAAGCATCGGGGACATCATCAGTTTCCTCAATGCCACGCGGTGGTTTTAAATAATCTTATCTCTCCTTTCCCACAAGTCCAACGTCAGTTTCTACAACAATTTAGGTCACTTGAGTTGTGGTATTAAAACGGCGCCTCTGCGCTAAATATGTTTCAGCATAGCATGCTGTCACACCCACACTTACCTACCTACCTACCTATATACAAATGAACACATTATCCATCCTGCTTCGACTGTCCCGTAGAAATTAAAATATTCCCAGTGTTTTTTTTTTTCTTTTTTGCTTTATAAGCACGGCATTCATTCATAACAGGCTTTTCTCTAAATTTCTTATCATACTAGTACATTTAAATTTTTTTAAATGTACTTTTAATTCTTTTTAAAGTGGACGAATGACGTCTTTGAAAATGGGATATCATATCTCGATCCAGTTGTGAGTAAAAATATTTAAGAATTTGACTTTCGTTAATAGGATTTTTTTTGAATTGGTATTGATATTCCCTAATTTTGTGTATAATATACTTATGCATTCACCCGATATCCGCCTTTGTTTATAACAAACAACGATTGAGTTTCATTCCTTAACATTTTCTACAATACAGATGTGGGACAGAATTCTAGAAGGCAAATATGGTTTAAATTAGGGCGACAACATTTTTAGAAGCTCGAACCGGAAATTTTATAATAACCATTTAACGTAAGACTTAAGAATAGATTCTGCTCTAATCCTCAGCAATCTCCCTCCAATTTCGAAAACCAAGCTTCTGCAGGCTTTCATGACACGTATTTGAACAAAAATACTATGTCTCCTCTGTCAACACTACACAACTTGAGCTTCTTGTGTCTTCTGTAAGATTTTATTCAGCTTGAACACATATCTCAGGTCGATTGTAAATCTTCCAAGAATAGCCGTTCTTATCCACTGTAAACCTCAGAAAACTGATTATTCCACCATATCAATATAAATTACAAGTCAACCAAAAGTCTTAAATTCCGTTGGATTATTACTTAAACAACCAACAAAGATTTGAACTTACGGGGTTCCATTTCTAACTAACATCATGCCACTTATACCGCACACCCTTTAAATTGTTTTCACTTTTCAGAAGTGTTTTTTTTATTGCAATGAATCTTCGAGTAGCCCAGACCGCACATTCTTCATCTTTATCGAACAATTTTTATTTTTATTTTTTTTTGATTTGGTGGAATTTTAAACCCAGAAATTCGGTGCCGCTGGTTTAAAGGGATTGGGCGCAGGGGCCCTGCAACTCCTTTGTTCTTCTTATGGTCGGTACTGGAGCTTAAAGAGCTTTGGGCATGCCCCGATTACTAAAGGGTAGGGGAGTTCCTTTGTCTTAATGTTAAACTTCCTTTGTGAGCGAAAGATAGACTTTGATAGATACAAATGCAATAAGAATTTACAAAGGAAACGTACCTGCCATTTATCGCAATTTTATCAGCTATGCTTAGTGGATGATGGAGTAGAAGAAACCGATGCTACTAACTAACATGTTTTGCGAGGCAACAAAATGGAGAAGACCGCATTTCTTTACCAAAGTTTAGCACTATATATTCTAGTCTAATTACATTCGCTTTTCTGATCTTAACAACTAACTCGCCAACGATGACTTTGACGTCATGCTTCAGACTGGGGCTGCACTTGCCATGACTAAATCCACTATCCTATCTACATTTAAATTCGTATCCATCTGCATGTCAACATTGTTTTTAACTTCGAATCGCCTTGCCAAGCCGTCGCTTTTTCCAATTGCGGTTATATCATTCATACATATATTGTTAGCGAGGATGTCCTTCATCTGTGTAACGTTTGCAAATCGGGACAAGTCAAAAACTGGCCGGTACGCCTTGGGAACAACTAAAAACCGGAATTGTCCCGGCTAATCCGAGATGGATTGTCAGCCTAACTATAATTGAAATTTGTCTGCACGACGTGAGAAATAAAACCACATTCGTCTAAAAATAAATAATTTTAATTGCAAGCTTATACAACTTTGAAAAAATATACTTACCCAGTGACAAGATATTATCCTACCTTACCGAATTATTATTAATCCTAAATTTGAAGAGAGCTGTCTTTCCTGGTTTTTGATCTTTTAACTTCAGTCTCAACAAAGCTATTAATAGACTTCAATTCTTGTTTCCTGTTAGTAAACTTTTAATTACCTTATGGCACATTAAAATGACTTAAAGTCTCCATAGCATCGACTGCATGAAAGGTTAACTATCAAAATTTCACGGTAATGGCGACCTCATAAGCGATTAATGAAATCATTCCGTACAACAGCAACACCATCGAATATACAAAACTTTCCCTTTAATGGCAGTTGAAGAAGTTACTTCACAGGCGGTAAGCCCAAAGGGTACCCACTTCTACTTCCAGGATAAACTGCACTCTTGTACTCCTAAAAAATGATACAACAGTCAAAACATTAAAAGCTCGTAAACGGAGTACTCAGAATGGCAGAGTACAATAAGCTGCTACTCAACTATACTGCTTTTGCTCCGGAAACCGCCGTTAAGGGTGAGAACGGACAAATTTTTCACAGTTTTGCCTTCGTTTAATTGTGGCCATAACATTGACATGGTTTAGGGAGGCCAATGCAAGTGCAAGTCGAAACAAAGGACATGGTACTAGCATGAAAAGTTTTACTAATGTTCCATAGTTAGCAAAACGTCGGTGTCACCTAAACATGAGTTTTATAGCCCAAAAGGTTTTCCTAGAAACATGCATTGGAAGAGGATATTGCATTTATATATTAATTTTCATATCATCGTTTCATTAATTTTGTTGGGAAATGCTGTGTCAAGAGAAATATATTTGAGTTGAAAGAGTTCTCAAAAAATGTCACAAGTCGCCAACAAATTTCGCCTTAAGACAAAAAAAAAATTCTATATTATTTGGTTCCTTAAAATGTGTATAAATTAAAGGAAAACACCAACAAATGAATGAACAACTGAATTCGTTTAGTATTCAAGCGTTTGTTCGTTCACGGAAATCAATCCAAACCATCTTTCCTTGTTGCTAATTCTTGGTTTAGAAAAAATAAGGTATGGCGAAAATTTCCAAACAACCTCAGTTAATGTACTGAGCAACACACTAGAAGTCCCTTATACTGGTTTATATGACTTGAATGGACGGATGGACAGATACGCTAGCGAGAACAATAGGACTCAGTGGCTATTTGCGGAACCCATCTCTAATAAAATGCCTGTCGTACGAGGGTAAGGTCATAGTTGAAAGACGAAACCGATGTCATCAACAGACGACATCAATTTGTGTCTGTTACGCAATTTGTGTCTGTTACGCAATGTGCGGTATAGTGGTCATCATTTAACCCCAAAGGGAAGGCAGCACACTCACAGGTTGTAGACAGGAGCCCAATTCCTTGTCGCCTGGTGAGATATCACCACATCCTGCTATAGGCTACGTGAAGCAGTCGTGATTAAACTTCGAAGCTTCGAGATGGTCTGGTACTCGAGGCGCAGTCACAGTGCTATACATAGGTTCACCTATCCTGCGAGAAGTTTATAAAAAACAATGCTCTGTACAACATCCCGTGCTACAAAAATCTAAAATTGTACTGCACTATGTTTTTTGGGTCAACGTTGAAAAGAGTCAACTTTTAAGGCCCTTTGAGTACGTCTACAGAGGTGTGGGAAGGCCCATATGAATAAGAGAATTCTGTCTAATACACTTTACTTGGAAAATCTGAAGCATGGCTTCATTTTATTCTCTTTCGTGGTCGTTCCTATAAATATGCGAAGATTCAGCTTTCTAGAGATGTGCGAAAAAAAAACACATGCACATTTTTTTCTTTTTTTTTTATAATTTACGCGCGCCAAAGAGGATATGAATACTCTTATACTATTATAGGATATGAGCGTTGTGAAGAAGAGAGAGAGAGAGAGAAAGAAAGTTTTAGTGTAGTGGTTTGAAACACAGATGCTATTAAGTTTTCTGTAAACTCCAAAGGTAGTGTCCAGATAACTGGTTTGTTTTTACTTTAGTCGTTGCTCATGATTCACAGTATTTTTTTCCGTCCACCTGATGTCATCATCACGATCAAGTTGCATTTTCAGCTATATGACCACTCTACTGCCAGTGTTATACCTACGCTCGTCGTTCACAGACTTTCATAGTGTGCAAACGTGTTTCGGCTTCTCATTTAAATTGGTGGTATTTTTAAAGTAGAAAATTAGACAGTAGGATTTCAAGTGGCGAGTTAGCCTAGTAGGAGTAGGAGTGGTAGTGAACCGTCAACCCGGGGGCTTGGGTTCAATTGCCACTCAGGAAAAAATTCTTTTTTTTTTAATTAAATACAATAGTGTATACGAAGTTAAAAGCAAAAAAGAATCAGGCGATGGAAAGTGAGCGGTCCGCGCTCCCATTAGCGGGACCAGCTGATAAGGAAGTATCAGCTGATGAGCCAGTCAAAACAGGCAGGTACATCTAAGCGGAGAAGGAAGTTGAAACCGTCTCCCAATTTGGTAAAGCGCCCCTCCACATCAGCTTCAGCTGTACAGCTGCGAGGTGGAGTGAGGGAAGGGGCGCCGACCACAGCAACAACAGTAGCAGCAGAGAAAAAGCGGCAGAGGTCAGATGACTCTGTCGAATTAGCATACGTCTCCGACGGTGGGGAAGGCAGTTCGCAGTTCTGGCGGCCTCCGAATCGGATGACGAAGAAGAAGAAGTGGAGAGTCTGACAACAAGCATCAGGCAGCTCGAACAAAGGGTGCGTACCATAAAGGCCAAACAAGTGACCAGGCGAGAGAGGGAGCGGCAGCTAGAGCTACAGCGCGCTCAACAACAACAACTACAGAGCAGCCGCCAGTTCAGCCGCAAATACTGCAGCAGAAGCAGCAGCAACAACAACAGCTGAAAAAACAGCAGCAGGACAGACAACAATAACCGCAGCAGCAGCAGAAACAACAGCAACAGAAACAACAGCAGCAGAAACAGCAGCAGCAGCAGCAGAAACAACAGCAACAACAAGCGCAGCAGAACCAACAGCAACAACAACCGAAGACGATGACAAAAGCGAGGGTACCGCCAATAAACACGTACAAGATTGAGCTTATGGACACCATTAAACTATGTAACTCGGCCATAGGCAACAATTTTTCTATTAAACGATTAAATAAAGACAGGCATGCTATCCACTGCAATACAGTGGAACAATATAAAAAAATTAAAGATTTGTTGAAGGACACGACGACGGAGTTCTTCTCCTTCACCCCGAAGGGGGAAAAGCGGCAAACAATGCTGCTGAGGGGGGTAGACCCGTCTACTGATCCGGAGACGCTCCTTGTGCTGCTTAAAGAGAAAGAGTGCAACGAGCTCGAATTCGTAGGGGTCAAGCCATTCACCACAGCTAAGGCAAAAAGGGAGAAGCGGAAACTGCCGTTCTTCCTAGTTCAGCTGTCACCCAATAGCAAGCTGGATGGTCTAAGGAGTATTAAAGTCCTAGACTACCAGGTTGTCGCATGGGAAAAATTAAGAAGGAGCGAAAACATTTTACAATGTGTTCACTGCCAAAGGTTCGGGCACGCCGCGTCGAACTGCGAAATGCAGCCTCGATGTGTTAAGTGTGGAAAGAACCACAAAGCAGAAGAATGCACTCTAGGTTGGGATGGAGTGGCAGATAAGAGCCAGCTCTCATGTGCTTTATGCAGGAACTGGGGACACACCGCAAACTATCGGGGTTGTCCTAAGTTCCAGTACATTAAGAAAGTAAATTTGGTTCGTCAGGAGAAGGTCGTAGTGAAACGTCCACCTGCTCCAATTCAAACACAATCCGTGACTCCCCAAGTGACCTACGCCCAAATGGCGGCAGGTCGGGGAAACGCGGAACAGAAAAGACCGAAGGTTGCTTCTCAGGCCCCAGCGCCTAGAGCACCGGAGGCTCAAACTGACTTGCTGGCCATCTTGCTCTCTATCCAAGGGAAGATGGAGCAGCTTCAACGTCAGGTACAGGAGCAGGCGAAGCGGGTGGACCAGATCTACGCACTTCTGCCGGGCTTAACGCACCTTCAGTCGTAATGGGTACGAACATGGAGGAGCAATCCTTGAAGATCCTTGCGGTGAATGTGAATTCACTGATTAGGATCGAGCGAAGAGCCGTATTGTTTAAGTTGTTAGAAGACCAAACCCCTGATGTCCTTATGGTTAGCGAAACAAAGCTATCCCAGAAGCACAAATTGGGGCACAATAAATACAATATTGTCAGAAGAGACCGACCCAACTCCACACAAGGAGGAGGTGTTGCGATCTTCATACGCAAACAACTGCAATTTAAAGTCATGTACAGCGGTGAAGTGCGAAGGTTCCAGGAGCTGGAAGCGTGTATCGTGTGCATCCCTCTCCGTAGTGGAAAGAGGATGTACTTGGTCGCACTCTATGCACCTGAAGCTACTCAATCTACTTTATTTATTCCAGAGCTCGAGACACTTTTTCGATACCTAAAACTGGAGTCGGAGGAGAATTATTTCATCATGGCCGGAGATCTCAATGCCAAACATAGAGATTGGGGAAATAACACACCTAATCCTAGAGGGAACCTACTATTCAATTGGTGGGGTCGGCACAGTGTCGAGTATAAACTCGATTTGAAAGCTACAGATAGTCCGTCGTTTCCTAGAAGCGGCTCCTATCTGGATCTTATGCTGTTTGACGTACGGTTACAACTGACCGACATGGACCGACAAACTATAAACTGTCTGCACACATTTGTGTATGACAGTAACCATTGCGGACTCAGTGCCGTAATAACGATTCCCAACGAAATTGCGGAGTTAGAAGAGTTTGTCCAAACGTACTCCTACAATTATAGTAGGACGCGTTGGACTCGCTTCTCAAGAACTTTGACAAGAGCACTCTCCTCGAATTCGCTCAACCCACCGTCCAATAGGAATCTGTCAAACGAGGAGATTGACTGGTACCTAAAACAAATGGACGAAACAATTAAACGAACTATGGACAATACGATACCTCGGTATCAACATACTGACAACGCAGACATATTCCGCAATGCAACAATTGACGCACTACACCAACACAAAAGTAGACTGCTGTCGAGACTAATAACCTTGTACAGACAGTTTACTGACAGACAAAACTCGGAGGTTAGGACACTGAAGTCGTTGATTAAAAATCTCCAGAAATTAATTAGAGAAAATTACAGAAAAAAAAAAAAAAAAAACACAAAAAACAAAAACAGCACTCGATAAAAAAAAAACAAAAAAAAAATAAAAAAAAATAAAAAAAAACAAAAAAAATTTGCGTAGAAAATACGTAACATAGAATAAGATAGGGTAATTTAGAATAAGGTAGTTTAAGATTTATTTTAAGGTAGATTGTAAGTTTTATATATAAGAAGATTCAAAAATAAGTTCATATACTAAGTTTTTTAAATTTATTTAAAGTTTTTCTTAGTATCGATAGATAATTGATTAATAAAATGAATAAACAAATAAAGTCAGTGACGTCGAAAGACATAGTTTTAAGTATTAGGTTTAACTTAGAGCGCCCGCATAGGGCCAATAAGTTAGAATAGGAATAGTTAAGTTAGTTAAGCTAGTTTTAAGCGTTTTTTGTCTAGCTATAAGTTTAATGAAGTAATAATAAAAATGCATCAAAAATGAAAAAATGTTATACCTTCGCAGTAAAGTTGACTTAGCTTTCGCAATTGATCGACTTTTTTATTTATTTCATGCGAAATAAATAGATGATTTTTGACATCAGGATTTGAACCGTGAACCAACAGCGTGATAAACGATGATGTTACCACCAAGCCTCTATATCTTATCCCCAAAGCTTTTGTTGGGTTTTGTTGTCTTGGCATACTCTTTTTACTTACTGGTAAGACTTTCGGACATCATTCTTGCTTTGATCTCTCCGTTGACTAGATCTCTTGCTCTTCATATTCCTTCTTCTTATTTAGAAAAAGTTGGTGTTACTCCCCAGTCTTCTGCTTGTATATACATGTCCTAAGTTCATCTCATTCATCAATGATACGGGCGCTTAGCGGTACTCTTGATCAAACCAGGAGTTTCTTTGTGGTGGTTACGAGAAACGCAGAACATCACAGGCGGCGTTTTTTTTTTACGTTAGATTTTAAAATGTTCTCGCAGTACTCCTTTGGAGTTGGAATGTTTGGAAATCTACTTGCCAACACATTAATATGCCACACAGATTATCACTCCAGCGAAAACTAGTTTTTGGAATGAATTCCTTGTCCTCATTGCAAATACTACTTCTGTACCAAATATCATGGTTCTATTTCGCCTGGACACACCCTTAATGACCTTCCAGCTGCCCCCCACTCCGCCTATATTTTTGACAAAAAGTCCAATTTTTTAATTTAGTTTCCTTATACCTCAAAGTACTAGCTCTGTATCAATTACCAGGTTCTATCTTTGCGGAAAGTATCCTATGTGCTTTGATGTGCCAAAATAAGCGTTTTTAATAGGATTCTTAATAAATATAATCCATCTCGACGTGGTGTGTAATTTGTAATTTCTGGAAACCGATTCAGCGGGAGGGGAACAAATTTTGTTTTTGTTGTAAATAAATAAGGTCGTAGTGCACAAGATACTGGTTTCCGTTAATCTTTGTTCATTTATGTAAGTCTCTGGAACCTAATTTAATTGATTTACTAACATACTCCGAAAGCAGATATATTTTTATAAAATTATAAACATATGTATGTACCTTCCCCATCCGAATTTGCTATTTAATCAGGAGCTCCATTTTACGGCTAGTAGAAGAAAATTATATCACAACCAAAAAAATAGTGGTATGACAAGAGTAACTAACAAAGTACTACTTCTAAAGTAACTAACTAGCTACCAGGGGAAAATATAGTTATATAGTTATATTTAGTTACTTATAATTTATGATTTCCATCTAGTTTTTGGTGCTCCCAATTCGTCCGCAGCAATAATCGAAAGAAATGCGACAATGGTGTGACGATACTTTATTAAGAAGTAATGAAAATCCTTTGATTTATAGCAAATAACGTGAACAAATCTACCCTAATTAGGGTAAATATCTACGCCCAAAAAATAAAAATAAAAAGGAAAAGATAATTTTCTAAACAATTAAGTTAATATCACGGTAACTGTACATGTACAATATAAATGAAATCATATTACGTACGAGTATCTATTAGCTGTCCGACTCGACTATGCCCGTGTCGGTTAGATGTACATATGTATGTAATTGTATGTACACCGCCAAAAAGAGGAGCTGCGTCGCTACTTTTTGCACCACGACAATGCGCCTGCGCACACTGCTGAAAAACCAACAACTTTCTTGCGATCTCGAGCATCGATGAAATTCGACCAGCACCTTATTCTCCGCATCTAGCGCCGTGTGACTTTTGGCTGTTTCCGAAAATAAAAAAATGATTTGAGGGGATTATTAATGCAGTTAATGTTGAAATCGAAAAGCTTCAAAAAGAGGATTCTGTAAGCTGTTTTGAAAGATTGATCTACCGGCTGAAGAAATGTATTGAAATAAATGGAAATTATGTGGATAAATTAAAAAAAAAAGATGAAGATTAAATATCTAAAGTTAAAATTATTTTTGTGTTTTATTATTTAATCAACTAAGCGAACTTTTGTTAGTATTTCAAATTTTTAAATATTGATTTCGCATTTCATTCCACTCGAAATGAACGGTTTTTTGTTTTCATAAGTAAACCTTGTTTTGTTCTACAGCTTTTTGGAGCTTCTTGACTTCTGACTAACAACTGCTTGCATACGCCGACTATACTGACATTATTGGAAGAACCAAGCAGACAGTCAGTGAGGAGTTTATAAGTATTGAAACAGAAGCAGCAAAGATGGGCTTGGCTGCGAACGGAGTCAAAACGAGATACATACAGTGTTGTGCAAAACATACCAGATTTTTATAGAACGTTTTTCTTCGGTGAATTATAAGGGACAGAATGAACCTTTGTTGTCAATATAAGAAAGCTATTGTATAAGCATACAAATAAAAGAAAAAAAAAATTTCCGATAACATGTTTTAATATAACACAAAAAAAACGTAGCCTAACTCGATAACGGCCTGTGCAAAACATACCGGATTTTTTGTTCTGCCTAATATTTTGTCCAGTAACCGTTGTTTTTTAAGACCTCCTCGCATTGTGGACGACACCAAATTCTCAAGAATATCTTTTGGAATGTTCTCCCATTCATTCTTCAGTGACGTCAAAAGTGCGTTTTTAGATGTGTGGCTATACACTTTTGTTTTAGCTCTGCCTTGAAATCTGCCACGACCTGATTTTTAATCACACCACTGTACGAGTATTTATTTTTGGCCATTTTAATAGTAAACAATTTGGAGAGGTTTTTTATTTGTTCTGTTCAGTCTATAACTCAATTCAAATGTCAGCCAAACTGTTATCAGAAAATAAGGTACTTTTAAAAATCCGGTATGTTTTGCACAGCCATGGAAGTTGAGTTACAGTTTTGGATAATTATGACAGCAAGACATTATTTTTTTTTGTGTTTGTTAACTTATGTAATAGGTTTTCTTAAATTTACAAACAAGTTTACCTACTGTATTCAAGAAAAATCCGGTATGTTTAGCACAACACTGTACATACATATAGCTTGTCAAGAAATTGTTTTAACAAAGCAAACAATTCATAATTTATACTTTTTCCATACAAAAAAGTACTTCTTTAAAGTATTACTTCATTTTTTTTTTAATATGTTTTATTTTATTACTGTAACCAATAACGAACAGTTACAAAAAATAGTACATTTTAAAAACAATATGCAAAAACAACAAGAAAAACGAAACAAAAATGAGCCTGTCAAGAAATAGTTTTTAGAATTTTTTGTTCGTGCATGGGAAGGCATTTACCGTTATGTTTTTGATGTTTTTCTATACACGTGCTCTTTTTTATCGTTAATCAACCAAAAATAGATGAAAAGAAGAAGACAAGTACAAGTCGTGATAAAAGAATATCTTATGTAAAAACAATTTCTTGACAGGTTCATTTTTGTGTACTTTTCGTTTTTCTTGTTGTTTTTGTTTATTACTTTTAAAATGTACGATTTGTTGTAACTGTTCGTAAAGTAGATACAGTAATAAAATAAAATACATTCAAAAAATTAAGTGAAACATTAAAGAAGTAATTTTTTTGTATGGACAAAGTATAAATTACGAATTGTTTGTTTTGTCAAAACAAGTCAACAAGAAAGGGCACACAATATAATAGTGAATAGAACAAAACATCACATTAGACAGTTATAACTTTGAGGTGGTTAAGGATTTTGTCTACCTTAGCTCCACGTTTAACTCTCAAAATGACACCAGTGCTGAGATCAAACGAAGAATTACTCAAGCCAACCGTTGCTTTTTTGGGTTAAGAAGGCAATTACGAAGTAAATCCCTATCTAGAACTAAGGAAACATTATGTGTATAAAACTCTCATCATCTCTCATCAGTCCCGCTACATATCGCAGAAGCATGGACATTGGCAAAGGCAGATGAATGTACTCATCGATGTACTGTGGTTGTTTCGAAAAGAATATTCTTCGTGTGATGTATGGTCCAGTCTGTATTAATGGGGTGTGGAGGAGAAGATTTAACGACGAACTATATGGGCTTTACAGCAAAATGTCAAAAAAGTGGGAATCCAGCATCTAAGATGGTTAGAAAATGTAGCACGTATGGGCACCAGCCTATCTGCCCGGAGAGTCGATCAGTCCACCCCGGTGGGAAAACGCAGCAGAGGACTATGCCACATTAGGGGGAGTGCGCAGTTGGAAAGGGATCTCAGCCATTTTGGCGTGCGAATCTGTAGGCAGCAAGCGAAAGATCGAACTGGCCGGAGAGGTTTGTTCGAAAAAGTCCTGGTCCACCCCGGAGTCTAGCGCCATCCAAAGTAAGTAAGTAAGTACATCAGATAAATCTCATCAAATAGTGAATTCAGTTTTGAAGTTCATTAAGTAGGTAGTTAAAATGCATTTCACGAATACAAAATACGGAACAATATACTCAATTTACTTAGTTTTAATTTAGTTACCTCCAAGTAACTAGTAAGTAACTAGAGTACCTATTTAGTTACGCTTAGAGTAACTACTAACTACCGGTATTTCGAAGTAACTCTTTGTGGTAACTACCTATGTATCATACGTACGTATGTATATATTCGGCAGAATCTCCGAAAATATACACGAAACAATAAATTTTTAAAGAATTATATTATTCTGCGGTATAAGTTAACTAAACTTTAACGAAGTCGGCTCATTATTCTATTTTGAATGTAATATCATACATACATATATCATGTATCGATCGTACATTCAAAACTGGCGTAGATATAGCCTTTGTTCACGATTTAGTCTATTTTTGTCTTCTATTTATATCCACTTAATTTCATACGAAGTCTTACGAGTATATTAATTTTATTTAAAAAAAAGAAGCGACAAATAAATACGCTGCTGCTATCTAATGGTAGTGCACTCTGCAATAAAATGTTGAATATAATATGTGCTCGTATATCAGTGATAAATTGTTCCACATAGAAAAAAAGGACCAACAAAATAAAAAGTTATAGTGCCATCCCTCGCACACATTTTGTTCATATAATCAAATTACGGTAACAAAGTCCAATTTCACCTGTCACATAAAACAGCCAACAAATTGAGTGACATCGTCGCATTACCAACCACTATCACCGACCGCGCCGCCATTGCCACCTCTAAATTTCACTTAATGCATTCGAAAGTGCGCGACACAACCGACGAAAATGATAATAATATTTCATTTTTCCTTGATGTGGAAGTTGGTTTTAGACGGTAGTTCTGGCGTTTTTACACACCGACACGTCCGCATCGTAAAGTTCGCTTGCGACTTTGCGCACCATTCAGCGTATCACTGCAAAAGAAGAGCATTCCTCCTTATTGCTTTCTATTCGGTGTCGCTTTTATTACGCTGCAATAATGCAGAATTTCGAATATCCTTGTTTGGAGGAAACGACGACGGTTGATCAGTGTCTTCTAGACATATCACATTACCCTGTGAACTCAAAATGCCAACCCTCGCGTATTATATAGAGTGGGCAATAAAGAGGGCGCAAAAAAGGCAAGCGCGCAAGTGACTATCCTTGTTTTGATTATATGGTGAATGTTGTCTGTAGCCGCTATACGTATTACTATCGCTGAACTTAAGTGAACTTGCGGATGAATATTTGGGTTAAGGGTGGATGGGGTATTTGGCGGGGTTTGCAATTCTTTTACGATGCAGCCACGTGTCCTTTTTGCAACATTTCGGTTTTATTGTATTGGTCTGGGTTTAGATGTTCGTATTTAGTGTTCCTGCGGAAAGTACCGATTTAGAACGTTTTGGATTATTTTGATATCATACTCTAAGCGTAGAGGGCAAGTACAGTGATGGTAAACAGTAGTTAACCATGTACGGCAAATAAGGTTCCGACAAAACTATACTCTCTTCAGTATAAGGGAAAACATTTCTTTTATGCTGGCATACTTTCGTTCTTACTTGCACCTACTATGTATAAGGGCAAGTATTGATTTACTGAAAATTTTCGATTTCGAAATTTTAATCAAACTTGACATTACTAAAATAGGAAAAAGTGGATGTGTCTATTCTGTCCGTCCGTCCGCCTGTCAGGATTTTCTTTAAACTTCATATTTGGGATACGTAGGGTCACAAATCGAGGCAATCTCGGAATTTACATTCATACCCCTCTTTGTGTCTTACCTATAGTTTTTTATTTATGTTCTTTGGAATAAAACACAATTTCCTTACATAACTTTATTTTCTGTTTCGATGCGACAAGATTGCCTGCTAAAAATGAACATCAAGCATCGGCTAGGTCTCTTATCACAAGTTGTTTTCAAGAAGAACTGATGCTAAGTGCTACATTGACTCGTGTATATTTTACGTAATGCTTTTAAATTAGCTGTGTACCTATTAAGTGGATGGATTTAATCGTGTATACATAAATATGTATATATAACATGTTAGACAATTTTGGTATAATTTGGTGTTTTATTGCAGATTTATTCGATTGAATAAATAAGTTTTTGTTATATGCAAAATATTAGATTATTAGTGCACGTAGGTAAGTTTTAGATATATTATATTATTTCTAGGTTGCCTGTGCATTCATGACGAATTTACTGCTGACGTTGCTGCGAGTGTTACTGACGTGGTTAACTCCTCCTCTCTTAAATCTGAATATCCACATTCAGCTTCTTTTTAAAAGAATGGCCCTTCGTAAATCCTTGGTAAACGTACTTGGTTTTTTAGGGGGATGAAAATCGGTAAAGGGGATATTGGTGGATCTTTGATTGTTTCAGGTGCATTGGCGATGTGATCAGTGGTACTTCCTTCGTGCTTTATGATTGCTTTCGTATGCTTCTTTCTTATGATGATTACAAAGATCGGCAATATTAAGACTAGCTTGTGGGTTTGTCCTTCAACTTCTAGTTTCCGGATATGTCTTGTGTTGTTTATGTGGAGTTCGTTAATCATTTCTAATAATAGAAGCCGCTCTAATTCTATCTCGTGTGGTTGTGGCTGAATAATTGCTGGTAGGGCTTGGAGCGATGACCTCTCTTCGGATCAGTACGTTTGGCCTTTGATGATGACGATTGCATTGTGGAATTTGACAAGTTAAGGATATGGGTGACTCCATCGATTGTTATGCTGTCGTCGAATTGGTTCAGTGGTATTACACCGGGTTCGATAGGTTGAATTGTTGGCACGTGCTGGTTGTTCACTATGGGGCATTATAAGTTTTGACTTTTCAGCAAGTTCGGGATGCAGCTAGAGTTCGTTATTTCTACTAAATTTTCTAAATTACAGATTGATAAGAAATTAAAAGTTTTACATTCGTTCTTAATGTCATAATATTTTCCTTCGCATGTCATAATATTTTTCGTACATGAGTTTCGATACTATTTGATAATTTTATTATTTTACCATTTTTTTTAAATGGTTTACCTAAGAGTTTTTTACATGTTTCTAATTCGGTGAGTGGAATATTGACAATATAATAAAGCAAGGTATTCAAGCGATCAATTTCCACGCTGTACCTATGACCTTTTATTTCTATTAGGTTTTATGTAATTGAGCAAACTTTCAATTTGGCTTATTTCTATGTGGGGAATCATTTCTAGGATGTGAGAATTGGTTATTGTTGTAGGAAGCGTGCTATTTGCCTGCTCTATAAATGTTTGGTATTGGTCCAAGTTGATCAGATGAATCAATTTAAAATTTCCATTTTGAATTTTCGCTATTCCGGAATTTATTGCGAGGATTTGAGAGTTTGAGTAGTCCAATATTTGCACTTCTGTGTGCACCAAGGGTATGAAGATTCTGTAATTGGAATAAATTAATTTTAATTCCTGATGTTACTTTTATGAACTACCCTCCCTGACTCCGTGAGGACAGTTAAGTTCCTGTTTTCCCTAACAATTTCTGGCTTATACCTTACCGTGAGCTTAGAGCCTAGACGCTTATTATGTTTTACAAAAATTTCTTCTCCTATCTCATAATCTTTAGGGGGTTTAGGATTCTTATTATGAGTCCTGATGTCCTTGAACTATTTTTGTCTTAGTCTGTCTATGTTTTTTTTCCGAGTCTCTTCAAATTGTTCAGGAGAAACTCGTTGACTATGGCCATAGAATACTTTCTCCGGTTTTTTTTCCAGTTGTCGAATGAATTGTGGAGTTGTATTCGTAAACTGATTTTTCAAGAAAAACTGAAAGGAGTTATCTTTTGCTCGCTGTTAATGCAACGCATAATTTCGGCTAGAGTGGAGTGAAATCACTGTGGATTGTCGAGGTCAAAGAATTTATATTAGTTTGTGGACGCCTTGATAGACCATCAGCCACTACGTTGGTTCTTCCAGGTTTATATTGGAGTTCGTGATTGAATTACTCGAGTATGGCCGAGGGTCTACATGCTAAAGATCTGGTATTGTATAAAACGACAGAGGTAAACCCAAATAAAAAATATAGAACATGTATCGTAGCTAGAAAACAAATAAAACTTTTCTTTATATCTGCATACAGCGAGTTTGACAATACAGTGGTTAAATATGAAAGGAAAGGCTTTCCTCCACTAATTATCTCATCTGTGTACATGCCATTTAATGCGACAGAGGGACCACCCCCTGAACTTACTGCATCACTCGTCAAGCAGGAAAAGTGGGATATACTGATGCGACGCGAACTCCCATCACTTCCAATGGGGCAGTAAAGGTATCAACAAACGAGGTGAGTTGTTTTTCGAATTTTTAATCGAACATAACCTGTTAGTAGGTAACAAATGTAATGAACCAACGTTTGTAGTTAAAAATAGACAAGAGGTTATTGACGTTACAGTCACTAGTAACTCCAAAAGTGTAGAAATAGAGGAATGGAAGGTTCTGAAAGGAGAAACCTTCTCCGACCATAGGACGATAGAATTTACCCTAAAAATCAGGAGGGAATTGCCTAAACTATATAGAAACCCTAGGAAGACTAACTGGGATCTTTTTAGTAGGGAGGTTAGTAGAATGAAAGGGAATCTACAGGACCACGCTTTTAATGGACCTGCAGAAATTGACGAGGCAACGTCAATATTATCAAAAATATTGGGTAAAGCCTATCAAAACGCCTGTCCGCTGAGGACAAAGAAACAAAAGAACACACCTCCATGGTGGTCTAAAGAACTGTCTAACATTAGGAAAGAAACTAGGAAACTTTTCAATATGGCTAAAAGAACAAGGTTAGACGAAGACTGGGAAAATTATAAATCCAGTCAAAGAAAATTCAAAACAGAGACACAGCGCTCTAAGCACAACTCTTGGCAAGCCTTCTGTAGCGAAATAGAAAGTACCGCTGAATCAGCAAGACTCAGATGGGTTCTTTCCAAAGAGCCGGTAGCGTTAGGCTCCCTAAAAGACACATCTGGCAATTGGACTGACTCCAATGAAAGGACATTAGAAACTCAATAGGTGCTCATTTTCCAGGATGTATAGTAGTTAGAGATGACATCCCTGGCAGCAGCAGTAGTAGACACGAAATAGAGCCGTCTGAATTGGTTACGGAAGAAAAAATTGAGTGGCCAATATGCTCCTTCTTACCGTACAAATCCCCAGGCACAGACGGAATTTTCCCGATGATGCTACAAACAGCCAAAAAAAACATAACGCCGTTTCTAAAGAGACTGTTCCTTGGTAGCATTGAATGGGGTCATGAACCAAAGGAGTGGCGGGAAGTTAAGGTTGTTTTCATCCCCAAAGCAGGTAAAGCTAGTCATACCTGCGCTGGTGACTTTAGACCAATAAGCTTGACATCCTTTATTCTGAAAACCTTTGAAAGACTTATTGACATACACATTCGCAGCAGGCTGAACCCCAGTATCATATCTCCGGCACAGCATGCTTATACGAAAGGTAAAAGTGTTGAGACTGCACTTCATAGTGCTGTCAGTACGGTTGAAAAATCATTGAATGATAAAGAGTACACCCTGGCTGCATTCTTAGACATTGAAGGTGCCTTTAATAATGTCACGGTAGATTCAGTCGAAGGTGCCTTAAAAAACCTGAATATTGAGGACACTCTAATCAGATGAATAGTTTCCATGCTAAGAAATAGGTACATAAACTCAGAACTAGGTGATGCGAGACTAAGAGTATCAGCTGGTAGAGGCACTCCGCAAGGAGGTGTTTTCTGTCCTCTACTCTGGGTTATTGTGCTAAATGAAGTTCTAATAAAACTTAGATTCAGTGGGGTTAAGACCGTAGCATACGCAGACGATGTGGCGTTATTGGCCACGGGTAAATTCCTTCCAACCCTAAACGACCAAGTGGAAGGCGCCCTTAAGATAGTCAGCAACAGGACTAAAAGAAGTGGACTCCACTAAAAACGGAGCTAACACTATTTACGAACAAGAGGATAATACCGGAATTCAAAATTCCATCCATTGAAGGCACTCCTCTTAGAATTTCTGACAGAGCTAAATATCTAGGGTTAATACTAGACCAGAAACTAAACTGGGGACTAAACACAAGGGAGAGAGCAAGGAAAGCTATGATAGCTCTCTATACTTGTAGCAGAATATTTGGAAAACCAAAACGTCTGGCTCTACACAGCAGTTGTGAGACCTATACTGACATACGGCATCCTAGTATGGTGGCCAGCCGCAAGTAAGGGCACAAACCTCAAGATACTAACCAGAGTACAAAGAATGGCGTGCATTGATGTCACAGGAGCTATGAGAACCACACCAACTGCAGGATTAGAGACCATACTCAATCTATTACCTTTAGACCTATTTGTGCAGGAATCTGCAGCTAGAAGTGCTCTAAGATTAAGCCAATCTGAAGGTTGGAGGTCAAGCCTGACGGGGCATGCGTAGATTTTACGCAAATACATGGGCGGAGATGTTAGCACAGACTACATGGTGCCCTATTTAGACTTTCATAATATGTTTTCTAGTTCATTTCCGAGTCGAAAGGAATGGGAAACTAATATCCCGCAAAATGATAACTCCATCTCCATCTACACTAATGGATCCAAGATGGACGTGGGAGTAGGTGCAGGGATTTTTTCTGGAAAACTCAATTTGAACAAGTCAATTCGGCTTCCAGACTATAGCAGTGTGTTTCAAGCGTAGGTCTTGGCGGTGGCAACTGCTGCTCGGGACGCTGCTATGAAAGCTATACCACCAGATGATATTACATTTTTCATTGACAGACAAGCAGCGATAAGAGCGATTTCCGCCACGCAAATAAAATCCAAGCTTGTGCGCTGCTGTCGCGAAGAGCAGCGGGTTCTTGGTACGCAACACAATGTAAAGCTCTGCTGGGTACCCGGACATAATGGCGTTTCAGGAAATGAGAAAGCTGACGAGATGGCAAGGGAGGGTTCAGCTCTAAATCCTGAACGAGCTGACCCGTCAATTAAGATACCACCCTGCAACCTGAACCTAGAAGTTAGAAATAAAATTATTGCCATAGCAAATAGTAGATGGAGATCATTAGAATCCTGTATAATTACAAGAAAACTCTGGCTGTCAGGAATCAGATCACACCTGCAGCTGTTCCACTAATCCCTAACCTAGCTTAACATAAGCATTCTCAATACACACTGTCCATTCACCTTATCCCACACGCTCCCACATAGAACATAAGATATCATAATGCACATAGTCGATTCACCTTAGAAATGTTCACATCAAATGTTCTCACGTCAGTATAGAATTTTCCCACTAAACTCCAGGTGGTGTCACATTGCGTCCAGCCGCACTATGATAATGTCAACTCAGCAGAATTATTCGTGAGAACAATTGATGAAATCACCTGTAAATCATGTATAAATAGTTTGTAAGTGCACTGAATAAAGTTACTTTGTTTTTGTCGTTCGAAAAGAGAGTCGTTTTTATTATTTGCTACCCACCACCCGAGGTAAGGAGCAAATTAGGAACTAAAGGTTGAACTGGTAACAAGTGCCGCCTCAACATCAACAAATCGCCAGGGTGATACTGCCTTGACGAATCTTTCTGTTAGTCTATAGGGGGATCAAAAGAGATTCTCCTCTGACCCCGACGTGATCAAGTACATTGCTTGTGTCACAACCACAATATTTGCTGCCCCCCACCAGAGGTAATGAGCAAGTATTGAGAACTCTTGCGTCAGCGAGAACAGTGTTACCAGGGCTAGAACACTGGTAGCTACGTCCATTAAACCGCGCACAGCGTTACCAGGGCATACACTGGTAAAGGAGACTTAATTTAAAACGCGTAACCAGGGCTATAACACTGGTTCACAAGGCATCGAGATGAGTCTAGAGGAGCTAGCATCAAATCAAGAGTCGACGGGAGGGGAGATTCAGCAAGTCATCGCGAATTATCGGAAGGATGGACCCTCGAGATGGACCTCCGACAATCTGCAAAAAAGGGTTCTGGAGTTGGAGACTCTGTGGGAGAACTTCGAGAAGGTCGACTCGGAGATTCGAAACAAGTATAGCACCGCATTGGACCACCACTACTTTGCCAAGGATTACTACAGCGTCATCAGCAAGCTGGTTAAAAACACAATGTCAGACATCATGCTCAAGATCGAAGCATTAAAAAACCCAGAGTATCAATCATATTCTGTCAGGGAAGAACAAGGCAAATACCAAGGGCAGGAAGAGCGACTGGTGGATTGGGGAGATCATTGCGCTGCAGCCTCAATACAAGAGGTAAATCAGTTCGGCTTAAATCCAAAGGAAGATTTAGGTCTGCTGGAGATGGGCGATAAATTCGGTTCTATCGCCAAACTCAGAACTCATATTTCTGGGCTGTGATTAATATGATAAAAAAGACATTAACACAACTGGCAGAGGATAAGGCGCAGCATACAGCAGAGTTCTACACCGTAAAGGTCAAAGCTATTGAACAGCACTGGTCAGTTGTAGAAACGCTACACAGCAAAATTTGGGATATGATGGAGGAACCAAATATCTCCATCTACGACGTAAATACGTATTTTCTGATCGAAGAAGAGGTTCAGAATGCAGTTATCAAATTGCATGAACAATCAGCCTCAGAACTCTCAATGACTGCTCATCAGAATCCTCACGCATTTACTAACCAAATTTCAAAATTACCGAAAATAGTGCTGCCCAGATTCGATAGAGACTATTTAAAATGGAGACAGTTTCGCGATCTCTACACGGAATTGGTGCATAACCAGCCGATTCCTCATTGCCAGAAAATGTGGAACCTCAAAACCACCCTCACAGGCGAAGCCGAGAAACTTATTCGGCACTTTACAACATCTGAGACCAATTATAGCGCGGCGTGGAAGGTCATTACAGATCTCTACGAGAACACCCGTTTATTGGTCACAGCGCTCCTCAACAAATTAATGATGCAAGCAACAATCCAAAATGAAAGTGCATCAATGATCAAGGGCCTACATGATACTACGCAAGAATGTCTTCTTAGTCTAAAGAACCTAGGCGTTGATACAACAAATTGGGACCCACTACTAATGCATATGCTTCTCAAAAGGTTGGATCGAGCCACTTTTTTTTTTTTTTTTTTTTTTATAATTTGCACGTGTTAAAGGGGATATGAATACCCTTATACTAATTTTTAGAACACGTGCGTTTTTTTTCTGTGGAAAGGGGAGGAGGCAGAGAGAAAGACAGAGTGGTGTAGTTTGAAACTCAGGTGGTATTAAGTTTCTGTAAACTCCAAGGGTGGCTGTCCAGATAACTGGGGAGTATTTTGTTTGTTTTCGCTATTATTGTCATTGCTTATGTTTCACAGTATTTTTTTCCATCCTCCTGATGTCATCACCACGATCAAGTTGCATTTTAGCCATATGACCACCCTACTGCCAGTGTTATGCCTTCACAGTAGAGTTGACTTTGCTTTCGCAAGTGATCGACTTTTTTATTTATTTCCTGCGAAATAAATAGATGATTCCTGACTTCAGGATTCGAACCGTGAATCAACAGCGTGACAAGCGATGATGTTACCACTACACCACTCATTCGTTATGGGAACAATCGCTTAAGGAACCGAAATCACTGCCATCAGTAAAAGACTTCTTGGCATTTCTGGAAACCCGATTCCAGTCTTTAGAAGCATTAGGACCGAGAGCATACAAGACGTATCAAGAAGAGCAACATATTCGACAAGGAATGTCACGAGCATTACCGACGATTGCAACAGCAGGGCTAGCATGCATACCATGCAGGGGTGATCATCAATTATATAGTTGCCCGAAGTTTTTGAACTTAAGCCCAAGGAATCGCTTAGACGTTGTGCAGAAGACAAGGTGCTGCAGAAACTGTTTGCGTCCAGGTCATAACGCAAGTGATTGCAGTTCCAGGTGCTGTATGAAATGCCAAAAGAAACACAACACACTTCTTCATTTGGAAGAAGCATCAAAGGGAGAATTTTCGGACTCTACGGCTGTAAGAAATACAAAACCGCCTCCCAACAACACGGAGAGATTAGGTAATCTCACCGTGAGATCCGTTACTCTAAAAGCAAATTCGAAGCAAGAAGGTACAAACGTCCTACTAAGCATGGTAATAGTTCAGCTACGAACTAAAGCAGGAGATAAAATCGATTGCAGAGCAATATTAGATTCAGGCTCACAAATCAACATAATCACCGACAGAATGATCAAGAAACTCGGATTGATAACAACGTAAAGTTCAATGGTAGAGCAACTCAAAGGGCTCCAAGAAGAGTTAGTGTCTTAATGCAATCAAGATTAAGTGGATATTCTGCGAGAATCGAAGCCTTTGCGCTTCCAAGAATCATTTCACCACAGCCTAGTCAAACGATAGACATATCCGGATGAGTCATCCCACAAAATATTAAGTTAGCTGATCCAACATTTTACCAGTCTGATCACATAGATCTTCTGTTTGGAGCAGAATTTTACCATGAATTTCTTGCAATCGGACAAATAAAACTATCCGAAGAGCTGCCAATCCTACAGAATACTGTTTTCGGGTGGATAGTAGCGGGCAGAATTAGGAGGATTCCTTTCACCACGGTAAGCTGCGGAATTTGCAGCAATGACAAGAGCGTGGAAGAAGCAATTCAAAAATTTTAGGATACAGAAGATCCAGAGGAAACACAGGGAAAGCAGTTAAAGATAGGAGAAAGGCGATGCGAGACACACTTCAATCAAACTGTTAGTAGAGATGACAATAACCGATTTGTGGTAAGCCTGCCGTTCTCTGATGATCCACAAACCTTAGGATAATCTAAGGAGGTAGCTCTTCGTCGTTTCATAGCATTAGAAAGAAAACTGGAAAAAAATCCCGAGCTGCGACATCAATACAGAGTCTTCATGAAAGAATATGAGCAGCTAGGCCATATGAAAGAACTGGCTACAGAATCTATTCCGTCAATGCATTACTTCCTTCCTCACCATTGCGTTCTAAAGCCCGATAGCAGCACTACGAAGTTGAGAGTAGTGTTCGATGCATCAGCAAAAACATCGACAAATATCTCACTCAACGATATTTTACATACAGGGCCTGTACTACAAGAAGAGTTATTTAGTGCATTATTACAATTTCGGCTACCTCGATTCGTATTCACTGTCGACATACAAAAAATGTACAGACAAATCTACTTAAAGGACGAGGATAAAAAATACCAATTAATTTGGTGGCGAAATGATCCAAATCAACCTATCCGCTGCTATCAGCTTAACACTGTAACGTATGGAACATCTTCCGCTCCATATTTAGCCATAAAATGTTTACAACGTCTGGCCCAAGAGGAGAGCGCCAAGTTACCGTTAGGGGCTGAAGTACTACAACGCAATTGTTATGTAGATGATGTTATGGCAGGAGCTGACAGCATAATTACAGCTCGGGATAAGCAATCACAGTTATCATCATTACTCAACATGGCAGGCTTCAAACTACACAAATGGTGTGCAAACCATCCTCAACTACTACGCAATATTGCACCAGAAGATCAAGCAGTACAATTAAACTTCTCAGATGGAGGTGATTCATCCATCACAACTCTCGGTTTAATATGGATGCCCAAATCTGATAACTTCTGCTTAAAGATGAGTCCTCCGATATATAAGAAAATAACCAAAAGAACTGTGGCATCCGAAATAGCCCGACTATTCGATCCACTTAGAGTTTTTGCACCAGTAGTCTTAGCCAAGTTATTTCTGCAAGAGTTATGGAGACTCAAACAGGATTGGGACGCATCCTTACCGCTGGAATTACACACCCGATGGGCCCATTTCCGACAAAGCCTATATTCACTAGAAGGATTCCAGATTCCCCGACATGTTTTTGCCGACCGAATTCCTTGTACTGTACAGTTGCATGCATTCGCTGATGCATCGGAGAAGGCTTATGGTGCTGTCATATACATGCGGTCTACGGACAACGACGGAAGGCCGATAGTCCAGACTGGCTCCGCCTCCACCAAAGAAAATTACTCTTCCAAGGCTAGAATTGTGCGCAGCAGAATTAGCAGCCAAGTTAGTTGATAGAGTAAGACGGTGCCTTAAGATTGAAGATAAGCCCACTTTCCTATGGACTGACATGGAAATAGTCTTAGCATGGATAAACTCAGCGTCAACTGACTTTTAAATATTTGTTGGAAACAGAATAGCCTCCATTCATCGATTCTCCATACCAAACCAATGGAGACATGTCAGATCCAAAGAAAATCCAGCAGACCCACTATCAAGAGGTATACCCGCGGAAAAATTGAATACCTGTAACTTGTGGTTCTACGGACCACCGTTTCTACATGGCGAGGAGAAGATTTGGCCTCCGTCTTGGAGCGGAAAAAATTGGCACTAGCTACAACTATGGTACCAGAAAGGCAAGTTTCCGTAATTGAGGCCATAAATCACAGGAACTCATTTAAAAGGTTGCAGTGTATTGTAGCATACATGACACGGTTTGTCAATGCAAATCGAAGAAACAGAGCTCATTCACTGGAGCTTCAAGCTGGGGCATTACAGGATGCACGAATTCTAATTTTAAAAACTATACAGAATCAGGAGTTTACGACAGACTCGGCGCAACTAAAAAGGTACGGTGAAGTAGCAAAAGCCAGTCCTCTCTCTAGACTTACGCCGTTCATTGATCATCAAGGTATCATAAGAGTTGGTGGCAGACTAGAAGCATCAAAATTTATCATAGACGCAAAGCACCCCATCTTACTTTCATATAATCACCCATTGACAAAGGTGATACTCACAGAAATTCATTTGAAGAATCGGCATGTCGGCCCTCAGACGCTATTGGGAATTACAAGGCAAAATTATTGGCCCATAAAGGGAAAGATGTTAGCTAGATCTGTGGTCCAGCATTGTGTCTTCTGTGCAAGGGCTCGACCCAAGACACTAAATCAGTTAATGGGAAATCTTCTTGCAGCGAGGATTCAACCCGCGTGACCGTATGTAAATTCGGGTGTAGATTTCTGCGGATCCGTCTGGACTCATTTTAAGGTACGAGGAAAACACCCTCAAAAGTCCTACATTGCAGTTTTTTGCTGTTTCGCTACAAAGGCAATACATTTGGAGCTGATCACCGATCTTTCCGCCGAAGGCTTCATCGGAGCGTTGAAAAGATTTACTGCAAGAAGAGGAACCTTTCGATACATTTATTGTGACAACGGAACAAACTTCGTAGGTGCAAAAAATCAGCTGCATGAAGTGAAGGAATTTATTGAATCCCAGTATGCCTTAAACAAGATCACATCATTATGCAGCTCGAAGGGAACAGATTTCATCTCATACCTGCACGAGTACCACACTTCGGCGGTCTTTGGGAAGCTGCTGTTAAGACGGCCAAACACTTGCTACAATCAACATTAGAAGCGGCAGCATTAACGTATGAAGAAATGGAAACGGTTGTCACTGGAGAACCACTAAACTCATCAGTGGATTCCCATGCAGACCCATTAGAATTAAATTCAGTTAAGCGATGGCAGCTAGTGACCCACTTAAAAGATGAATTTTGGCGACGATGGCACCTGGAGTATCTAAACCAACTACAGTATCGGTCGAAGTGGAAACAGCGGGTTCCAAACGTAAAACTAGGAACAATGGTAATAATGAAGGAGGACAATGTACCCCCATTACGATGGAAATTAGGACGTATCGAAAAAACTTACCCAAGGGACGATGGACTGATTCGGGTAGCTGATGTTCGCACTTCGACAGGAGTGCTACGCCGTCCCATTCATAAGCTGGCACCACTCCCAACTGAAGATATTAATGCTGATCATGAAACAACGAGTACACAAGGAGAAGAATCGGATCATAATGGCAGTCACAGTAACTCGCAGCCCAAAAAGAAGATGAAGATGTCTTTGGGGTCCACTATCGTTACATTGCTTATTGCATGTCTTATTACTCCTGGTACCATTGTCACACCCATCGAAACGACCTCCTTCATAAACCAGCCGGGAATTTACTTCGAAAATCTCGGACCATCGGGAATAATTAGTAGCGAATGGACTTTGTTGGTGGTTGGATGTTGTGTGAATAGGGATGGGCATCTGATTGGCATCAACCTGGCGATGTCCAGTGTCGCAACTATCTCACACTCATCAATTGTGTTTATTTTACCTCCCCGTGGTCACCACCGGGTACTGGTCTATGTCCATCCGGACTTGACTTGCTGAACTTATAAGTGCGAGTGTTAATAAAGCAGAAAATAAAGCAACACTATAATGCTCTGTCGGAGTTGACTGTCTGCTCGAGTCTCAGAAATCTAACATGAGCCCCTCAGAAAGAGGATGTACGGCGGATGAATTCACATGGTTGAATCAACGGTGGCGACAACAGTCAACATGGCAGATACCTCAATGAGCTACTTCGACGTATTTGGAGCTGAGGTCATTGAGGATTTTCAACACTAGTCAGGGTGTTGAAATAGAGATGGTGGCGGAAGAGCCCTTAATGGTTCAACGGCAGCTCTCACATCCCCGCAGCGGGTTACTGACTCCGGAATATTCCGGCTCCTTTTGTCCAAGGGGTCGCAGAAAGGGCCTGGTCCTCCAGGTTGGGGGTTGTGCGTGGGGCTAACAACCCTACCGCGGAAAAATTTTTTTGTTACGAAGTGACCAATAGCCTCGGATAAGGATGAATTTACTGTTGACGACCCGGCTAAACGAAATAAGGACAATGACGTTCGGATCTGCACGTGGAATGTTCGAACCCTGAATAGACCGCGTGCAGCCGAACAACTAGCGGAGGCCCTAAACTGCTACAAAACAGATATCACCGCCATCCAGGAAGTGCGATGGGATGGGCCGGGCAAAAGGAAGATGAAAAACTGTGATATCTTCTACGGTGATTGCTACAGGGAACAGAAGCAGCGTCTATTTGGATGCGGATTCGTTGTAAGCGGCAGACTTAGGCAAGAAGTCTTGAGCTTTCGACACGTAAGTGAACGCCTTGCAACTATCCGCATCAAGGCTAAATTCGCCAACATCAGCCTTATATGCGCTCACGCCCCCACAGAAGATAAAGACGATGCTACCAAAGATTGTTTCTATGAGCTGCTCAATAAAGCATATGAGCAATGCCCTAAATATGACGTTAAAATCGTCTTAGATAATTTCAACGACAAAATAGGAAAGGAGGACCTCTTTGGTAGAACAATCGGAAAGTACAGCCTACACGACACCACGTCTGGAAACGGACTTAGGCTGATTGATTTTGCTGCGGGACGTAATGTTACCATAGCTAGTTCACGGTTTCCTCACCTTAATATCCACAAAGGAACATGGCGGTCACCAGATCATCAAACCGTCAACCAAATTGATCATGTTGCGATCGACGCAAGGCACTCCTCCAGTATTCTAGATGTCCGAACTTACCGAGCGGCCAACATTGACTCGGACCACTACCTTGTTGTAGCCAAGGTACGGATGCGGGTATCGGGAGGAGATTTAACGTTGGACGGCTACAAACGCAACAAACCGCCAGAACCTTTGCTGATCACGTATCCTTATACCTCTCGAGAAGCCCTATGCTGCCAGCATCAAATGTAGAAGACCAGTGGCATCGATGCCAAGAAGACATCAAAAACGCCGCAACTGATGTGCTCGGTTTCACCAGTCCACCCCCACGAAACCCCTGGTTTGACGAAGAGTGTCGGCAAGCACATGCAGCAAAACAAAGTGCTTACGAAGCGTCGCTGCATAGAAGGACGAGAGCAGCTCATCAGCTCTACGAGCAAAAAAGGAGGGAAGAACATCGGAAGAGAGAGCATGAGGAGCGCGCGATCGAGGATATAGAGAGGTGCTACTCCAGGAATAATGTTCGGAAGTTTTACCAAAAGGTAAAAAGAACGTGTCGTGCCAAAAAGACCCGAACAGAGACCTGTAGAGACGAACAAGGAAACCTTGTAGTAGAGTCACAGTCGGTGCTGAGGACATGGAAAAACCATTTCTGCAGACTGCTAAACGGCGAAGAGGACACAAATTCCGCTGTCAGGCAGAATGAACCATTCAACCTGGACGATGAAAGCCAAGATTTCCGTCCACCTGACCAAAATGAAGTGAGGATAGCAATATCTAAGCTTAAATCCAACAAGGCTGCTGGACCGGACGGCTTAACTGCCGAGCTGTTTAAGGCGGCGGGAGATGACCTGGTGGAGAGCATACACCAACTCATCTCCAAGATTTGGTCAGAAGAAAGTATGCCTGATGAATGGAACCTCAGCATCGTTTGCCCGATCCACAAGAAAGCAGACCCTCTAAACTGCGCCAACTATAGCGGCATTGCGTATAAGATCATGTCTGCTGTACTGTGTGAATGCCTGAAACCATTCGTCAACGATCTGATAGGTCCCTATCAGTGCGGTTTTAGGCCCGGTAAGTCCACGACCGATCAAATATTCACACTACGGCAGATCCTGGAGAACACCCAAGAAGTCCAGATCGATACTCATCATCTTTTTATCGATTTTAAGGCCGCATATGACAGCATTTATAGAGACGAGCTATACAGAGCCATGTCTAGTTTTGGCATCCCTGCCAAACTTGTCAGATTGTGCAGAATGAGGATGGAGAACGCTCGCTGCTCCATAAAGGTTGGAAACAATCTCACCGAGACCTTTGATGTCAAAAAAGGATTTAGACAAGGTGACGCACTGTCATGTGACTTCTTCAACATCATTCTCGAGAAAATTGTGCGAAACACCAGGGGCATAATTTTCCAAAAGTCTGTACAACTTCTTGATGACATTGACATTATTGGCAGAACGCAGCGAGCTGTCACTGGTGCGTTTGCAAGTATTAGTGCAGAAGTAGCAAAAATGGGTTTGGTGGTGAATGAGGGTAAAACAAAATATATGCTGTCAACAAGAAGGGACACACAACATCGACGAATCGGACAGAACGTCACGATAGACAGCTACAATTTTGAGGTAGTTAGGGACTTTGTCTACCTCGGCTCCGCGGTAAACTCTGATAATGACACCTCAGCAGAAATCAAGCGAAGAATTACACTTGCCAACCGCTGTTTCTTTGGCCTAAGACGGCAATTGATTAGTAAGGCCTTGTCAAGAAACACTAAGGAGACTCTATATAAGACCCTTATCATCCCTGTCCTGCTCTATGGCGCAGAAGCATGGACCCTAGCAAAAGCGGATGAATATCTTCTTGGTCGTTTCGAACGCAAAATTCTTCGAGTGATTTTTGGTCCCGTTTGCGTTGACGGACTTTGGAGGAGAAGATTTAACAGCGAACTCTACGAGCTGTACAGCGACATCGACCTGGTCAGAAAAGTGCGCATCAGTCGTCTAAGATGGCTAGGACATGTAGAGTGAATGGACACCAATGCTCCGGCCCGAAGAGTCTTCGATTCCAACCCGGAGGGACAACGCAGTAGAGGAAGACCTCGCCTTAGGTGGCGCGCACAAGTGGAAGGGGACCTCAACCTACTTGGAGTGCGCAACTGGAGGCAGTTAGCCAAAGATCGCGCTAACTGGAGAGGCGTATTGGTTGAGGCCCAGGTCCACCCCGGACTGTAGCGCCACCTAAAGTAAGTAAGTAAAGTAAGAATGGACTTTGATTGCCTACTACAATATGGATTCTTATTGGAAGGAGTTCGATAATTTAAATAGGTACGTTAATCTATTAGTGAAGGTCTGTAATCTAATGCTCAAACCTAACGACTGTCGCCAAATAAACGACCAATTTGAACATCTTATTAAAGAGTTAATGCAGAGTAATGAAGCCCTAATAAGGCAAAGGAAAGGAAGAGCCAGAAGAGGGGCCATTAACGTTATAGGCAACATCGCGAATACATTGTTTGGGGTACTCGACTCTGAATATGCCGACAAAATGACATCCACAATACGTAAAGTTGAACAAAACGAAATGCACCTGTCTGAACTATTGGAAAATCAGACCTCGGTGATAGATTCTACAATTAACGTGATGAAGAAGAGTCAAGACACCACCAGCCAACATTTTAATCAACTGGAACACCAGCTAAGTCAAGTCATATCAGCCACTAATCAAACTCAACAAGATATCTACCAGGTGCAATTGTCACAATTGTTCGCTTCCATAACTATTCAATCAATATTGCTGATCTCCAACGTCTGCCGGATTCAACGCGCAATTGTTGATGTAATGATGGACTCACAGCATGGAAGAATGAGCCCCCAACTGCTATCACCAGCTCAGCTTCTTGAAGAAGAAATCCCACCTTCAATGAAGCTTCCGGCTCAACCGGATGACGTTCTAAGTTTCTACAATCTAATGCACATTGAAGGAAGACCAAGTTTAACCTACATCATATTCAAGATCACTCTACCGATCCTAGCTGCAGACAACCTAGAACTGTTTCACGTCATACCTGTTCCAGTGAAGGCCAAAACCTTTATCGCAATACAACCTTTTTTCCCGTATATGCTGCTGAACTTGTTTCGAGATCAATATTATCCGATGACTGAACAAGAGTTGAGCTCTTGCATTTATCTTAAGGAAGAAAAAATTATTTGCAAACAGCGTCGTCCCATGTACAGAAATGGATCACTAGTCAGTGCCTGTGATATACATTTTATGAACCAAGGGAAACAATCCTCTTCATGTCGCATAGCAAAAATTGAAGGCGGCCCACACTGGATACAATTGCATGCTGCGAATCAATGGATTTATTCGTTGGCGGAAAGTACATCATTAAACGTGGTCTGCGGTAGCACTGTTAAACAACTCATTATCGAAAATTCAGGACTGTTAAAATTGCAACCAGGATGTGTCATCAAGCAACAAATATTCACTATCCAAGCACATGATATACGTTCCTCAACCATAAGACTTTCTTATACACCGGCAACCAATATCAGCGATGCATTAGTTCCTGAGCATACCAGATCGACAATTTATCAGCAGCACTATCATGAGACTCATCTAGCAGAATTAGATGATATCAAACACAGACTCATGAAGATGAAAACTGAGCTTCCGTCAGCACTTAATAATCATGACATTCATCACTATAGTGTGACAAGCTTCATTCTATTCGTGATAATTGCCGTAGGTTGTTACTAATTTTGGAAGAGATGCAGTACTACCAACAACCAATCCATGGATTATATTGAACCAGTTCCTCGGTCTTCTGCACTCAAAGGGGCACTTTCTGATGACAAGCACAAGAATCAACCAGCGTGAGCGGACTTTAAGATCACCATCGATCATCACTCTGGTTGAATATTGCACATTCAACGCGGGTGAGAATGTCAGGAATCAGATCACACCTGCAGCTGTTCCACTAATCCCTAACCTAGCTTAACATAAGCATTCTCAATACACACTGTCCATTCACCTTATCCCACACGCTCCCACATAGAACGTAAGATATCATTATACACACTGTCCATTAACCTCATCCCACACGCTCCCACATAGAACATAAGATATCATAATGCACATAGTCGATTCACCTTAGAAATGTTCACATCAAATGTTCTCACGTCAGTATAGAATTTTCCCACTAAACTCCAGGTGGTGTCACATTGCGTCCAGCCGCACTATGATAATGTCAACTCAGCAGAATTATTCGTGAGAACAATTGATGAAATCACCTGTAAATCATGTATAAATAGTTTGTAAGTGCACTGAATAAAGTTACTTTGTTTTTGTCGTTCGAAAAGAGAGTCGTTTTTATTATTTGCTACCCACCACCCGAGGTAAGGAGCAAATTAGGAACTAAAGGTTGAACTGGTAACAAGTGCCGCTTCAACATCAACAAATCGCCAGGGTGATACTGCCTTGACGAATCTTTCTGTTAGTCTATAGGGGAATCAAAAGAGATTTTCCTCAAAACACTGGCCGCTCTACGATAAAAATCGTACAGAGCAAATCCTACACTTCAACAGATATATCTTATCTGGTTTAGTGGGGATGATAACTGGACACAACTTTTTACGTTATCACACAAAGAAATTGGGAATTAGCGAAGAAGATATACATATGTAGAGGCTGTGGCAATGAGGACGTACACGAGGATACACCTCACTTCCTGTGCCATTGTCCAGGACTCTACCACCTTAGATTCAGAATACTAGGGAAATATTTCTTGCAAGACTTAGAAGAACTTTAAAATGTATCGGTAAATAAGATTACCAAATTTATAAATGCATCGGGTTGGTTTAAGAAGCCATAGAGTTCAAGAGTGGATGATCTAAGTGTGGCGTAGTTTGTTCACACTCTACGTCAACCCATAAAACCTAACCTAACCTTCTTCTGTTTTATCTGGACAATAATGTAATTGGCCTGTCGTCCTTTGCGAGCACAGCACCAATAGCGTAATTCGACGCATCGGTGGTCAGGTGAAATTCTTTGGAAAAGTCAGGATAAGCAAGTATGATTTCATTGGAAATCAAGGTGTTTTTGATTTTTTCGAATGATTTAAGAGCTACTTCATCCAAATGTACTGCTTTTGTTGTTGACTGGGTTTTGGAGAAGCGACCCTTCTCCCCTTTTAAAAGGGATGTCAGGGGCTTGGCAATTTTGGCGTAGTCTCTTATAAATCTGCAATAATACCCTGGCATACCTAGAATGACCTAAGATCTCTTAAGGTCTTTGGTGCAGGAAATTCGACTATCGCCTTTACTTTTTCGGGATTTGTTTTAATGCCATTTTTGGAGATGACGAAGCCTAAAAACTCGACTTGCTTTTGCAAGAAACTTGATTTTTCCAGTTGAACTTTCATATTTGCAGCTTCTACGGTTCTGAAGACAATCTCTAGATCTTTGTAATGATCTTCCTCGTTTTTTCTGAAGATAATAATGTCATCGATGTAAGCGTAACATCTGACACCAATGTGTTCTCGCAGTATGTCATCAAGTGCCCGCTGAAAGATAGACGGTGCATTCTTGAGGCCGAATGGGAAACGTGTGAACTCGAATTTACCATTGTTCACTGAAAATGCCGTCTTCTCTATATCTGATTCCTTGAGAGGGATTTGATGGAATTCGCTCTTTAAGTCTATAGTGGTGAACCATTGATTATTGCCTAAATTCGACAATACCTCTTTATTCTCCGGAATGGGATACCTATCGGGAATGATTATAGTATTAAGCTTACGATAATCTATCACCATTCTATATTTTTTGTTCCCTGTTGCGTCTGGTTTCTTTGACACTATCCAGACAGGGGAATTGTATGGAGATCTGGACGATCTAATAATTCCATCTTTTAAAAGCTGCTTGACTACCTCTTCTTCTACGCGTCTACCTCTTCTTTTAAGGCCATGGGGTATGGGTAGGTCTTTGAATAGACCGGCTCACTGGATGTTGTTCGTATCTCCCTTTTGACTCTAGTAGTGTACGTTAGCTTATCATCAGGGTCTGCAAACAAGGCGGAGCATTTTTCTATTATACGGATTTGTCTGATTTGTACTAAGGTGGGACGAATTTATATCGAATGAATTTACTGATTGTGAATTTAGCTGTTTTAATGGTATTCTGAGATTATTATTGATTAGGAAATAATTGTCTTTTGTGAAGATAACTGCGTTAAGCTCCTTTAAGCTATCATTACCTAGTACTCGTATGCCGTCGAATGTTTTCAGGCCTGGTAAGATGAAAAATTTTATATCGGGGATGTCTGGTCCGAATGGGCGTAAATTTACATGATACTGATGGAATTTGCGTAAAATACTGTTTCGTTTGAGATGGGGTTCCTAACATAGCGGAACTGGATATAATTTTTATTGGATCCAGTATCCACTAAAAATTTTAAAATTTTTCCGCTCTTCGCCGTGTATTCAAAAAAGGGCAGCGAAGAGCTTTTTAATCTAAAAAATGAATATCCTCTGGTTCAGAAAGATATTCAATTTCTTCGTCATACTGAAGGTCTGCGTATTCATTCAGCGTCGTCCTGTGGCGGAACATTGCTGTGTTGATACCATTCTGTTTCCTTCGGGGTTTCATTAGTGGGAGAATCCTTCGCCGCATTTACATGGTAAAGGTGTTGGACTTTTGTTGGATATTGAGGGAATGAATCTGCTGCGAATTCTGTCGTTTCTGGGCATAGGACTGATGCTTCGGTCGATTCTGATAATTAACTTTGCCAGAGTAAATGGTTTCTGCATCCATGGGCTCAGGCTTTGGCTGTGGTTTGGGTGGCAAATTCCTAGAATTGCCAAACTGATTTATTCGGTTATGATTGTGTTGGTATTCCTGTCTTGGAGGATAAGAATAATTTTGTCTTGAAGGGTAAGAATAATTTTGTTTCGGATGCAGTGGTGGTGGCTTGACCAATCTAATTGGTTGTGGAATGTGGGCCAATACCGAGAAGAATAGATTCTTAGGAGCGGGTACCGGTGCGGCTGATCTGCGCAGAGGTACTGGGGGAGCCAATGTATCGACTCGCCTAATTGCTCCTTGGCTGTTCGTGGCGTGTTGGGTACTGTAGTTTACGTTGTCAAGCTTAGGACACAGATGGAGAGCCCGAGGAAGGTCTGCTGGTTCTCGTATGCTCAGCAGCCGGGGTTGATCACCTTTTAGCTCTCTAATAAAGGTGCTTAGTGCTTTTTGACGGTAAGACTCTGTTATGGCGGTTAGCGAGTCAGCACTTAAATCCATTGATGACAATTTATTAAGAATAAGAGGCAAGTGTTGGTACGCCTCTTCATAGAATTCGGGTATGGAGTAATTGTTTTGTACCAATATGGTTAATTGATACTCGAGAGTGCCCAAATCCCTCTTGTCTGCATAGTGTAGCATAAGACAGCGAGAAATCTTTGTCCAATTGAGGGGGGTGTTATACGATTCGAGTGCTATATCTGCGTACCCTGTGATTTTATTTCGGATTACGCTCAGAATTCCATAATATTTGGGTGAACCGCGAATGGGTTCGTATATTTTTAGAATCCTATCTACGCTTTTTTTCCAAGATCCGAATTCACCAGACTGACCGGAGAATTCGCGTAAACTTTTAGCGACATCTGGGATTTTCTCCAGGTCCTTAAGATGTCCAGCTTGACTTGCGTCAATGGTTTGATCATAATGTTCGGAATCCTCCGAGGATGTCGTGAGACGGGCAACGGCATTAGCAACTATCTCATTTATTAAGGTTGTTAGCTCAGTTTGAGTGATAACGTTGGAGATTGGATTAGGATTTGGACTGGGTGCAGGATTTGAAGCTTGGGCAACACCATCACGGGCACTTGGCCTTAGCACGTTGTTGGCTGGCATGATTTACGATAGTAGTTATGTGTTATGAGTTACAGTATTTCTTTTTATCAATAGACAATTTTAATTACTTGATTATTTTCACTTTCTTAAATTTGTATAAAAAATAATGACTTACAGAAACAATTTTAATATTTGCATTGCAGTGGTGAACCCCTCCAACCGTTGAGAGGGCTGTATCCTTTTTGTGGTGGACCAATGACTCATCCACGGTGACAAATCGCCGAACAACATCGGTCGGATCCCTATTGAATCGGTCCAAAGATTGCCGCGAAAATCGTTTGCGCATTTGTTGCGGCATTCAGCAAATGCGGCACCCATCTTGCGCAAAGCTTTCGCATCCCTAAGTTGTTGTGCAAGATGTTTCACACCCTCTCTTCCGATATACATACAGCCTCAGTTCCTTTACTCGCCTATCGTCCAACACGATATCATGCACATTTTCGATGGTTTCTGGTGTTTCGTTTAAATTCAGCTGACCACTTTTTAACGGTTGACATGAAAGGAGCAGAGTCGCTGTAAACGTTTGTCAACTTTGGATGAATTTCCTTAGGGGTTAACCCATCCAAAACGAAGAATTTTATCACCGCACGATATTCAAGTTTATCCATTTTAACGAAAAACACGCAAGACGTCTACTGCAATAATTCGTGTAAAGAAACTACTTGAGAGAACAAGTTGAAACTCGTCATACGAAGTAATAACAAGTGCATCCAGGCAGGAAACATAATTTTTTGCTGATTGGAACGCCATCTCTGCGTTAGGCCGATAACTTTTCACCTTGCCCTCGTATATCTATTTTGTTCATGTCGAGAACTACTTGAATTCCTTCTTTACGATTCTTTATACCATTAGCATTCCATTCCAGGATTTTTATATTATCCATCATGTTTTTCTCTTTTGTGCAGCCTTTTTATTGCGGCTTTTTCTCTCAAGGAACGAGATTCTTTCTAATATAGCTTTATTGCTTTTTTCCATGCTTTCCATTCTATTTAGAATTTGTTTGCATGAAGGTTTCCATACTAGCATTTGATTTTGTTTTTGTTGTAATGCTGGTTTTTCTAAATTTTTTGATGCAGCTTGGGCATATGTCAATTCTGTATCCGCTCCTGTTTTTGGTCTTAGGACTTTGTTGATAATTTTTTGGACTTTGGGTACTTCTTTTGGCGTTCTCGGTTGCAAGTCCTTTATGACTTTAGGTGCGTCCTTTTCTGAATTAGGTTTAGTTTGTTTATGCTTTTTGTCTTTTGTCAGTTGAAACTAAGCAGCTTTTATAGTTGGCTGGATGCTTTTCGTTGCAATTGTCACATTTGCTGGTTCGTCTTTTTTTCTTCATACAATCTTTAGTATGGTAATTTCCTGCACACTTAACGCATTTTGGGTTAGAGCTGCAGTATTTATGTATGCTTTTAGCAGTTCTTGCACTTTTGGACACTCTACTCACCAGTTTATTGGTGGAATGAAGATATCGCACTGCTACTCGCTAAATGTCACCGCGCAAGTGCAAGCGCAGCAGAGGAAGAGACGATTTCACCGAACTCCACCGCTGGTATAAGGTAGCGCGAAAGGAGCTGAAAACGGCAATAAATACCAGCAAACGTCAGAGCTTCGCCGAGTTATGCAATGGAGCAAATGAAGACCTCTGGGGGAGAGCATACTAAGTGGTGATAAAAAAGTTGAAAGTTTTTCGAGCCCCATCCGCTATATGTCCAGATGTATTGTATGTATGTATGTATGTTTATTCATTATTCTCATTTACAGAATTCATTCAACTTAAATCTAAATTAACAGTTTTTTTTAAATTTATGAGAATAGTTAGTGGCACTTTTATTTTTTATAAAAATAGAGCAAATGCCACATTAAATTTAGCAATTACATAGTGGGGTGACTAAAAGAAAAAATAGCGTTTTACAATAGGTTATATTTTACAAAAAACAATTATAGGAGATAAATTATTATTTAATTAACAGCCAGATAGGAAAACAAATCTAATATTAAGTAAAGTTGTGCAACAAAATTTCGATTTCATTCATATCATACACAAAAAGCCACGACTTAATTCTTTTTAAAAACAGAGACAGATTCGTAATGTTTTGTATTGTTTCAGGAAGTTTATTGAATAACTTGCGTGATATTACAGAGTAGGAGTTTCTATAAAAGTCCGAAAACGTAAATATGGAAAATTACTAGAATTGGTTCTCAAGTTATATGATCCAATAATGGGACTTTGCCTATAACCACTTCGTATTAAAAATATTTTTAAAACCTTATAGTAGAAAAGGTGTCGTACAAAACGAGTAGAATTGCAAATTTTTCTTACGGCACACTTCTGCAGGACAAGCAATTGTTGCAATCTATTATGGTAAACCCCCCCAACAACATATACCATATTCTAACCTCGAATTAAATATCCCGTAGTATACAGATTTTAATAAAGCGCTAGAACAAAATTTTCTCAGACTGTATAGACACCGAATTGTTGAAAGAAAATACTGTTTAAGATTCGAAATATGTTCGGTCCATTTAAGTTGTTGATCGATTGTTACACCTAAATATTTGAAGAATTTAACCTCTTCAATTTCAAAGCAATTTTCGGTACATGCCGCATATAGTCGAAGGTCTGTTTCCAAAACCGGAGATTCCACTGGAGGACGAGTTGTCTACACCAGCTCGACAAATTCCTAGGATAACTGCAGAAGAATTCTAGAGGCTTGCAACAGGTTTGGGAATAAAAAATACCCTGGACCGGATGGGATCCCAAATGTAGCCTTGAAAGCGGCGATTAAAAAAAGAATAGACTTGTTTGTGGACGTTTACAACGCCTGACTGAGTGAGGGAGTCTTTCCTGATCGATGGAAGAAGCAGAGACTAGTGCTACTGCCCAAGGGTGGGTAAACCCGCAGGAGATCCATCAGCCTACCGTCCGCTCTGTATGTTGGACACGGCAGGGAAAGTGTTGGACCGAATCATCGGTAACAGGTTGGAAGCTACTATTGAAGAAGGAGCTGGACTATCAGCACATCAGTACGGATTTCGAAAGGCACGCTCGACTGTTGATGTTATTAAGGTAGTGGTTGACACAGCGAAAAGGGCCATAGAAGGAAGACGGTGGAGAAGAGGTGCAAAACAGTACTGTTGCCTCATAACACTGGACGTTAAGAACGCGTTTAACACAGCGAGCTGGAAACAAATCTTTCAAGCACTTCGAAGTATGCGCATACCAACTAGCATCAGGGATATTTTAAAAAACTATTTCCAGCAAAGAGTGCTGCTCTATGAAACAGAGGATGGTGTGAAAGAATACGCAGTCACTGGAGGAGTCCCTCAGGGCTCGGTCAGGGACCAACATTATGGAACCTCATGTACGATGGAGTCCATCGTCTTGAAATACCAGCCGAAGTAAAAATCGTGGGAGGAAGTTGTTCAAATTAGCAACGAAACCATATCGATTGTCCGACGGTGGTTAACATCAGTCGGCCTCATGCTAGCAGAACACAAAACAGAGGCGGTACTTATTACCTGTAGAAAGCAACTGGAAACTATCACGCTCACAGTAGGTGGGTATGAGATAGTTTCGAAACCAGCTATCAAGTATCTTGGCGTTATGATTGACTCAAGACTTACTTTTAAAAACCATCTGGAGTACGTAAGCAACAAATCCTCGCGTGTGAGTACCGCCATTGCGCAGATTATGCCGAATATAGGAGGGCCAAGATACAACCGCAGGCTACTCTTAGCTAAAGTAGTCACATCCATATGTATTTATTCAGTAAGTAATATACCACCTATGCAGTTACTTACATGTAGAATGCCTAAATTCAACAAAAACTTAAATTATGAATCCGAACATGACTATAAGTTAACAACGTCAACATTAAATTCTTTACAAATCCACGCGCAGCAACGTCAGCAGTAAATTCGTCGTGAATGCACGGGCAACCTAGAAATAATATAATATTGCACCCAGACAGGAATATGACACCGGATCCAATTGCAGAACGGGAAACACACTTCGCATTGGTTCCCATGGCATTTCGGGCAGAGTAGAGTTTAGGTAGAATTAAGAAAAGATTTTGTTGTTGGTTCTAAGTTTGAATTCTATGAATAAAATTTAATTTTTTTTTTTAATAAAACCCGGTAAATAAAATTAATTGATGCCCGAGCAAGGACAGTGGTTATAAAGTTAATGTGTGTCGTGGAAAATAACGAATCAAATAGCTATAAAAAGCAAATTCCACAGTGTCGTGAAAAAGTGAAACACCGCAGTACCGCGAATAAACATACTTGCTGTAAAAAGCAAAGTTAAAGTGCCGTAATAAGCACAGTGTCGCGGATAAAAACCAACTTGCTGGAAAAAACAAAAGGTTAAAGTGCCGTAATAAGCGCAGTGTTGCGGATGATTAAACAATGATAAAAGCAGAGACGTGCCGTAGCAAAGCAAAGTGAAGTGCCGTAATAAGCACAGTGCCGCGCATTGACTTCCAAGAGAACTCTCCATCGAAGTTGGAGAAAGCGTACCCGAGTCACCGCCAGCAGCTGAAAACTCGCAGACGGACAAAAAGGATACAGCCCTCTCAACGGTTGGAGGGGTTCACCACTGTAACCCAATAATGCAAATATTAAAATTGTTTCTGTAAGTCATTATTTTTTATACAAATTTAAGAAAGTGAAAATAATCAAGTAATTAAAATTGTCTATTGATAAAAAGAAATACTGCAACTCATAACACATAACTACTATCGTAAATCATGCCAGCCAACAACGTGCTAAGGCCAAGTGCCCGTGATGGTATTGCCCAAGCTTCAAATCCTGCACCCAGTCCAAATCCTAATCCAATCTCCAACGTTATCACTCAAACTGAGCTAACAACCTTAATAAATGAGATAGTTGCTAATGCCGTTGCCCGTCTCACGACATCCTCGGAGGATTCCGAACATTATGATCAAACCATTGACGCAAGTCAAGCTGGAAATCTTAAGGACCTGGAGAAAATCCCAGATGTCGCTAAAAGTTTACGCGAATTCACCAGACTGACCGGAGAATTCGCGTAAACTTTTAGCGACATCTTCTTTCTTTTCTCCAGGGTGTGAAACATCTTGCACAACAACTTAGGGATGCGAAAGCTTTGCGCAAGATGGGTGCCGCATTTGCTGAATGCCGCAACAAATGCGCAAACGATTTTCGCGGCAATCTTTGGACCGATTCAATAGGGATCCGACCGATGTTGTTCGGCGATTTGTCACCGTGGATGAGTCATTGGTAAACCACTACGCGCCAGAAACGAAACAGCAGTCGAAGCTGTGGGTGGAAGCCGGTGGTTCAGCGCCAAAGAAAGCGAAGTCGATCGCATCTGCCGGAAACGTCATGGCCAGTGTGTTTTGGGATGCGAAAGATATCCTGTTAATTGATTACCTTGAGAAAGGCAAAACAATTACAGGCGAATATTTCTCCAACCTTCTTGACCAGCTGGATTCCAAAATTCGCGAGAAGAGGCCTGGCTTGAAGAAGAAAAAATCATCATTCACCAGTACACAAGTGTGCGTTGGCGATGGGAAAACTGCGGGATTTGGGGTACGATTTGCTCGGTCACCCCCTCTATTCACCTGATTTGGCACCCTCAGACTTCCACCTGTTCCCAAACTTGAAGAAATTTGTTTCTGGTAAGCGCTTCGCATCCAATGTAGAAGTTGAGAAGGCCGTTGATGAATATTTTCACAGCCTTCGAGACTCTCGTTTCCGAGAAGGAATGCTGATGTTGGAGAAACGCTGGACCAAGTGTGTTGAAGTCAAGGCAGATTATGTAGAGAAATAAAATCATTTTTTTAACTGAAAATCGCAGTCTTTCATTGTCAGGCCGAGAACTTTTCACCTTGCCCTCGTATGTCTTGCCTTAAACACGCACTTTAAATTCAAAACAAACTTCAAACTGCGAGGGTACGAATTATATCACTCCCCACACCCCCATAATTCGGCAAAATGCGGAGCTGCACTTATAGTAAAGAATACGATCGATCACCATATAAAAACCAAATTCCAATGATGTGCGATATAAATATAAAAACGAAAAGTGGGCAAATAATATCAGTTGCATCAATTTACAGTTCTCCCAGCTATAGCCTTAAGAAAAATGACTTTTTAGGCCTCTTCCGCATATTTCGCAATAGATTTATCGCAGGTGGAGATTTTAATGCCAAAAACAAGTATTGGGGAAATTAGCGGCAAATATCACTCAACGGGAAATCCTACGTAGTGGCCAACAGATAAGAAGAAAACCCCAGATCTTGTCCACTTTTTCGTGCAAAAATATCTCGTCAAATACTATAAAAGTAGAAGAAGAACCAGAATCTTGACTCAAATCATTCCACAATACTTTTAACACTTGGCCATAAAATCACTAGCAAAGAAAACAGCCCAAAACTAACTAATAAGATGACTGATTGGAACTACTTCAGACATAATCTAGAGGATAGTATTCCACTCTCAGAAACAATTGTAACAGAAAACCAATTAGAAAAGGCTGTTCAGATATTTACAGTTAATATACAAAACGCTGCAAGGGTTGCAACACCTATAACTAAAACTAAAATCCAACAAAACTCATATACAAAAGAAATATGTGATATAATTGCGGAAAAGAGAAGACTATAAAACGTTGGCAACAATCAAGGGCGCTCAGCGACAAAACAATACTGAATAATCTAATCAGTAAGCTTAAAAGATCGATAAGAGATTTTAAAAATGAGTCTCTTAAAAAATACCTTACTAATCTTACGAATGATGCTAGTACCGAATACTCACTCTGGAAGGCAACAAAGAAAATGAAAAGACCAATTGCACACATTCCACCAGTTTAAAACAGAGAAGGTAACTGGGCAAGAAACAACCAAGAAAAAGCGAATTTACTTGCTGAGTATCTCAAAGGCGTCTTCCAACCATATAGAGATAAAGACTGTCAAGAAACAGAACCGGTAGCGGCGAAAGAAATTGCCAGAAAAATAGAAGAAGGCAAATTGACTTGATATCAGGAGAAAACCTAAAGCAAATCCCAAAAAAAGGCTTAAAGAAACTAGCACAGATTATAAATGCTGCATTCAGGATAAGGTATGTACCTAGCATATGGAAAGTCGCGGAGGTAATTATGAAGGGTGGCCGTGGTGTAAGGGTGGCCGTGGTGTAGTGGTAACATCAACGCTTGTCACGCTCTTGGTTCACGGTTCAAATCCTGATGTCAACAATCATCTATTTATTTCGTCTGAAATAAATAAAAAAGTCGATCAATTGCGAAAGCTAATTCAACTCTACTGCGAAGGCATAGCCCTGGCAGTAGAGCGGTCATATGACTGAAAATGCAACTTGATCGTGATGATGACATCAGGAGGACGGAAAAAAAATACTGTGAATCATGAGCAACGACAAAAGCAAAACAAACAAGCTCCCCAGTTACCTGTACGCTACCCTTGGAGTTTACAGAAACTTAATACCATCTAAGTTTCAAACCACTACACTAAATCTTTCTCTCTCTCCTTCACAAACGCCCGTGTCCTGTAATAGTATAAAAAAAAATAAAAAAAATTATACCACAACCAGAGAAATCATCTAAGGAAGGCACCTCCTACCGCCCCATATCGATTCTGCCTATGTTGTCCAAACTATTTGAAAAGATGTTCATAAAATCGAAAAAGCATTTGAAGAAAAAAAGATATGCTCTACTATATTTCTTGATATAACTCAAGCTTTCGATAAAGTATGGCACAAAGGATAAATTTTTAGAGTCTTATATTTTTTTAGAATCAAACAAGGAGATGACTACTCCACATTGAGAAAAATGGAAGCTGGTGTACCACAAGGCAGTGTGCCAGGCCCTGTATTATCACATATCTCTTATTTACCAGCGACTTGCCATTTAGTAATGAAACAACTGTGTCGACATTTGCAGATGATACTGCTATCCTTGCTGTGGGGGAAAATGTCGAAGTAGCGACGAAAAAGCTACAGAAGGCGATAAATAATATATCAAAATGGACCAAAAAATGGCAGATTAAATTAAATGACCTAAAGTCGGTCCATATTAACTTTGCCAATAAAAGTGGTCCGCACATCCCAGTAATAAAAAATGATAATGAAGTGGAATACGCAAACACAGCCAAATATCTAGGCATGACACTAGATGCAAAACTTCGCTGTAAAGCCCATGTAAAGAAAAAAAAAGAAGAACTGAACATTCGCTACGGTAAAATGTATTGGCTTATAGGTAATATTCTTGTTTGTCCAATTACAATAAACTACTGCTTTATAAGCAAATTTTAAAACCAGTATGGACCTATGGGCTCCAGCTATGGGGATGCACATGCAAAACCAATTAACCAATTTCAAAATAAAGTATTATTCTACGGAATATAGTAAATGTGCTATGGCACGTAGGAAACACTGATCTGTATAGAGATCTAGAAATTGAAATGATTGAAGATGAAGTCAAAAAAGTAGCTAATAGACACAAATTAAGACTTCTCCATTACATAAACTCAGAAATGTCGGAACTATTAAATACTAGCAATCTGACTAGGTGATTAAGAAGAGTAAGCTCGATAGGAAGAAAAAAACAAAAAAAAAAATACAAAAAGCTAAAATAATATTTAATCGTCCACAGATGAAGACTTATCCTAAACACCTGCGATGAAATGCCAAGACGGCAGTACCGTAGGGAAAACGGGAAGAAGGGAAGAAGGGAGAAGGGGTTAGTGGGTAAAAATCCCACACTGTTACTGAGTACGGGCTCTTTTTCGTCTTTTGAAGTTTACCACCTCCCAGCGTAATAAAAAAAAAATCATATATTATTCTATAGATTTCTGTAAGTGTCAAGTGAAATCTCTTCACTGGTGAGAGAGTTTTGATGTATTGTTGTATGTAATCTAATTTCATAGTGAAGACCAAATTCTTTAAACAAACTGGAGTTGAACTCTACTGCAGATAGCAGACAATATTTTTAGAGTTCCGTGATGTGCAAAAAACTCTCTTAACACTTGTATCACTCGTATTTGTATACTATTTCGAACAGACAATAAAATCTATTTATTACTGTTAAAATTTCTTGATTGTGAATTGCATACACATTAATGTGCAAAGTATCTGAAGGATGGGTGGGTGGCTTCATTAGTTCATATGCTACCTTTGGAGAATGTCTGTCGTCCTTCAATAATTGAGATTTTTCGCAACTATTTATGATTTACGAGTATATATAAGAGTGTCACTTAAATGGCGGTTGTAACGTAGTGTAGCGTAACACTCCCACTTCTCAAATGGGAGCTCCTCCGGTCGAAAGATTATTTTCCGTCTGCCAGGCATTGAAGTTGTTACCTCTGTAAGCAGTTAATCGATCGACATGCACGATGTTCACCTTTGACCGCGGTAACTTCTGAATTGTAATGACAACATTAGTAATGACTTCCATGACTCGATATAGTCCATCCTAGTCTGATTGAAACTTCGGGCAAACTCGAATCCTTCTTCTTGGATTGTGGAACCAGACAAAACTTCCAACCTGAAATTTTGGAGAATGAGCTGCCATACCTGCTTTTCATCTTCTGTGCGGAATAATAAATTTGCACTCTTGCTCGGTCGTGCATCGCTTGAAGTTGGTTTTGCATTTGTTGGGCGAACTCACAATACGGCTTGTTATCCGAATGCGGCGTAGATCCGCATAGCAAACCGTGAGGAAGGCGCGTATCCCTGCCGAAGAGCATGGCAAATGGAGTCTCTTTTGTTGACTCTTGTTGCCAGGAGCGGTAGGCCATGGTGAAAAGAGGGAGCAACTCATCCCAGACGTCCTGCTAGTCGTCTAGGAATTTGGTGAGGTAATGCAACACAGTCCGCTTCATACGCTCCACAAGGCCATCGGACTGCGGGTGAAGTACCTAGCGTTGTTGCGGCTTTCCCGTATTCCCATAATTTCCATTACATGTTGAAACACTGTGGACTCGAAATTGCGACCTTGATGCTTCGTGAACTAATATTCTAGCGACAGTTTCTGCGGTTTGGTCAGCTAAAATGACGATTTTCCCTCATTTCGCGAAATATTCCATCAGCACCAGAACGTATTTGTGGCCCTTTTTTGTTGCCGGTAAAGGTCCTAATACGTCAACGGCTACACGTTGGAATGGCTCACCGACCAAATAAACTTGAAGCTCTTCTTTTACCGTTCGACGTTCTTGCGAGCTCTAACCCAATAAAACCGCGACTTTATTTTGGTAAACTTTTTATTTGAACCACAGTGTCCTCCAGCAGTGGTGTCGTGATATAATTTTATAACGTATGAACAGTGAGTGCAGAATAATGAAGCGCTCCGGCTGTTCGTGTTTAGTTGGGATCCACTTCTTTAGCAAAAGGTTGTTCTGGAAGCTAAATCCGTCGAATTATGCCCAATGCGCTTTAAGCGTACTGCTCTCCTTCGAAATCTCATTCCAAGTAGGCCGAGCTCTAGTTTTTGGCCACGTAATAACTTGCGACAGAATGGTATCTGCCTCCTGTGGACGTTGGAGTTTCTTAACATCGAAGTCGCTGCCCACTAAGCAGATGGCGTTTACTATCGGTTCCTTCTCCAAAGAATGACGCTTTTCCTTTAACTTACAATGAGTGCACAGTACCTTTGAGGTTCAGGACAGCAACCAATTTAATGCCGCATGATTTGTCCGTACTTCGAATTCGCGACCAAACAGGAACAGCGGACGCTCATAAATTAGAACTTTCGGAAATTCGAATCATCCAGAAATTCGAACCTGAGTTTTCAATGCATTGAATGCTCTAAAATTAGAACTTGAGGTTCTAATTTCTGAGCGATTATTTTTCTTAGCTTTGTACACATAGGGGAATCCCCATTTTTGTATTTATTTTGCTTCAACAATGCAAAAATAAAAAGGGGAATCACCAAATTATGTATGTGGTGATTCCCTTTGCGTTTTTTTTTTGTTATACTCAGGTACATATTTGGTTATACGCCTGTGAATATTTGATTCGCATACACATATTTGGCTCAGTGTCTATCAAAAGTATATGTAATTAATTAAAAATGTTAAATAAACGTAAAAACAATACTTTGTCTTTGGAAACCAAAGTTAAGATTTTAAAAAAGCTTGATGAAGGCGTTCAAGGGAATCGTTTAGCTCTAGATTTCAATGTGACAAAATCTGCCATCAGCTACATAAAATCGAAGAAAGAAACAATATTAGATGCTGTTTCCAACACCTATCAAGATGCAAAAACTAAATCTTTACACAGCGCTGAATATCCGGAAATGGAAAGTCTTCTTTTTGAATGGTTTTTAAATCAACGTGAAAAAAAGTGCACAATGATTGGACCTATATTAAAGGCGAAAGCTAAGTCAATTTTTGGTGAAGTATATCGCGATAAAGATGAAAATGCATTCCTCGCAAATGATGGATGGTTTACCAAATTTAAAAATTGGCACGGTACGCCCTACTTATAAATTGGTGGTGAGATACTTTCTAGTGATGTTGGCGCTGTCACTCCGTTTATGCACAGATTTCGTGCAAAAGTTGCTGAGATGGGGCTAATGGAGACACAAATTTATAATGCCGACGAGAGCGGATTATTTTTCCGTTGCCTACCAGATAGGACATATGTCGCTGCTGGATACAAAATACAAAAAGAACGCATTTCCATTTTAATAGGCGCAAATACTGATGGCTTACACAAATTAAAGCCATTAGTTATCGGCAAAGCAAAAAAACCAAGGTACTTCAAAAGATTTAATAATCCACTTCACTACGACTTTTCGAAAAATGTTTGGATGAAGTCGCGGATCTTTCATGTGTGGTTTCACAAGATATTTATTCAAGAAGTGAGGAGAAATAATCTTATTTCTTGCTTCCATGATTTTTAAAATATTTTTTAACAGGTCAAGCCCTTTTCAGAAGAAAATAATTTGCCTCCAAAGGCCCTATTGCTTATTGACAATTGCTCTGCTCATGCACCTATTGATAAACTTCAAAGTGACGATGGAAACATAGTTGCATATTTCTTTCCACCAAATGTGACAGCAGCTGTGCAACCAATGGATCAAAATCCCATAAAATTAACAAAATTGATTGACAAAGTGGTTCTAATTTCTGAGCGTCCGCTGTACATGTGAAAAAGTTGAATACCCTTTACCATCGCCAACTGCTCCTTACGGGTAGTACAGTAGTTGCGCTCTGCTTTCAATCCTTCCACTCGATCTTGCACCTGAGACAACATAGCTCCTAAACCGAAGTCGCTCGCATTTGTGTCCAGTACGAATTCTCCATCACCATGAACATGGCCAAGAAAAGGAAATGAAGTTAAGCTATTCTTCAACTCGTTGAACGCTTGCGCACCTCATCAATCCATTTAAAGGCGACGTTCTTTTCTGTCAGCTGATGTAATGGGCGAGCAATTCTCGCAAATTGTTGGACGAATTGGCAGCAGTATGAGTATGTGCAGAGTCCAATGAAACTGCGGAGATCGGTTAAATTAGTCGGAGTACTTCGATTTTCAGCGGGTCCGAAGAAATGCCTTTACTACTCAGTACGTGGCAGAGGAACTGGACTTCTCAGCGAAACAAGTTGCACTTGGATGGATTCAACTTTAGGCTTGATGTTAAATATAGTTTGCTCTCATTAGAGACGGTTGTGATTTTTTATTTTGCTAATAAAATGGACGTCAAGTGCATAAAATGTAATATGATAACATCCGCTCTAATATTCTCGATACTCAATTCGCTTTGATAAAGACAAATGATAATTTATTTTGGAAGTGTGATTCGTGCGATTTAAATTTATTGCTACCATGTTTATTAAAAATGAAAGTAGGTAGAGCTTAATTTATTATTGTAATGTAATTTACTTATATTTCAATAAAGTTATAATAATAATAATAATAAAAATGAAAGAGTTGCTTAGGATCTGCAATGAAGTAGAATTTGAAAAGTGTTTCTCTTTTGGCTCATCTGCAACAAATTGCTCTCAGAGAGTTACTCGGTCTCAAGCTAAACCCAGCAAACTGTTAAAAGAAAAAACTGTTTCTCCCTTGCCCATGCTTCGCTCTACATCTTTGCGACATAATAAAGACCCTCCCCCGATTGCCGGTAAAATGAAGAAAAGTGATAATGCTCTTAAGGGCTCGTCGAAAGCTGTTAACGCATCAAATGCAAGCATTTCGAACTCTGTCAAACAGAGTAAGAAAATGAATAAAACTGATTGCGCTTACAGCTGTTCGACTAACGTAGCTGCATTTGATGACGCTGTTCTTGTGTCTCCATCTTCGTCTGCTGGTACAGACAATATTTCGGTGAATCAAAATCAAAATAAATTCTCTTTCCATGAGTCAGCTGCAGCTGTAGTTACTAAAAATGTTTGCGTTGTGGATTCTGTTGCTGTTGTGGATGTTTCTGGAGCTGTTAGTGCTCATGCTTTGGTTGTCGATGCATCCAAAACAAACATTACCGTCGCTACGAATGCTCGTGGGGAATATTCAGTTGTTGTTACTGATGAAGTTGTTACCAAATCATTAGCTATTGGTCCGAATACTAATTCTTATGACAGACCCAAATGACTATCTTGCGGAACTCCAGAGGTACAGGAGATTAGTCTTGAATAGCAGTTATCTATGTAAACTTTTTGGAATCGACCAACTAAAAACGATGAAATCCACTTCAGCATTGCAGAATGAAATCCAAAATGTTTCAGTTTCTTTAGCAAAATCTTATGATTCACTGAATCGAATGCTTTGCTAAAGTCCGTATAGACAGCATCAACTTTGCATCCATTTTCAACAGCGTTGATAACATAGGATATAAAATTGTAAATAGGATATAGATGTTCTTTTACAAGAAATTCTAATTTATGTTTAACGATGCTTTCAAAAAGCTTTGGTATAGCGGACTGTTTGCATATTCCTCGGTAATTTTCAATGTTATTCTTGGATCCAGATTTAAAAATAGGAACCAAAAAACGACAGTTTCCAATCATCGAGAAAAATGCCAGAGGAAAGGGATGCATTCAAAATTGTGAGTAGAAGTGTACACAGGGAATCATAGCAGTTTTTTAATACAATTTCCGGGATACCATCGGCACCAGGCTTTGAATTAGGCTTGAGGGTGAGAGCCGCAGACTGTACATCCTGCAACTCTAAAACCAGTAGACCAAAATCAATCTTGGACATTGAATACAGCTCAAAACTACTGGGTATACTGCATTTCGAGAAAACGGTTTCGAAAAATTGCGCAAATAATTCAACTGTCGTATAAGTGTCATTGGATTCAACATTTTTATAAACCATTGTTTTGGGCAACCCAATAGAACATCTTTTATGATTTATAAATGACCAGAAACACTTGGAATTACGTTTTAGTTTATTTTCTACGCTATTAATGTATAGATTGTGCAAGAACTTGCTTAGGACAGTAAAATCTTTTCGGAGCTTCCAAAATAGATCTTTATCAATTTCATTTCCAGAAATTATAAATCTTTTGTGTGCTTTATTTTTTAAATTCTTTAAATTAAGAAGCCGCCTATTATACCATGGGGGTTTCGAAATGTTTCTCTTCACCGAGCATGGAACAAACGTGGTAAATCCAATTTTCATAATTGCAATAAAACGACTGTAAGACATAGATTTTCAAATTCGAGATCCCACTCAAGTGAATTGAAATATGTGTTTAATCCACCAAAATCATATTTTAAAAAGTTAAAAGACCTATTTGAAATCGTGTCCCTCTTAAGATAATTATACATCTCAATTTCAACATAGATTTGCTTATGATAAATTGAATTGTTTAAAATAGGAAGCGGAGCTTCAAAAATATTAACGTTAAAGTCATTTGTATTAATAAAAACAAGATCTAAAATTCTATTTTGAGAATTCGTTATAGAATTAATTTGACAAAGATTACAACAAAGCAAAAGGTCAATAATCGCTAATTCGAAATCTTTTATTACATTATGTGGAATAAGCATTTTGTCGTCTTCAGACCACAACCAAACTACATCACCAATGTTAAAGTCACCAAAAACGCAAATATTATCTGAATCAGAACAATGACTACTTACAAATTCAACATTTTCAATACACTTTTCATAAGTGTCTAGTTTACTTTTTGATGATATACACGTAACAATGAAGAAAATTTCGATTTTCGAGTACCCTCAACATTAACAGAAACACAGATTTGTTCCACATCTAAGATCGGCAGATCTTGTCCGAACAGCAATCAGCACACCTCCACCACGTTCCTCAACCGATTTACAGCGATCAAGGTGAAATACATCGTAGATTCGGCTATCGAAGATTTCAGTTGACAGAATTCCATTATGAAACCAGGTTTCCGTAATTATTATTACGTCGTAATCATTGTGACTTGAAGCCGTAAACAAATCCAAAGTCTTCGTTCTGCAGCCGCTGACGTTGTGATAGTAAACCCGAACCGATTGTAGAATATTATTGGTTTGACTTGGATCAGTATTGCCTGAGGGCTTACTCCTACAAACAACATTAGCATTAACAGAATTTAGTTTTTTGGTTTCTGGGCGAAAGGGCGAATTTTTACCCCATTAGGCCAGAACTTCCCGTCGTAGACAGAGCTTGTATATTGAGCAGGCACTCCAATTTTAAAATTTACTAATTTAAGAAATTGACTACTTTCATTTAGCTTAATTAATTTGAAGCACGAAAAACATGCAGAATTAATGTCCAACTTAGATGCGACGTAAGTAATAATAGCATCCGTAGAAGTATCGGTGTGAAAGCTAGATACATGATATCACTTCAATTTGCGAACAACATGAAGATCAGTAGCATTTTCGTTAGTTCCCAGGATGACCTCCGGCCGCACGTTCAATTTTTTTCTGCTAATGTTCTGCTCAGCAACACCAGTATAAGAACCACCAACAGCTCCGACATTAGGAGCAGCGACATCAGCATTCAGCCCATCCGTTCCAGTAGCAGAAAGGTCAACATGAACGTCTACAGCATCAGCAAGATAGTCATTTGGGCCCTCTGCTTTTCATAATTTTTATTGATGATATTGTTCAATGTATAAAATTCTGTCAATGTTTAATGTATGCGGATGATGTCAAGCTATTTCGTAAGATAAAAAGTTTAGATGATTGTGGAAAGATGCAAATCGACCTTAGCAACCTATCCAATTGGTGTATTCATAATTGCTTGAAACTGAATATTCAAAAATGCAAGGCAATTTATTTTTAAAATCGTAAAAGCAATACACCATTATAATACTGCATTGATTTAACTCCTTTAAAAATGGTTAATCAAATGAAGGACCTTGGGATCATTATCGACAACAAGCTAACCTTTGCTCCTCACTTTGAGTACATAGTTGCCAAAGCTAACTCACTTGTTGGGTTTATCAAAAGAAATTCGAGAGATTTTTCTGATCCACACACTTTAGTATGTCTATTCATCTCACTGGTTAGGTCGATTCTTGAATACGCCGATGTTATCTGGAACCCCATTTATCAGATCCACTCAGATCGTATAAAAAGAGTGCAGAGGCGATTCACAAAATATATTTTCAAAAAAATGCGTTGGGACTTTGAGCCGTCTTACAGCGCACGTTGCCAATTACTGGGTATACTTACCCTTAATGTGAGAAGATATGCCCACGATGTATTATTTATTAGAGATGTTTTGTGTTACCGCATAAATAGCCCTGCCCTTTTATATCAGGTGTCCATTTATGCTCCCGAAAGGCGCCAAAGAATTCGAAACGTTTTTTTTTTCAACCATTACATAGAACAAACTACGGTCGTAATGAGCCTATTTCTAGAGCTCTTATGTCTTTTAATGAAGTCAGTAGAGATGTAGATTTTCATTGCTCTGGAGATCGCTTTAAAAACATTTTGTTTGCCTTATTATTGTACTAATTTGTCATCGCTTTCCTCCTTCTATTTTTTATTTTTATTTTTTTTTTTTTTTTTTAAAGGCTATAAAAACTTTATTCCATTAATCATGTACATATATATATATATATATATTAATTTATCTTTTTTTTTCTTTTTATATTTTAAAAAATTTTGTAATCTGTAAAGCTATGCTTGTAGATGAAATAATAAATAAAAAGAGAAAACGTCTCTAAACTCCCAGAAAAGTTCCTGTACTGATTGTTTTTTTTCCGGTGGAATATGTTCTGTGACCTTAACAGGAGATCTGACACACATTCTGAAAGGACATTATCACCAAATGAGGGCTCATCAAGACACTCAGCTTCCTCAAAAAGTGCGACGGAAGTATATCCACGTACCATTACAGAATGATCTGCAACGTTAGCAACCCGAAGAAATACAGTTCCATCGTAATTTCTGTTGACTGATTTGGCGATTAACCTTCGGTAGATGATGACCCATAGGCGTTACTATTCCTTCCGAGATAGTACTAACGGACGTAGCGGACGAAATCATGTCCTCAGTCCGAGGAGGAATAATAAAATCCTGAGAGGGATGGAGGTAGATAACACGAACAGATTCTTCTGCTGGGCATTCACCAGACGATGCGGCAACTACGTCCGCACTCTCGTATGTCAATGGAATTCATTCTCCAGCTCTTCTCATTCGGCAGCAGACGAGGTCTAAAACGCATTTGGTCGCTTGGAGTATACCCACACCAAGAATGCCCTGGTATCCAGAAGAAAGAGAAAATTCATTGACCACAAGCAATTTCACAAGGCGTTTGAATCGACTAAGTTGAATTGTTGTAGGCCAGAAGTGTGTAGTTTGGAATGTGCTTCCACAAAGTGTTTGCAGTCTTACGTTTCCGGAACGGAGGCGAACACTGGAAGGAAGGAAGGATCGACTTACTAGTGACACCGATGAGCCGGTATTGGCTAATAACTGGCATAACATGTGACCGAGTGCTACTGGGACAGTAAACCCCCGGTGAAACTTCTCTGACTGGACATTATAAATTTGGGGTCCATTTAACGATGTCAGTGTTGACCCTTCACCACTGACTTTTGGTCGTTTCCCGAATTACCTAATGTTGCCGCTTCAATAGGTCTGCTTCGATATGGTCGGTTGTTGTTGCGTTTAGTTGAGTGTATTGCTTCTTCACTGCTGACCTCAATAGAGCGAGCTTGGTGGACAGACTGAACGGTGGCGAGGTTGTGGCTGCAATTACGACCTCAGCAACTGTCTTCGGATCTGCTAGCCTCACATGCTCTTGGATAGAATGATCGCCATCCGCAAACTGAATTATTGCCATTCGTTCCTGGACATCTGATGGACAGTCCCTAAATACGATTCGTGTAAGCCTGTGTATATCGCTGGGAAAGGCAACCAAATCTTCGTTTATTCGTTGCCGTCTGGAAAGAAAGGTAGCGTGAGAGATATGTTTTCTTGTGACACAAACCTTAGCTGTAAAGCAGCAGCCAATTTATCATAATCGGCACGGTCGATCTTTGTCTGTATATCCTGCTGTAAGCTGTTTTAGATACTTTACATCGTGTAAGTTTGGTTGCCTAAATATTGCACCACTCTCTTTTTTTTTGTTAAAAAAAGCAAATTTCCAAATCCCGGAGCGCTCAGACTTAATTTTCTGTGTCCATTGTACTACCAGGCAAAACTGCTTTTTTTTGTGTAGTGGTTGGAGAAAATTAGATTTTATTCGTTTCTCTTTTATGTTCGGTTGGCTGTGGTTGCTGTTCCCCGTCCGGGCTTAAACCTGCACAGTTCGGGTCACAAGCGAACACACTACCAACTACACCGTGGCCACCTTTTGCACCACTCTTAGTTTGAAATATTATTTTATATATCATTGTACAATTGGTTTTTCAAGAACTAGTTGATTGGTGTTCCACATTAGTGCCGTTTCATCCTTCATCTAGGTTTTCCAAAGCAGAGGAATAGATCGCAACTTTCATCGAGGTCAACCACTTTCTTTTGTAGAGTTTCGTTCACCTTTATTTCTATTCGCCTAAATGCATCGCCGTTGGTGTTTGCTTTACCTTTTTTGCAGTGGATATCATATTCGTATTCCTCAAGTTTTAGTCGCCACCTTATCAACTTTGAATTGCTATCTTTTAATGAAAATATCCACGTTAGCAGTTTGTGGTTTGTAACTATATGAAACTTACGTCTGTAAAGATATGGACGAAAATTTTCTGTTGCCCAAACGATCGCGAGCAGTTCTTATCAGTTCCAATCCGGCTTTTACTCAAACGGCACCTATAGTAAAGTTACTTGCATCTGTGGTTAAATTAAACGGCCTCGAAAATTCGGAGTACTGCAAGAGGGGGTTATTACTGCGGATGTCTTTGCAATACTCAAAACAGTTTACATAATTGTGGTCTAGTTTAGCTTGTCTACCTTTCTTAAGACATCCTGTTAATGGCTTGGTTATTTTGACGAAATCTTGGATAAACCTCCAATAGTACCCTAATAACTCGACAAATGATTTTATTGGTTTCTGCGTACAAGGTACGGGAAATTTTTCTTATGGATTCTACTTTCTCAGGGTTTATCTTTCCACCGTCTGATGTCACTATGTGATCAAGAAAGGTTACCTCTTTTCGTAGCAACTCTGATTTATCCAATTAATCCTTAAAATTCGTTTAGCCAGATTTTCAATATGCACTTGTAGGGACGTAGAAAACATGTCATTCATGTCAAGACAAATTCTTTCCTGCAAGTCTTTCAGCACATTATCCATCATTCTTTGAGATGTGGATGGGGCGTCTCTTAGGCTAAATGGCATTCTAATGAATTCATAGTGGCCATTATCCACTGAAAAAAGTGTCTTATTAACGTCTCTGGGGTTTGGCCTCTGGATTTCAATTTGATTAAATCCAGAGGCTAAATCTACCGTGGTAAAATACATGGATCTATCCAACTTGTCTAAAATGTCACTAATGTTAGGAAGTGAATATCGGTCTCCAATTGTTTTTTCATTAAGATTTCGATAGTCCAATACTAATCGCCATTTTTGTTTGTTAGAGGCATCTACCTCCTCTGGAGCAATCCATATGGGGCTGCTCCATGGGGAGTAACTTGGTCTAATGATCCAATGCTTAAGAAGTTCATGTATTTGGGACTTTATCTCTGTTTTGTGATCTTCTGGATAACTATAAGATTCTGTGTAGATTGGTAGGTCATCATTTGTTTGAATGCGTTTGTGAATGAGAGGGTACTGCTTTCTCTAAAAAAAGATTTTTTTTTTTTTTTTTTTTGGTTTCGCCTGGAGGTGCAGGAATCTTCAAAAGATACCAATGGCCCGTACCATTGGTTATGCCCGATTCATATATCTGACCTGATGATTCATAAGCGTCTGCCAGTATATGCCTACGGGCTAAACCTCACCCCCCAGAGAGGCACTATGAGAACCGGCCGCTCGTGCTCATAGTAGTAGGAAATTCGTTCCTCTCATTTTTTCGTTTTGTGGTGACTACGACTAAGTTGCCTTAACAAGTAGTTTATGCTTCTGTAGTGTTAATCGCGTTAGGTAGGTAGCTTTCCTGCGAAGGCACCTACTAATACCGTCATTACATGCGGTTTTCCCTTACTGCGCCAGATCGTACGGTCTTCTTCTTTGTAGTCGGCGCTCGAGGTTTGTCACGTCCAGAGTACGGATTATTTCATTATTGCAATGATCATGAAGGCGAGTACGAAGTTTGTGAGCAAAGTTTGTTACTTCATCCTTCACGGTAGCAATTCCTAGATCTCTGTGAATATCACTATTCCTTATATACCATGGAGCATTCACAATTGCTCTTAGTGTTTTGTTTTGGAATGTTTGCAGAACAGTCATATTGCTTGGCTTGGTACAACCCCAAAGTTGTATACCGTATGTCCAAGATGGTTTTAGCACTTGCTTGTACAGAAGCAGTTTGTTGTATACGCTTAACTTCGAGTATCTCCCGAGTAGCCAGTACATTTCTCTAAGTCTGATTTCGAGCTCGTCGCGCTTCTTTTTAACATGTGGCTTCCACTTAAGTTTTGCGTCTAGTGTCATTCCTAGATATTTTGCCTCGTTTGCGTACGGTATTTGTACCGAGTTAATGGAAATGGGTAAGTTGTTTATCTTTTTGTACGTAAAATTGACATGCGTTGACTTGGTCTCGTTAAGGACGATTCTCCAGGTCTTTGTCCACTCGCATACTTTGTTTAAGGCTCGTTGGAGTTTTCCAGTTGATGATTCGACTGACTCATCTGTTGCGAGGATAGCCGTGTCGTCTGCGAACGTTGCTACGACAGTCCCTTCATCTTGTGGTATATCTCTTGTGTAGAGGAGGAACAGGATTGGGCCGAGAACGCTTCCTTGCGGAACACCGCCATGTATTTCTTTGAATTTCGAATATTCTGCCCCATGTTTAACACGAAAGAGTCTGTTATTAAGGTAAGATTCCAATATTCTGTAGAATTTATCTGGTAAGATTTCCCTTAGCTTATATCTCAGGCCTTCGTGCCATACCTTGTCGAACGCTTGCGATACGTCGAGAAAAGCGGTAGAGCATATCTTTTTCCCTTCTAGAGCTTTTTCAATTTCATTTGTAATTCGATACACCTGATCGATTGTGGAATGTTTAACCCGAAACCCGAATTGATGATCCGGGATCAATCGCCTTTCTTCAATTACTGGGTGCAATCTTTTTAGCAGAAGTTTCTCAAAGACTTTAGATATTATCGGCAGAAGCGAAATGGGTCTATATGATTTCTTGTCGTTTGCACATTTCCCAAGTTTCGGAACCATTATTACTTCGGCGACTTTCCATTGCCTTGGAACATATAGAAGTCTCAATGAAGCATTTATAATGTAGAGTAACTTAACTAACGCTTTTTTCGGTAGCTCCTTCAAAACTTCGCCAGTGATTAAATCATATCCTGGAGCCTTGTTATTTTTCAGTTTTCTTATTGTCATTCGAAGTTCAGACAGGGATACAGTTTTCAATTTAAAGTTGTCGGGTGCCGTATTTGCATTCGGATCTTCGATCAATGGTTGTCCATCGAATGGCTTGAACGTTTCCTCTAAATGTTCGGCAAATAATTCCGCTTTATCTTTGTCTCCTTTTGCCCATTCGCCGTTAGCTTTTCTTATTGGTGGCGAGTGCATTACGGGTTTCCTTATGGACTTTAAGGCTTTCCATAGAGAGTAGTTTGAACACTTATCAGCGGTCAAGCTCTCGAGGTAAGTAGAAGTCTCGCGATTTCTTAAGTCCTGCAGCACATTTTTTAGCTTGTTGCAAAGGTGGTTAAGATAAGTTTTATGCGGTGGCGCGCGGGATTGTTGCCATCTCTTGCGCGCTCTTCTCTTTTCACGTATGAGGTCTTCGATATCAGGCTGGTATTTGACTTTGCTGTTCCGTGTTGCTGTTTTTCGAAAAGGGGTATTTTTCCATGCTGCGCTCTGAATGGCTTCCACGAGCTTGTCAATTTCGTCTTCTATTTCAAGTGGTGTCTTTAGCGGCACATTTAGAGCAATATTTTCCTTGCAGTCTTTTCTGAAAACGTCCCAGTTTGTTTGTTACTAGTTAACATAGGCGGTCCTTCTTTTTTTGCTAGACTTCCACCGATTTTCAGAATGACTGCTGAGTGGTCTGAGCATAAATCATAACATTCTTCTACTTCCGTTAGATTTTTAGTTAGCGCTTTTGCGATAAAGAAGTCGACGAGGTCAGGGATTTTATTATTGTCAGTTGGCCAATACGTTGGCTTTCCCGTCGAAAAAAATTCCAAACCACGTTTCATACTGGCTTTGTACAATAATCTGCCTTTCGTTGAATTACATCTTGAACCCCAGAAAGTGTGTTTCGCGTTAAAGTCACCACCGATGATAAAATTAGGCCCGAGTGAGTCAAAGAGGCGAACGAGGTCGTCGTCCACCAACCTATATCCCGGAGGGAAGTAACACGATCCGATCTGGTAGTTTAAATGATTTATTTTTACGGAAACTGAGCTTATTTGCATAGAATCCAGTTCTACTTTTATGTTTTCGGAGTGCTTAATGTATTCTTTAATGTACATAGAGGAACCACCTCTCGCATTTTCCGAAGGATGATGCGCGTGATAATCACTGTAGCCTTTTATTCTGGGTCCAGGTCCTTTTTTTAAGTGGGTTTCCGATATCAAGCATATATCAATATTGTTTTTCCGTAAAAAGATTTCTAATTCGTCTATTTTTGCCAGAATGCCGTTTGCATTCCACGTTAGTATCTTTAGCAGCTGTTTCATATTCATGTTTTGTTGTTTGTCTTGCGAGGCTTGAACTCGAGCTTGCTCAATTTGTCGAAAATAACATGATTAACCTTGGTTTGCTCCTCAAGTTTTTCCAATATCACAGTTAGTATTTGGCAGACCGGATCTGTTGTGGCTGACCTTGATGCGACTTGCGCGTACGATTTCGTACTTCCAGCCAGTGGTAGTTTTTCCGTTGGACTTGGACCAGCGACGTTCTCTTGTGCAATTTTTATATTTTCCTTTATCGGTCTCGTCTTTTTGACTGACTTAACGGTCTTAGGCTTATCGATTTTAGGATCTTTTAAGTTTGGTTCCGGGTGTAGCGGTTTTTTTAGAGTATCGCGTCTTTTTTGAAGTTCTTTGGCGATTTCGCAACCTCTATAGTTCGCTGGGTGGTTTCCCATGCAATTCGCGCAGACCGCTGGGACCTGCTTGGTTATGTTGCACTCTTCCGAGAGATGTGTACCGGCACATTTTACGCACCGTGGTTCTTTCTGGCAGTATGCCTGCGTATGGTTAAAGCCTTGGCATCGCTTACACTGAGGTATCGATCTCTTGCTCTTACGCATGGGCTCGACTTTTACCTTGATGTTTAGAATGGTTTTCATTTTGAAGATTTCGTCCACATTCTCTGTCCTATCAAAGGTAAGCATAAAAAGTGGGAGACCGCGTTTGATGACACTATCTTTGTCTCCTTCCGTACGTTGCTTTTCCTTCTTGATAATATTCACGGCGTCAATAATTTTCAAGCCTTGGCTTTTCACGTCTTCCATAACGTCTTCTTTCGCGCACGACGGGTGAAGTCCCCTAACAAAGACTCGCAGTGGTTTTTCGTACTTATTCTCGTAAGTATACCATTGGATTTTCTCGGTGTTTAATTTTAGTGACAGTGCTCGGTAGGAGTCTGGGTCATCTACGTTGATTTTCCACTCGTTGTTTCGGCGCGAGGTTATATTGTGTTTTGTCCTCAGCGTATTTTTGAGAAGATTACGAAGTTTTCCATAGTCCGCTATCCCGACGACATTTATTGCGGGTGGAGGGCGATTTTTCGCTTGGGTTTTTGCCTTGTTTGACACGGCGTGCTTATCTTCCTTTTGTGAAACTTCGGGTGAAGTAACGGCCTTACGTTTTTTGCTAGGCCTCTTTTTGGAGGCCCGATTGGTTTCGTGGGCAAGTTCTTCCTCGTCCGTAAAATATTCACTCGCTGGACGGTTTGGCGTTGTATCGGGATTTTTCGGTACATGAATATTCTTGAGATCCTCGTTTTCTTTTCGCAGAGCATTTACTTCCTTTTTAAGCTCGTGGAAGAGTCGCTCCATTTCATTAAGTTTAGCTCGTAGTTCGTTGTTCTCTTTTACGAAGCATTTCGTTTTCACTGAGTCCTGGTTAGCCGGCGGACTACTTTTCCCGGAGATATTCGATGTAGGTGGTAGGGTTTTCGCTTGTGAATCAGTTTTATGTTCACTTCCAGCTTTACTGGTTTCAGTTCCAGATTTCTGTTTTTGTATCTTCGGAATACTTACAATTATAGCGCTATCTTTGGCCGAAAGGCTTTTTTGCGCTATCGCTTTCGGTGGAGTTCTCGGCGTAAGTGAACTCCTTCTAGTGTTTTGTTGGAGAAGCAATAAATGGTCCCCCCCAGAATCCATGGGACCGACCTCCGAGGAGAGTGGATTTTCCAGTTTACCTGGTCTGCCACCTGGGGTATTTATATCGTTTGTTTTATTCATTGCCATATTTTGTAACCGTATTAGTTTTATTGGGTAGTACAGTTATTTCTACTCACAAACCCCCTGCCAGGAGGACCGGGTCATTTGTTTTTTTTTTTTGTTTGCCAATTTTTCGAAGTTTTCGTCTCCGCTTTGTGGATTTTAGTCGCCTCTTACGACAGGCATGCCTACCTCGGGTATATTCTGTCCCCTACCCGAAGGGGTAAAAAAAAGATGTTATCAAATTTTTTACAAATTTTGAGAAGTTCTTCTTTTTTTCTTTGTTAAGATGGTCTGTTCTAAATACATTTGACATGTCGCTATTCACTACTGGTTCCATTTAAATGAAATTGTATCTTAAATTTACACTATTAATTTCGTGAAACTATTAATGATTTAGGCCTTTACTAGTTGTTCTAAGAACAGTTTCTGTTCTTGATTTGTGTTAATTGTTTCTAATTTACAGTACCAGTTCATAGCTTTATAAATACCTTCAGGTATTTTAAGGAAACTGTTTAATAGAGTGAGGTGTATATAAATATCTCCACTTTCAATATCTACTAGCAGACTAACTATTGTTTTGCTATTTGGGCGAACATGATAGACTTTTGACATAAAGTTGGGTTTAAAGTGAACTTGCGCGTTTCTAAAAGTTTATCTTAAATATTAATTTTGGCATTCAATTGTTTTATCATCTCTAAACTTGAAAACTAAAAATTTAAACCTCTCTTCCGTATTGAATTCCTTAAATGCAGAGAGTAATACTTGTCGGTTTAGTTTGTTTTTATTAAGCACAGTAATTATCAGAATGGAGCCAATTATTTCGTTGGTATCAGGATCTGTAAGCTCAGAATTGATAAAACTAGCTGAAGCTCCCGTATCAACTAGAAATTTGAGTGACCGTCTTATACAAGACGGTTAATGTATGGTAGTATACCTGAGGTATGGTTAAGAAATCTAATTTGTTGTCCGAGGTTAATATATTATAATAATATATAGATATAATATACATATAATAGGGCCTGGACTAGCTTCTTGCAAGCACTCGTGCTGTACGCCTCACGAATGTTTGGGCCCTACAGTTTTATGCCGTTTCCGAAGGGCAATATTTTCGATTGAGAGAAGCTTCTCATGACAGTTTTACTCTCGGATGTACGCCTCACGAATGGTGGGACAGTGAGAAAACTTTTTTTTTATTTTTGTGTTTCGAACCTTGAACCTCTCGCTCAGTGATCGCGCACTTAATCACTGAGCTAAGGCGACCACCAGGCTACTAATTGAAAGTCTTTGTCGTCCATTTCGTAGCTTCCCTTGTAATACATATTACAGTTGCCTTTTGCGAAACCTTGATTTTCATCAGGTAAGAACTGGTCTAGGTCTGAGTAGTAACCCGGTTCTGGGTTAAAGTTCACATGAGAAGACATATTATAGAATATTGAAGATCTGCTGGTATAGTAATTGCGGTTAAGTGCTGTACTGTTATTATTTAAAGAGATATTGTTCTGTCTATTATACAAAGATAAACCTCACGAATTTGATATTTGAGTTCTAATTTTATTGCGCGTGTTACCACTCGATACACTGCAGCCCAAAGTTTGATGCCGTTCTCAGTGCTCGAAGCAAAAACAAAAGCTAACATCGAAACAAACTCTTTAGTGGAATAATAATCATGTAAAATGAACGGAGAACGGGGAACATATATGGAACCAAAATAAGAAGAAAAATGTCTTTATTTTGTTCTTAAGGTAAAATAATTTATTAAAAAGAAGAAAAAAATACTCAAACTGATTTTTCGTCGAAAAGTCACCTTTATATATTACTTTCTGAATTACTCCAGCAATCCAATACTTTGTTTCACAACGCAGATTCTGATGATGGGCTTGTATTCCATCCACCTTTACTTCACTGTATTCTGAACTTGTTATGGCGTTGGATTTCATTTTTAAATTATGTTCTAAAGGGTGACCAGATAGCAATGACAGTTTTTCCAATTATTATGTTTCAGCAGCTGCCAAAGTTACCAATGATATCCAGATGTCAAAGTATTCAGTAAGGTTTGCCATTTCAGTATCGTTTAACGCTTCCCGAACGTATGCAAATTATTATTAAAAAATATTATCGAAATTCCGGCTCAGTTGTAAATACGCAACGTGAATTTCGTCGTGAGGTCGGTCGTCATCATGGCTTCAGTGCGCAGGCAATTCGTCGCACCGTGGAAAAGTTTGAGCGTGAGTACACTCTTTTGGACCTTAAGCCGCCAACTAGACAGAGATCGGCGCGAAGTGAGGAAAACATAGCCGCTGTAGCGGCCAGTATCGAAGACGACCCAGAAATTTCTATTCGGCGCCGATTAGTTGAATTGAGCATCGCCAGAGAGTTAACCAGGCTTATTTTGCATGTCTTAATTTACCATTGTCAAGGACAGCGGTTTATTCAGCGCGTAAGTCAGCGCGTTTTTACGTCTACTTTATTTGCTTGTTGTGACTATTAGCCGATCCTTTTGTTTAGTTGTAGCTCTAGGCCGTCCTGGTCGTGGTTTATCCTCGAAACTTGCGATTTAAGCTTGTCGTTCAATGGTACGTTGAACGCAGGACCTTGATACCTTTAACTATGAAGCAACTTTCCGCTGCGAATTGCCTTCTGAAAAGGGTGGTGATTGTAGATCGTTTCTCGATTGTAGTTTCCGCTACTTTTTCCATTTTTAACGAGTTGTTTATTCAAGACGTGAAGAATCTCAAATAAATTTGTAAATTTGACCTCAAAGTGTGGCTTTTATGTAAGACCCTTGTAACCCAGGTCGTATTGTTCGGATGGACAATTTAGGTAAACAAATCCAATGTAAATCATAAAATTCAATCTCCAAGCATGAATGTAGTCTCATGTCTAGGTAGTCCTCAAACTTGTGGCCTGCAGTGTAAGTCCACTGGGATGGGGTGAGTTTGCGGGTTGACTTACTGGGTTGGGCACGAATACATTTTGATTTTGGTTTGGTATTAGGGGAAAACAGTTGTTGTTTGGGTGAGTAACGCTTTGCCTTTGTCGATGTTGAGGATAATTATTAAGTCCTAAAGCATTGCTATTCAGAACAGTATGTAGCATATCTTCTTTAGGATTGAATATGATATTTGTCTACTAAAGGAATATGGACTCTGATTTGATTACTGTGCGCAGGGTGATCTAAATGGTCTAATATTGCATTCAGTATATCCCTCTACTTGATTACCAACCTTGTCGTGGTGTAGAGGCTGAATAAGGGCAATGATTCTCGGGAATTATCCCTAGAAGAGTCCTGAAACCAATAGGTAATCAACCCCCCTAATCCAGGATGTTGTGCAAGCCGTGCCTATTGGATGGTTTGCAGCTAGTGGGTATACCGGCTGTATTATAACGAAGCCTCTCTGATACCAGACCGCCTCAGGGAGTAACCATGGTCTTACTGCACTATACGGGGCTCTGGTGCAGCGGACAATCCATTCTCGCGCTACTCGTGGATTCTACGAACAAAAATAAAAAAATTAAAAACTTAAAAAACAATTTAGGTACGATGCGTGGTGACGCCGTATCTACGATGGGTCGCATATAGCACAGGCTCTGTGCCGAAAACCTAATAAGACATCAGCCGTCCAGGGAGAAGCCAAGAGGGAGGTTCTCGGCGAAAGCAACCTAGCACCAGCCAAAAGACCGCTACAACCTCAGCGGATATGGTAGCTAGGAAGCCGAGTGTAGTTCGGGCTCCTACAGCCTCTCAATCCATAGTAGCTCCAACTAAGAAAAAACGAGCAAGCCCTCTGATGCCACCACTGAGGCAATTTGGAAGGTTGGACGACCCTCTGAGGAAGTTACTAAGTGGTGCGGACTCTCGCTGGTACTTACGGTGTCTGGAAAAAGGTTTCGCATCAAGCCCGACTGTAATGTCACTCCAGCTTCCAAAAGGAGCAACCAGGAGATAACACCCCCTGCATGTAATGTGCAGAAAAAGATGAGAGCACAAGTGAGTTGCAAGAGATCCCAAGCAGAGCCTGCGAAAGCTAGCGCTGTTTCAGCTGGCAGCTGCAAGGGCAGCTTCGTGACTGCGAAGGCCGAGCAGGTTGCGGTATTGCCTGCTAAATATCCACAGGAGATGCTCGATGCTGAGGACCTCAAGGCATTCGAGAACGCCATTGTGACGGAAATGGCCCTGTCATGGGAGCATAAGCTCAAGTTTCAGGGCATACAATTGAAGAAGGGGGTGCTATTGGTCGAGTGAGAAACCCCGCAGACAGTGGAATGGCTCAATATCGTGGCGCCCAGGTTAAAGAATTGGAAAGGAGTGGGTCTTACTGCATGCAGCGGGACGGAAATACCACGTGCCCATTCCACTACAATCTTCCTGCCAAAAATTTCGGGTAAGGAGCATCAAACCTCTTTGGCACTCCTGGAGGCACAAAATGATAGATTGAACACCAAGGCGTGGAAAGTATTGTATAGTCGTAACGAGGGTACCGGGCAAGTACTGGTCCTCGGAATAATGCTCAAAATGGTTCTTTGAGCTACTGGTTTGGCAGAGTGGCGGTGAGTGGACTCAAGAGACTGGAGGAGAGTGCAGGGCAAAGTACCATCTCAAACCCTGTCTCGAGGGGAACGAAACAAGAAGTGGAGTAACAAACTCTGCCAGAGGTTGAAACACCAGCTCCTACTGTCAAACAGGATGCCCAAAGTACTGATGAGATGGACACCGCGTTTGAAACAAGTTGTCCCATAAGCAATAAAAAGGGTGGGAAATATGTGCCATGGTGAAGTAACAATTTGTTAAATTTAAGATCCGTAACATGCAAATTGTTCAATAGGGCAAAGCTACAGAGAGGCACTTACACAGTACAAGAAAGAATTGAGAAAAGCCAAAAAGGAAGGCTTTAGAAGATTTTGCGAGACAATCACTAGCACTCCTGCTGCAGCTAGACTGCATTTGTCTAGCCCGTCCCCAAAAAAGGCGAATCTTCCTCCCCGTCCAACTACCGACCCATTGCACTTACGTCCCTTCTTTCCAAGGTCATGGAAACGCTGATAAATCATCAGCTTATGAAATATCTCGATTCACGAAAACTCCTTAATGACAACAGGTCCACTGGTGATTTGATGGCATATCTCACCGAGAAGTGGAACCAATCTCTCCATCACTTCGGCGAAACCAAGATGGTTGCGCTTGATATTTCAAAAGCATTTGACAGAGTTTGGCATCAGGCTCTTTTGTCGAAAATGCGTGCGTATGGCATCGATGAGTCTCTTCTTCAATGGATTAGAAATTACCTTTCGGGGAGTTCAATAGAAGTTGTTTTGGACGGCTTCAAGTCTGCAATTCACCAAATAAATGCTGGTGTTCCCCAAGGCTCTGTTTTGTCTCCGACTCTCTTTCTTATTTTTATAAATGATTTCTTGTCTGCAACTTCTAATCCAATCCATTCCTTCGCTGATGATAGTACCCTCAGTTTTTCATATTCGTTTCCTAACTCACGTCCTTGCTCTTCGGCCGTAGAAGGGGAACGGCAACGTATGTTAAACACATTAAATTCCGACCTGGACAGCATAATTAAATGGGGTTCAACCAACCGAGTGGAATTTAATGTCTCTCAAGCGAAACCAAAACCCTCAACCATTATCCATGGATGGTACTTGCATCATTGAAACCGAAAGACTTGCCATTCTCGGTATGTGTATTAATAACCATCTTCGATGGAATGATCACATATTCGAGGTCGCCAAAAATGCTGCAAAATATCTAGGATTCCTTAAACGGTGCAAGAAATATTTTACCCCGTCTGATCTGGCCTCAATTTATAAGGCATTCATCCGCCCTAAGCTGGAATATAACGCCCATATCTGGTCTGGTGCACCCAAGACCGTTTTGCACATTCTTGATAGGGAACAAAATCACGCGTTAAAACTTATGGGTGATAGAGACATTGTGAATTCCATTCATTCACTAGAACATCGGAGAAATGTCTCCTGTCTCTCCCTGTTTTATCGTTTTTTCCACAAAAAATGCTTCAGTGAAATAGCCAGTTGCATTCCTCCCCTTCAAAATTTCACCCGCAATACGCGACATGCTTCGAATACACATCAGTTTACCCTGAAGCCAAACTTCGGTCGTACTGTCAAATATATTGATTCATTTATAAGCCGAACAACACGAATGTGGAACGATCTACCAGGCTCTGCATTTCCCCATCACTACAACCGTCAAACATTCAAAGCCAACGTGCATAGGTACCTCCTCTGTTCCTCTTCCCCCTTTTCCCTGACGCCCCTGCCCTGAAACAATTAAAGGGTATTAATACTCCCTTTGGCGCGCGCAGATTATAAAAAAAAAAAAGGTGGAATGTTGTCTCTAAAAAACCCAGACGGTAGTTTCACTAAGGATGAGGACGCGAGAGCACTACAGCTCTTAGAAACTCACTTCCCTGGGAGAATGCAGAATACAAATGAAAAGAGCATGACCAACATAATAAGACCTCGGAAAGACGATTGGAAAATTGCAAGTGCAGTGTGTTCCAGAAGGAGAATTGAATGGGCAATCAACTTTTTTCAGCCATTTAAGTCACCAGGTGTTGATAGTTTCACACCAGCCCTAATACAGAAGGGACAAGAAAGACTGCTACCATACCTAGTCAGAATAATGAAAAGTAGTCTCGCACTGGGATATATTTCAAAGCAGTGGAGATGGGCGAAGGTTGTGTTCTTACCAAAAGTGGGGAAAAAGAACCCAACACAGCCGAAGTCATACAGACCAATCAGCCTAACATCGATTCTTTTCAAAACAATGGAAAAATCTGTGGACAGTTACGTAAGGAAGGACGTACTAAACACGTCTCCACTTCATTACCGTTAACATGCATATAGAGCCGGCAGATCTTACGGAGACGGCTCTTTTCCAATTGACGGAAACCATACAGGAAGCTCTTGAAATGAAAGAGTTTGTTGTCTGCGCCTTCCTAGATATCGAAGGGGCATTTGATAATATCTCACACGAGGCCATCAAGCCAGCCCTGGACAGAAAAGGAGTTAGCAGAACAGTATCTAAGTGGATGTACGAGTTGCTGAGAACAAGATCAGCAGAAACTCAGACGTCGCGTAGAATCATTAAGGTCAACATAACAAGAGTATGCCCACAAGGAGAAGTACTATCTCCTCTAATGTGTAGTAATGTTATAGATGAACTTCTTGAAAAGTTAACCAACCTCGAAATCAACTGTCAAGCCTATACTGATGACATAGTACTGATTGCCAGAGGAAAGTTTGAAGGAACCCTTTGTGACATCATACAAAGAGGTCTAAAAGCAACTAAAGAATGGTGCTACACGGCTGGGCTCAACATAAACCCGGAAAAAACTACAATAGTATCATTCACAAGGAAAAGGAAGCTTGAACTCAAGCCAATTCGACTGTCGGGCACGGAACTGATACCAGTAAAAGAAGTGAAATACAAATAGATAGTAAACTCATTTGGAAAAAAGACACAAAAGAAATATCCAAAAAGGCCACCCGTGCTCTCATGATATGTAGGAGCCTAGCGGGTAATTCTTTAGGACTTAACCCGAGTATTCTAAGATGGATGTATATCGCCATTGTGAGACCAATGATCACATATGAAGCGATAGCGTGGGCCAAACGAACTAGTCTAGTCACGACGAGGAATACACTCACTAAAATGCAAAGACTGTCTTGCCTCTGTATTACTGGGGCCATGAGAACATGTCCAACTGCTGCCATGGAAGTATTCCTGGAACTAACTCCACTTCATATTGTAGTTGAGCAATATGCAAAGCGGACTATCCTAAGGATGGCAAAAGAGGGCATCGGGAGAGGAAAATGCATCAATTAAGAATATGATGTACTCCTCAAGAAATTCCCCCTTCTAGCGATTCCTAGGGACAATAGTATCAGGAAATTTAACTTTGATAAAAATTCCGTACAAAGTTATGTAACAAAAAAGCTTGGAGCAATGTATCCATAATATACGGATTGAGTAACCACCCAATAAAGTGGTATACGGACGGCTCGAGAACTGAAGAAGGAACAGGGGCAGGTGTATTTGGGCCAAGAACAAAGTACTCTGAACCTATGGGCAAAAGTACCAGCATCTTTCCAGCTGAAATATACGCTGTAGATAGATGTGTTCAGTTCAATCTCGATACAAAATACAAGATACAAAAATTGCGATATAACAATATTGTAAGACAGTCAAGCAGCTATCAAGGCTCTTAACTCCCATGTCATTAGATCAAAACTTGTGTGGGAGTGCATATACAAACTTAATGGATTGGGTAGCAGTAACAGGGTAACCCTCTATTGGATCCCTTGCCACACTGCAATAGAGCGCAACGAAGAAGCAGACAAGGACCAGCAGAATCCTTTATTGGACCTGAACCATTCTATGGAATAGGAAGCCACACTATACGCGAAAAATGCAGGAAGATGGAGAAAGAAAACAGGGCGAGAACCTGAGTCAGTACTCCAGATAAGAGGCAAGCTTAGAAACTTCTTGAACACTAGAACTGGAAGAGATTCGAAGCGTGCATCTGCTTTAACAAGAACAACCTACGTATCCTAACAGGCTTTCTAACGGGGCATTATAAACTCGAGGACTATTTAAGGAGACTAAGTACTACAAATGAAGGCCTTTGCAGATTCTGCAATGAGTCCAGTGAGACTCCAAAACATGTTCTGGAGTCTTGTATAGTACTGATCCACAAAAGATTGAATTGCTTGGGGAAGTACCAACTATCAGATGAGGATATACCAACCATAGATCCACTTCTCATTCTCAGATTCCTAATAGTAACTGGATTAGAGAGGGTACTCTAGGGTCAACTATCCTTGCCAAGGCAAAGAAGGAGTGTTTGACCCTCGATAACAATTCTTAAGGAATTATATTCTGAGGTAAACTCTAATGAGGGAATAAACCTCTCCTAGGTATTAGCAGGGGCACAATAGACCATTATTTCGCAGTGCAAGTTAATCCAACACAAATAATAATAATAATTCAGTATATCGCATATAATAACAATTATGTTCCCTTATGCAAAAATTAAAAGCTTCTTGAATATTGCTGGGCTCCATATAGCTCTAACAGTCAATCCCAAAGATTCCCTTAAACCAATTTCTGAATAAAGGCTAAATATAAGGTTAGGATCACTCTCATGTATTCGCAATTTGTTGTTAAGAATTTTTCGTCTGTTTTAGGATAAAATTTATAGAGACAGTGTCAGAAGACTGTCTCAATGAATAAAGGAATTAGAGAGGTCTCATTCTCTTTACCTAAAAAGACCCGTTACTTTATTACGTGCATAAATATCCTGCTCTCATAATAATTCGTGTATTATTAATTATTTCTATAAGCTCTAAGATCTCCTCAACATCGTTTATAAATTCGTAAAGTAAACTGGGATTGACATTGAATTGCGATAGATCTTTAAAGCACCTGGGATTTTGAGTACATTAAAAATATTTTTTACGTCCCCTATGTTGATATTATTTGATATATTTTTGTCGTCGCTATACACATTTAGATTACCATAGATATTCTTAGTTAAATTATTGTTCGAAAACTGATTGATGTTACTAGTTATGCCTCAGGGCAGTTAGTTCACAAACTATAAGTACAGCTATCACCTAGTCCTACACCAGAAGCTCCCTTGCTAATATTGGGTGGTAATGTATGAAGCTGGCCCTTCATATTTAAATATGTATGTAATTGCTCTTCACTCTCACATTGGAAAATCGATGCTGGTTCTAGGTATAGTTGGTTGTCTGGTGATTGGTTTCGAAGAGTACTCCTGGGCTAATGAATTTGAATTCTCCACATTTGAGTTGTGCCCCGGTCCGTGGGTATTAATCCAATATACACTGAATTATAGTCAAAGTTACCGAATTTAATTATTGCAATATTAATTTGATTATTCCAATAACTTTTCCTTCTTTGTTTTTACGCGACCTCCGAATTTACATGTTTTTCGACTGCGTCAGTTATGTATGTAGACACATACAACTAAGTTTTTATTTCTATATTCTTTGGAAAAAAAACAAAATTTTCTTTTCTTTTTTTTTACATATTAACCTTATTTTCTGTTCCGATGCGACGAGATTGCCTGCCAAAAATGAACTGAACTTAAACTGAGTACTTACATCATGTTTAGTTTCGGCTAAAAGCAGTGCTGCTGTTTTCGAATTCAAGAAAAACAGGAGATTTCCTGTTTAGGAGGGAATAATAACAGGAGATTCCAAATTAAAAAGGAAAAAAATATTTCAAACAAAAAGAAGTCCTCATTGTTATTTTGAGAGGCCTGTAACATAAGAACACCTGCTTTAAGAAAATTAAAACGAATTAAGAAATATAACGACATTTATTTATTTAACAAAAACAAAATTATACTTCATAAAAACAAAACAAATATGTGCTTATATTATATTAGAATTCATGTGGATAGTAAAGGTATACAAAGTTATACAAAGTTATACAAAGTTATACATAATATCACAAAAACATTAAATTACATATATATATATAGATATCATTAAATGAATAATATCACAGGACCAGGACGGTAAATATCAATCATTTAGTTAATGTATGTATCTATTTACTAATTCAGTATATAGAGTTCATATATTCACAGCAGCTCGTTTATTTAAATCCTCGTCTTTCATATGAGATCTTATGACAGCAATTGCATTGAGAGTTTCATTGCCTAAACAGTTCCGTTTTTTAGTTTTTACATTTGTAACAATGCTGAAAATGCCTTCAAAGTTCCGCATTTGAATGTGGAAGACATAACACAATCTCAATCATTTTAGCAAGATTTTGAAAAACAAATTCATCCGTTTTTTTTTTTTTTTTTTTATAATTTGCGCGCGCCAGAGAGGATATGAATACTCTTATACTATTACAGAACACGGGCGTTTGTGAAGGAGAGAGAGAGCGAGAAAGAAAGATTTAGTGTAGTGGTTTGAAACTTAGATGGTATTAAGTATCTGTAAACTCCAAGAGTAGCGTCCAGATAACTGGGGAGCTTTTGTTTTGCTTTTGTCGTGGCTAATTTTTGATACTTGCAATTATATTCCAAAACTCTTCAATGGTTACTTCTTTCAATTTTGTTCGGTCTTCTTCTTTAAAATGTATTGGTAAAGTATGGCACTCATTTACAAATTCACACGGATTGATTAATTTAGAAAAAAAGTATTACATAGTATCTCCAAAGAATTTAACTGTCCCGCTCTGTTTATATCCAGAGGAAAGAATGTTATCTATTGGAAATAATTCCTTTATTTCACTGCACTGAAATGTACAAATTTTGAGCATTTTCCCGAATATTTTTAGTATCTTCTGCAGAAAGATCTGATTGTCTTAAAAATTCTTCACATTCGGCCCCCAAATAAATCTGAGACAATTTTTTATAATTAGCAGCATCCGAAATATTGAGAGAAGTATTTAATTTATCTGGCAAAATTAAATTACTAGCCAGTTTTAAAAAAATTCTCTCAAACTCATTTTGCAGCCAATGTATCAAAATTTCCTTCGATTGAAAAAGCGCATTGAACTCATTGAAATAATTTAAACTAAATTTAAGGAAAAAATAATATGATTTTACAATACCCGAATTCAAATTTTCAAGAACATTTTTTGTCGAAGGAAGATTGTCCTCTAAATCCGCTAGGCAAAAGTAATACGTGAATTCTTTCCACATGTCAAGCACTCTAAAAATGCAATGCTACATACGAGTACATAGCCAACGAGTAATACTTAATTTTAACATTCGCTTACAAAACTTTTCTGTATCTCTTCTAATTGAGCACATCTTTTAGGACTGCCAGTACTATATGAACACATATGTAGATCTCAAAAAAACTTCTAAATATGAAGGCAAAAACTTAACAGCAGCACAAGCAGCAACCGGTCCACTGTGGCATATGCAATTCATGGTTATTAAGGTGGCCGCGGTGTAGTGGTAACATCATCGCTTGTCACGCTACAGGTTCACGGTTCGAATCCTGATGTCAATAATCATCTATTTATTTCGCATGGAATAAATAAAAAGTCGATCAATTGCGAAAGCTTATGTCAACTCTACTGTGAAGGCATAACACTGGCAGTAGGGCGGTCATATGGCTAAAATGCAACTTGATTGTGGTGATGACATCAGGAGGACGGAAAAAAATACTGTGAATCATGAGCAACGACAAAAGCAAAAACAAACAAACTCCCCAGTTATCTGGACAGCCACCCTTGGAGTTCACTGAAACTTAATACCAGCTGAGTTTCAAACCAACTGCACCAATCTGTCTTTCTCTCTGTCTCTTCCCCCTTCCTCAAAAACGCCCGTGTTCTAAAAAGTAGTATAAGGGTATTCATAACCCCTTTCACACGCGCAAATTATAAAAAAAAAAAAAAAAATTCGGGTCCTTCTTGGTGCCTTGAAAAAATTTTGTTTCTACCATGACATTGGCGTTATCGAAGGCACACCCAATTATTTTCTTTATATTCAAGCCATGTTTTGTAATGCAGTCTTTAAAACATTTGTAAATAGCCTTAGCAGTTCAATCTCTGGCATCCAGCTTTATCAGCTCTAGCAGTTCCGTCTTGACCTTGCCCCCAATATATTTAGTAGCGGACGAGCAATGCTAAATTTTTGCAATAGCTTACGTCAGTACTTTCATCCACCAAAATGCTAAAATATTTTTGTTCCAGATTCACGAGAGTTTTACGAATCTCTTCTGTGGCTAAAACTTCCCTTATTATTTTGGTGCATTTAGTACGATAGTACGGTAGGTGTAAAGTTTTTAAAAGGTCTACCAGGTGATCTATGGATTGTAGCGCAATGTTGTGCTCGGCCATAAAAATTGATAGTTTTATTTCTGCTTCTTTGACATCTGTTTTTTTTTTTTTTTTTTTCTTATTGCCACCTATTACCGAAGAGAAAAATTCTTGAACACTTACTTGTTGCTGTGCGCTTTCATATTTTTGAATATGTTTTGGTCATTTGGAGTGTCTTTCCAATGACGATTTGTCCGTTTTATCAAAAACGACATTGCAAGGAACACATTTGCATTTGTAGCATTCACCTGGAATTTCCTTCAGCCAATTCTTGAATTGTGGTTCATCCAGTCATTTTTCTCTTCTAAATTTTTGATCGTATTTGACCTTTTTTGCTGACGATGAACTTGCCCTATTAAAACAAAAATTATTCCAATATCTATAAAAAAACATGAATCAACAACAAGCAAATTACATTTTGATTTTTGGAGACCAACCACTGAGATGAAATCACAAATTACTAAAAAAAAAAAAAAGAAATATCAGCTGCGAACAGTAATGCAATTGTCAAATGCAAACTACGAAACAGGGTTGCACAAGGATGTTACATGGTAGATCGTTGATCGTGCATAATGCGGGGATACTTACACTTTATGTTTTTTAAGAAAACAAATAAAATTTTTGTACAACAAATAAATAAATAAAAGTAATATTAATAATAAGAAAATATGAAAAAAAAGGTAATAGGAGAATTTTGGAAAATATCTTGTGGTAACAGGAGACAGTAGATTGGACTTTTTATAATCAATATAACAGTGGTCTCCTATCAGGACAGTAGAAGCGGCAGCACTGGCTAGAAGAGACTGGTCTGTTATCACTGTTGCTAAGTGGTACATTGACTATCGTGTATATTTTATGTAATGTTTGTAAGTTGTAAGTCAGCTAAGTACAAAAGGTATATATAAGTGGATGGATTTAGTCGTGTATAAATATGTACATATACATATATATAATATGTTAGACAAATTATTATTTTTTATAATTTGCACTTGTTAAAGGGGATATGAATACCCTTATACTAATTTTTAGAACACGCCTTCACATTAGAGTTGACTTAGCTTTCGTAAGTGACCGACTTTTTTATTTATTTCATTCGAAATAAATAGATGATTCTTGACATCAGGATTCGAACCGTGAATCAACAGCGTGACAAGCGATGATGTTACCACTATACCACGGCCACCCATAATATAATAGATTTATTCGATTAATTAAATAAGTTTTTTTATACACAATATATTAGATTATTATTGTACGTAGGTAAGTTTTAGATATAGGACACGTTAGTGATACATAACTCGTGCATGTGCAGTAAAAAAAAGGAAAATAGAATGAAGTATGTGAAGAAATTTAGTTGCCTTTTTTATGTCATATTTTGTATACATTTTTAATGTTTAAGATAAATAAATACTTTCCGATTTTTTGATTGTGAAAGGCCCGGGGAATGAGAGACCAGTATAGTTACATATGTGCCAGCCAACTTTGAAGCGGGGACCTATGGACTATCAAAAGAATGGGCTGTAACCCTGTTCATGATACTCTTCTGTTAGATGGGCGGACACATCATCCGAAAAGAGACAAGGGGAGAAGTGAATCCAGGGCGGTAAGCTCATTCCAAAAACCACGACAAGCTAAGGTATTTCTCGGGAATTTTTACCGGGAAAGCTAGCACTGAGTCAAATAGAATTTGAATACTAATGATCTACCTTATAGAATGCTGTAGATGTATACACAAAGAACATTTCCGAAGCTAGTCTATGTAGCAAAATTTCTAAACAACTATTGCTGATAATTATATATGTCAAGTTTTATTAGCATAAGTCAAATTTGGAGGTGACATTTACAAAGAAGGCCTACTGACTCCCAATGGGTTATCCAACCACGGATACACGTCTGGGCAAGGACTACAAACATTTAGCCAACGCTCATCTTTAGTATCGACTTTGCGCAACTGGCAGAGTGTAGCTTTGCAAGATGGTTCGCGTTTCGTTGGGCAACCCTTGAACGGCTTGCCTGCCACTGGTTTTTGCACGTACTCAATCACCCGTGATGCTGATACAAAGTAAACGTCAGTGTGCCTGTTCATATATCTAATGAATCTACAAGGAGAAGAAAATTAGTTATTATTAATTAGTGATCAATTAACTTACTCCTTAAAAGCTTCTAAGTAATTTTCTCCTTTTTGGAACCACGATGAATGTAAGTAAGCTCCAAATGGTGCCCGATTTCCCAAGTAATGGCGATTGAAATTGCTTATCATCCACTCGAGAATTTGCTCCGGATCATCCTCTGGCAAATGAATGCAAGCATCTAACATAGCGCATTTATATCCCTCAATATCTTCCCAGTTGACAAGAGGATTTATCCACAAGCCTGGGAAAGAGGCATCTGGACATACTCCTATCGGGCAATCCTGCATTGATTTATAATCTAAAGTGTAGGGCCATAGAGCAGGCTCTGTAAATCTTTGCGTTGGCCACGAACTGTCATACAGCAAGCCTAGCTTTTGAGCTACCACATACGAATTATTCCCTGGGATCTCAAAGTGTGGCATGCGCATTCCCTTAATATCACTCCTATCGATTTGAGCAAAATGTTCGACCATTTCGAGTTGTTGACCAAATTCTCGCATCAGAACATCAACTGTTGCTTTTTTCCAATAAGCTGTACCCATGCCATGCGTGATGGAGTGCAAAGCCAGCTCATGACCTTCTGCCCACAGTTTATGAACTTTGGTATAGTCTGTGTACTCGTGAGAAAAATAAAAGGTAGCGCTAGCTTCGCAGCCATCGGGATTGCGGATGTCTTTAAAGAGGTCCTCAAAAATGTCATAATTTAGCCCGGTAACTGCGTCGTCGAAGGTGATAGTAACGAGCTAGAAGTACAAAAATTCAGAGAAGGGACTGTGAAATGGGGAAAAAAACTCACTTGTGGGATCCTTTCGGTTGGAATAGTTCCACCGAGTTTTATATCGGAGCAACGACAATCCGGTAGATGACATTTTGATTCATCACACGGCTCAGCTAAAGGAAGGATTGGTTCGAACGGTTGTCTTCCTTCGCTGCCCCACTTTGATGACCTGGTTGTTGGTCTTAAGGTAGTCCGTTTGGTGCTCTGAGTAGTATCAACCGCTGGAGTAGGATCACTACTTGTTGCCGTAGTTGTTTTTTGTTTTATATTAAGTGTTGTAATAGTGCCTGTTGATTTAGATGTAGTTAAAGGATCACTAGTTACAACCGTAGACAATTGAGTACTGCTAATTAACTCTGCATCACTGCCAGTAGTCTTAGTAACTGGTACGGTAGCAGCAAGTAGCCCTTGTAAAAGCCCGACCACAACCAAAATTGCTCTGGAAATTTTCATCGCGACGGTTTGTGTATCTCTACCAAAGAGACTTGCGACACTGTACCTGAGATGCCGTTGCATAGACACATTACATGCTTTTATACGCAGTATCTGCGCTATCTAATTTGGGTGTAGCAGTTTTGTTACCATGTACAGGTATCACTTAAAACAATTTCAGTGTTTCGGAAGGGAGGAGCGGCTGAAGATTATAAGCGGTATCGGCGCCGCGAGTACATTTGCAAATGGAACATGAAAATATCGTTAAATTTGTGTTTCTCTAAAGTACACCTGCTCTGCGAGTGCGTGCATAGGGAAAAAGTTACGCGTGAGAAAATGTTTTCAATCCTTATTTACGTTATCGTTGCGTTATCATTACGAGCTTTTTCCCGAAATTCGGTAATTCACACACTTTTTTGTATCAAATTACGCATTCTTTTATTATTACATTTTTGGTGTTATAAACACTTAGCTACATTTGTTATGTCAGGTTAGGTTGCGGGGTTGCCGACAGACCATCTGACGGATCTCATAGGCTAACTGGGTCGCTACCCGTTGTACCTGTATGGAGAAAAGAGAAAAGGAAATAATTGATGGTTTGAATTGGTTCTGTCTGCTTCGAACAGAAACTTGTGCATCCGGATTTGCTGCAAAACCTCACGATCGACGATGTGACCAGCTCGTTGAAGTCATCGAGGAAGGGTCTTTCAAAAAGATTTCGATGAAGTCTTCTGATGCCTCCACGTTGACACAGGAAGTGCGTGGTGTCCTTTTCGACGTCAGGATCAAATTACCAGATTGATAATCTTCATATTCTCTGAGTGTTTGCCTATCAGGTTGTGTCCTGTTATCACTCTTGTGGCTATCGATATGGAGAGAGTTTCTTTTTTTTGCTTTCATCTAAATTTGACCAAAGGACTTCGTGTTTCTGCACTTTCAGATGCATTCCCATCTACTCGTACTTCTTGCAATATTTATTACGTACATACCTTGTTTTCTTTAATTTTGCTTGGACCCTTGCGTCCCGTCGGTTAGTGATTCTGAGCGGTTTAAGGCCAATCTGGTCGTTACGTTGGCTTTTTCATGTCCACTAATGCCTATGGTCTAGCATCCAGAATATTTGAACATAATTTTGCCTGCTTATAACCTAAACCTCCGCGCTATAGATCCCTCTCTTTAAGATGTTATGCCGTCAGGACTGCTTGATTAGATGGGAGAGCTCACAAAAAAAAAAAAAAAAACAAATAGTTTAAACAACGGGCTAAGTTCTGTAGTATCTACAAAAATGTTATGTAGTATGTATCTGCAAAAATAAATATATTTACGCACAAGTAGCCTTTCTATGGTCTGAATTGTTAAACCGATCTACTAACTCTACTAATTCGCAAATTAATAATTCTACACATTCTAAAAAAATGTTAAGTGGACTGTGAAATTCTCAAGTTCAGTACTCAACCACTGAGTCACATCAACCGGCTTTTAATTTCCTAAATCCTCAAAATGCAGATTTTATCTTTGCTGCATATGAAATTTGAAAAAAAAAAAATAAAAATATTTTTCAAAATTCATTGCTATTGTTATTTATTATATTTATATTTATATTAATCACATGGTAGATACGTTAATTAAAAAACATATAAGCGTCTACAGGTTTCTTCAAACCAACCTCACCTCACCTATTCTCTTCTCCACATTGTGAATCCCGTGTGCCTAGTACCAACCCCTTTCGGATGTCATTGGTGGCACCTTACAGAAGAAGGGGGGCATCAATAGTTCTAATTAGTCTATTTTATTCTTATATTTAGTGCTCACCTTATATCAGCTGCTTCGACATATTTAGAGTTCGGGCCTATGAAGGGTTTTGGCAAAGAGGTGGTCTCGGATGAACTCTTAATGGGGCAAATGAAATAATCACAATGATCTTCTGATCTGCACGTGGAATGTTAAGACATTAACAGGCCACGTGCAGCTGAATAACTCGCGAAGACAGCTACGAAGCAGATACCACTGCCATCCAGGAAGTCCAATGGGATGGACCGGCCATAAAGAAAATTAAAAACTTCGAAATTTACTACGGCGAATGCAGCAAGGTGCACAGACAGTGGTTATTCGTTTGTGGATTTGTAGTCAAAAGAGAACTTTGAGGAAAAATCTGAGCTTCTGACATTTGAGCGAGCATCTGATATTAATCCGCATTAAAGTCTAATTCACAAATATCACACTGATATGTACTTACGCCTCACAGAGGAGAAAGATGACGTATTTAACTAAAGAGTCCGTCTACGAGTAAATCTATATCGCGCCGAGACGAATCATCATTGTAAGCAGCACTCGTTCCCCGCACCTTAGTCAACAACAACTTGGCTACCATAAAGAAACCTCTAGTCTGATAAAAAGTGCAGGCTATCAGATCCAGCAAAGCAAGAGGCATACAAAGCAGCATGCACTTGGTGCTTCAGCGAAACTGAAGGTAGCTAGCGAAAGACTGGCCTGACTGGAGAGATTAGTTTGCTGATGCCCTGGTTCACCCCGGACTGTAGCGCCTTTCAAAGTAAAGTAAGTATTCATTATTTCCCACACGTATTTTTGCACCACTATGGACTATTGTTACCAATAGGCGTCATCTGCAAAAAAAAAACTCAAATCTAAGCATGGTATCGAGGTCAATTAAAATTTTATTTACACGGTAACAAGAAATTCAGGCATAAGAGGGTGAAATCAATCAAAGTGCTATAGATCTCAAAATAAAATTTTACAATATTTTCAATATATAATTCCTTGTTCTTCAAATTGTTTAATACTTGTACCTGGGATCCCCAGACAAATATTTAAATGTATGGTCTTAATTACTTTCGTACTGTAATTAAGTGCTTTTCAATTTATTTTTAATTGTTTCTAATTCATTTGAAACTATTTTAATTCCTTTTAAATAATTGAATTCTCCCCTAATGATCGAGGTCAAGAATTGCCCTGAAGCAAGAGATGATTGTTGTTGGAGGTCAGTTAAATCCATCCAGAGGAAGTAACCTTAATTATAAATACTATCCGAGACTCCGATCCCTGGCAGGGCCTCTCTAGGCAAGGCAGTAAGGTCATAGTTGAAAGGTGAAACTGAAAGTCCTGTTGTCGCCAAGTGCGAAGTATGTACATACAAGCATAATTACCTAGTGCTTAAATGTCTTTAAGATTTAATGACAGGCACGCAGTACCCCAGGGCTATTTTCGACCCCGAAATTTGTATTTTTTTTTTTTTTTTTGTGGGTAGGTGAGAATCTTCATAAGACACTATGAAACACCGTATACTCATAGTAGTGTCAGATTTTTACTGACTAAACTCACCCATCCCTTTTTCTTATTTACTACAACTAAGCTGTCCTTATCAAGTAGTTTAAGCTTCGAAGACTATCGGGCGTGAGGCAGGTAGATTTTCGGCAAAAGCACTTGATGATACCGTTATTAAATGCGGTTACTTAGCTTGGAATATCTTCCGAGTATCCAATACATTTCTCTAAAGCGTTTTTCAAGCTCATCGTGTTTTTTTTTTTAACGTGCGGTTTCCACATAAGTTTCGCGTTTAGTGTTTTCCCTTCATTTGCATACGGTATTTGTACCGAGGTAATGAATACGGGTAGATTGTTTATTTTCCCGTTTGTGCAGTTGATGTGTGTCGATTTGGTCTCGTTAAAAGTAATTGTCTAGTCGCAGATTTTATCCAAAGCTCGTTGGAGTTTTTCAGTTGCTGACTTGATTAAACTTTCCATTTCCAAAATAGCCGTATCGTCCGCGAAACCTTCAGTTTGGGGTATATCCCGAGTGTACAGCAAAAATAAAACAGGACCAAAGACACTTCCTTGCGGAACTCCAGCGGATTTCCTAGAACTCGGAATATTCAGTTCCTCATTTAACACGAAATAAGCTGTTTTGAAGATAAGATTCTAAGTTCTTAAATAAATGTTCCGAAAGAACCCGTCTTAGCTTGTACTTCAAGCCATCGTGCCAAACCTTGTCGTAGGCTTGAGAGACGTCAAGAAAAGCGCTAGAGCAAATCTTTTTTTCACTCAATTTATCAAATTGGTAAGTAAATAGATAAGCGAACAATTATATTTCATGGAAAGTATTAGTTAAAAGTGCCCTAATACACAAAGATTTATGGAGTTATGTCTCCGGTGGTTCTGTAAAGCCAACATCTGATAAGGTAGATTAATTGACACTATGGTGCATAAAAGATGAGAAGTCCATGGCCACTATATTATTGTGCGTAAAACCTTCTCAAATTAATTACATAAACAATTACAAGACGTCGGCCGAAGCTTGGACGAGTTTGGAAAAAATTCAGCAACCCAAAGGACTTCTTGCCGGTCCTTTGGGTTGCTGAGTAACGGTTTTCAAGCAGCTTTTTCAGTTAAAAATGGAAGGTAACAACATTCAACATCATATTAATTATTTTTTCGATTTGGCAGAGAAAATCAAGGAACTTAACATTGAGCTGCAAGGTGAATTTTTGGCAATAATTTTGCTGTCCAGTTTACTCAGTGCGTACGAAAATTTCATCATTACAATGGAGTCACGTGACCAATTACCATCGGTCGAAAATTTAAAGGTTAAACTGCTCGAGGAAGGTCATCGACGTGAAGGGAACGAACCGAACGAGAATTCTTTTGACCGGGCATTATTTTTGCATAATTGGAAAAATAAACATGCACAGAAAAAGTCTGCGCATCAAAAACCTGCTCAATTTAATGGAACAAGTTCTCTTGATAGGCAATACTTCAAAGGGTGATGTTATCGCTGCAAGCGCCAAGGGCACGTGGCTTCAAATTGTTACGACAATCAAAAACATTCTTCAAGTGCGAGTATACTCGTATCAGCGATTGCGTTGTTAAATTCGTTTTATATCAAAGAATTTAATGAGAACACATGGATTTTAGACAGTAGGTCAACGAGTCATTTATGCTGTAAAAGTTATCTTCTTATAGAGATCACGTGGAAAGAATCGAACTGGCAAGTGGAAAGTTTATCAATTCGGTGGGGACCGGTGAAATAAATCTAAAGGATGTCTTATTCGTGCCTGATCTACAAATGATTTTCATTTCTGTAAGTAGAGCTACTTGTGCTGGAAATAAAGTAGTTTTTTCGGACAAGTGTACAGAAATTATTGATAATTCATTTAGTCAGCTGCAACGTATACAACGTATATGCTTGTAAAGAGACGCAATTCAATGCATTTGCTGCCGGTACTGGTGGCTGGGACAAAGTGTTTGCGCTAAGGGATCAAAGGTATGGCGATCTAAATGGACAGTGCATGTATAACTTGTTTAATAAAGACATGGTTCGAGGTGTGAGCTTCCAAACAATCAATAAAGCTGCTCAAGTGTAAGATCTATTTAAGAGGAAAAATTTAATCTTTACCATTTGGGTCGTCAGAGAATCGGAGTAAGTCTCATTAATACATTCTGATATTTGTGGGCCAATAAGCAATTTTTCAAATGGAGGTGCGAAATACTTTTTTCACATTAGTAGATGATCACTCACGTATGATCTTCGTGTATTTTTTGTGTCAGAAAAGTGAGCTTCTGAACTGTTTTAAAACGTTTAAGGTAATCACAGAAAAACAGAATGATAATAATCTGGTAGAGATGGCACGTTGTATGCTGATTGCCTCTTGACTGAAGCAAGGCTTTTGGGCCAAAGCAACAAACACGGCTGTTTATCTTAGAAACCGGTCACTGGTTTGGATAATATGCCACACCTTAGGATCTTCAAGTGCAAAGCATTCATGCTGGTTAAAAAGCCAGGTAATTATAAGTTTAGTCCAAGAGGCATAGAGTGCTTAATGGTGGGGTACTCTGACAATGCCAAAGCCTATGGGTAAGATTCATAGGAGTAGGGATGTAAAATTCATTGAGAATCCATCCAAAATGTGTCTTACAGACTCTGATTTCATATTAATCGAGGAGGGACAGGAAGATAAAGATGATGGGGCACAGTTTAAAGATACTCTTGGACAGGATGAAGATGTAGTTACTATTGCTTACAAAGTTGAAAACCCCGACATTGAAGCTTCTGCACATGACGTTCTCGTTGGAAATGCAGCTGGTGCTGTAATTGGAGCTGCTCATAATTTTGAAGATGCTGTTGAGCAATTTGGTGATTACAAAGACAAAGAATATGCTGACCCTGGAGATGACAATGTTGGTAGAGGTGATGACCACTACAAGAATTGTGTAATGAAAGGACTGAAGAAGAGTTGGCTGCGAATAGATCCCAGGTTAGTGCTAGTGTTTTAAGAAGCGATAAAATAAAATAAAGAGATAATCCGAATAGAAGAAGGCTAAACATGATAAGTTTTATGATAAACAGCGGCAAAAGCTGTCGGAATAAGGATTCTCAAATGTGGCATAATGCTATGGAAGCAGAATATCGGTCGGTGCTGGAAAATGGAATCTGAGATCTAGTATATTTGCCAGCTGATCTCAAAGAAGTAAGATCCAAGTGGGTTTTTAATTTAAAAAAAAAAAAAAAAATTGCAAAATTAAGCTATAGAAGGCTTGTAGCTAAAGGCTGCAGTCAAAAGAATGGCTTGGATTTTACTGAGACCTTTTCTCCAGTCACCAGGTATTCTACAATAATGCTGATAGTTGCCTTGGTCGTGGAATTGGGGTTGCTTTTACACCAAATAGATGGCATTTCTGCATATCTCAATAGTGACGTGGATCAAAATATATATATATGGACTTAAGCAATCTGATAGGCAATGAAATCAGAAACTAAACAGTATCCTACTGAAAATTGGTTTTATGCGGTCATCTTACGACACGAGTTTATACGTTAAAATAAAATGGATGTCTGTGTGGACGACATAGTACTTACTTTCAAAGTTAACAACGATTTAATTGATGTCAAACTAAAGCTCGCTGCAGAGGTTAAACTAGAGGACAAAGGACCTATAAATTATTTTTTAGGAATGGAGTTTAAGAGAGAAGGCGAGAGATGTTCATAAAATTGGGGCAAAAGAAATGCCGAGAGGGTGAACATTTTCTAAAGACACCATAAGGCCCGACCGCGCGTGCTTATGGTAGTGTGACATTTTTACTCACTAAAACACCACTCTTCAAGATTAATACTACAACTAAGCTGACGCTTATCCAGCAGTTTTATTTTCGCTTACGAGACTCGTGATTTTTTGGAAAAAAGATGTTCGTATCTAAATTAAAAAGAATGTAGCGCTTTAGACAGGTTAAATTCCAATGAAAGTTCTTGCTGTTTTCACGACCGGCATATACTAGACGCGAGGTCAAAAGGTTTTATCCTTTGCAGACGACGAATTGAATTGTTCGCGTCAAGTAGTTGAATGACGGTACGGTTACAATGGCCGTGAACACGATCTTTGTGTTTATGAGCAAAATTTGTTATCTCTTCGGCGACGCTGGGAATTCCCAGGTCCCGATGAATATCTTCGTTACGTACGTACCACGGTGCGCTAACGATCGTTCTAAGAACTTTATTTTCAAAAGTTTGTAGGATGTTTCTATTGCTTTTCCTGGTACAACCCCATAGTTGTAGACCATACGTCCACACTGGCTTTAGCACTTGCTTATGAATAAGCAGTTTGTTATGTAGGCTCAACTTCGAATGTTTTCCGAGTAACCAGTACATTTGTCGGTATTTGTTTTCGAGCTCGTCGCGTTTCTTTTTGACGTGCGATTTCCATTTAAGCTTAACATCTAGAGTCATTCCTATATATTTTGCTTCGTTCGCGTATGGTATTTGAGCCGATTTTAAATATACGGGTAATTCGTCCACTTTTTTGTAGGTAAAGTTGACGTGAGTAGATTTGCTTTCGTTCAGCACAATACGCCAAGAATTCGTCCAGTCGTGGACTTTGTTTGTTGCAGCTTTTCAGTTGCTGCTTCAATTGTACCGCCCGTTGTCAATATCGCCGTATCGTCCGCAAACGTGGCGACGACGCAGTTTCTTTCCTGCGGGATATCACGCGTGTAGAGTACATATAGAAGCGGGCCGAGGACACTTCCTTGTGGGACTCCGGCCGCAATCTCCTTGAACTCAGAGTAATCATTTCCGTGTTTAACACGAAAAAGTCTTTCGGTGAGGTACGATCGTAAAATTAGAAAGAGTTGCCATGGCAGTAGTCGTTGCAATTTATACTCCAAACCTTCGTGCCAAACCTTATCGAAAGCTTGTGAGACGTCAAGAAATACACCACAACAGATCTTTTTTTCATCGAGAGTTTTCTCAATCAATGTGTTGAATGTTTGACTATAAATCCAAATTGATGGTCAGGAATGAGACGTCTTTCGTTGATTACAGGTTGTAGTCGTTTTGAAAGTAGTTTTTCGAATATTTTAGAGATAACCGGCAATAGGGAAATAGGCCGATATGATTTCTTCTCATTCAAAGGTTTGCCTGGTTTCGGGACCATTATAATCTCTGCGACTTTCCATTGTCTCGGAACGTAGAGCAATCTAAACGAAGCGTTAATCAAATATAGCAGTTTGATGAGAGCTTTATTCGGTAATTCCTTGAGCACCTGCGCCGTTATTAAGTCGTAACCCGGTGCTTTTTAGTCTTTAGATTTTTAATCACTTCCCTCAGTTCAATTAATGCAACTTTTTTTTACTTTAAAGTTGTCAGATGTCGTGACTAGAGAGTCGGACGTTATCAAAGGCCAGTCGAATGGCTTTAACGTTTCTTCTAAGTGTAAAGCAAAAAATTCTGCCTTTCCTTTGGCGCTCTTGGCCAAAGTTCTATCGTTTTTCCGAATTGGTGGCGCTTGCATTTGAGGTTTCTGGATGCCTTTTAGCGCTTTTCAAAATGAATAATTTGATTCTCTTCCAGTGGAGAGATTTTAAAGGTATGTCGCTATCTAAATCGAAAAAATCGATCAGATCGGGAATTTTTTCTGAGTCGGTTGGCGAATAGGTGGGTTTTCCTGTCGAATAAAAACAACAACCGAATTCATTTGCCACTTCATAGAGAATTTTTCCTTTAGAAGATGTACATCTTGAACCCTAGAAGGTGTAATTCGCGTTGAAATATCCACCAATAAGGAAATTTGAACCAAGGGCATTGAAGACACGAAAGTAGCCGTCTTTTTCAAGTAAGCATCGCGTCGGACAGTAAACAGACGCTATGTTGTAGCTCAAGTGTTTATTTTTAACCCTTACCGAACACAACTGAAGTTTTTCCAGCTCTATGTTTATATCGACCGAGTGTTCGATGTTAGTTTTAATGAATAAGGAATCAGAAGGATGTCCTCTGCATACAAAAAACATCCGTACTTGCGTAACCTGCTACTCGATTTGGAATTTGGTCATCTTGCTTCGAATCGGATTGTGTTACACAGGGACAACTTAAGCGCACAACAGCTGGTAAAGAAGCCAGTTAACCACGCGAGAAGCAAACATATAGATATCAAAGTTCATTTTGTCATAGAAATTCATTAAAAAGGTTTTGTTAATTTGAAGTATATTTCAACAAATAATATGATTGCCGATGTATAACAAAAAACTTAAATAATTTTTTTTTTTTTTTTTATTTATTAATAAATAGAATTTAATTAGGAAATTTAATTTGAAGAGGTGTATTAAAATCTTCGACATCCAAAGTACAAACTAATTACTTAAATCCTACTACTTACATTATAGCAACACTTATACTTAATCTTTTATTCTATCTTATTGTACTTGAACATATACAGTAACGGACGTAGAAATCCGGACATAGTGAAATATTGGTTGTAGTCAGTTGTAAGTGATAATTGAACTTTCGATCTTCATTTAGTTTCAATTATGGATGGTGCATCTTGACCGTCAAACTGGGTCGAACACAGTTTACCCACTTTCCGACGAGCAATTCTAAAATATTTGGAATTACTTGCTTACTATGCTTGATCTACATCTTATGACATATTCCTCCCCAGAACATAAAAGACTCCTTTGAAACTGATCGATTGTAGGGCGCTGTCAGCGTTATATGTAGTTCGCCTTTCCTGAGAGACATTTGTAAAAAGAAAAATTCACTCGCCTTATCTTACTTATATCCCTTTACATCCACCTGAAGCTTGGGACGGTATTCTGCTGATTGCCCCTGAAATAGAGTAGAAATAGGAAATCGATACTTCTTTTCAGTATACGAGTATATACCTATTTGCAGAACTGCCAAAATCGTAAGCAAGTTAGATTAGTTATATTTGTTATATTAGTTATGGGTGACATGTTATTTATTAAAATTAGTAAAACATACGTAGGTTAGGTTAGGTTAGATTTGGGGGAGGTGCACAGGAAGTGCTTGTATGGAGGCTAATTGGTCTATTGTATTCCCCTTTTGTTTGTGGTACCAATACTAAACTGTGTTGGTCCTTCGGAAGGTCTTTTGCCAAACCAACCTGTAATCTTGATGAAACATATCACATTTGTCAGTGGAATTTGCACCAGGCCCTCTAGTCCTTCAAATAATCTGCTTCCCATGTAGCGAAGGCGACGGGTTTGAAGATTTGGGCATTCACAGAGCAAGTGTTTGCTACAGAGCTCTTGCAGTAGTCCTGAATTAATGCCTTGCCTGGCGGCCATTGCGCCTATTGCACAGTGTCCTGTTAGTATACCTGTTAGGATACGTATTAATCTCCAACAGGCTATTTGTTCTTTTTCCCTTTAATTGTGGCCATAAGGTGCTAAAAATAATACAGTCACCTTTGGCAGACCAGGCGATGTTAGTTACTTCAAAGTTTCGTTCTTGTCTATATTATTATGTCCAGGAACCCATGGGAGGAGACTTCAATGCTAAACACACGTACTGGGGATCACGACTCGCTACAACAAAAGGTCGTGAACTCTACGATGCAGCTAAAAAAAACAGGGTGTGAATTTGTATCTACTGGTAAGCCTACATACTGGCCGACGGACGTTACCAAAATTCCTGATCTGGTTGACTTTTTTGTGATAAATAAATTATCAAGGAACTTTATCCAGGTACAAGAAGGCTTGGATCTCGACACTTAGTGAAACTGTTATAGTTAAAGAGGAAAATCCATACCTTTCAAATAAGTTCACAGATTGGCTTAGTTTTAAACATATCCTAAAAGATAAAATCAATATTACACCTATTGAGACGACAGACCAGCTGGAAAACGAAGCATATTCGTTCATCCAATTAATCGAATTTGCGGCTTGGAGCTGTACTCCTCCAACAAAGAGAAAAACGGTGGGTACCAATTATCCAAAAGAAATAAAGGAGCTCATAAGGAACAGAGAAAACTTCGGCGTAGATGGCAACAAACTCGATCTCCTTCTGTTAAAACAAGACTCAACAAGGCCACACAAGATCTTAAGCTTAAGATAAAGCTAATCCGAAATGAGACAATGAAAATATATTTATCAGAGCTAACTGCTGATAAGACCACTGAATATTCACTTTGGAAAAGTACAAAATATCTTAAGCGACCAACAAATCATATTCCTCCAATAAGATGCAGTAATGGGCAATGGGCTAAAAGCAATGAGGAAAAAGCTACTGCTTTTGCAGACCACCTAGCGAATACCTTTAAGCCTAATGATGCTATCTGTGATGAGCTTCTAAATCTCAATGAAAATGCCCGTTCAATGATTCCTCTGATTAAAAGACAAAAAAGCTCCAGCTTTTGACTTGATCACTGCGGAAGTCCTGAAGCGACTGCCAAACAAAGGGTTAGCTAAACTCTTGCGGTTAATAAATAAAGCAATTAGCCTCGAGTATATACCAAGTGTCTGGAAAGTAGCTGACGTGATAATGATCCCTAAACCAGGTAAGGACCCTCACGAGGTATCCTCATATAGACCAATATCTCTACTTCCTTCAACATCAAAATTGTTCGAAAGACTGATTTTTAAGCGTCTCAAACCAATCGTAGAGTCAAGAAACCTAATCCCAAATCACCAGTTTGGCTTTCGAAGCAAACACTCCACAATAGAACAACTGAAATCGAAAGAGCACTAGAAGAAAAAAAAGTATGTTCTGCAATTTTCTTAACAAGAAAACTACTACTCTAATCTAGTGCAGATCGAAGCCGGAGTTCCTCAAGGAAGCGTCCTCGGACCTCTGTTATACCTTCTTTACACTAAAGACCTACCTACAATGCCCTACACCAAGACTGCAACTTTTGCCGACGACACGGCACTCTTAGCAGTGGGAGATACAACGCTAGAATCGACGCAAAAGCTGCAAGCTGCTGCAGACCAAATTATCAGGTGGACTCAAAGATGGCGTATAAAACTGAATTCGAGTAAATCTGTACATATTGACTTCACAAATAAGTCTATCTCGTACTCCCCTATAGCAATATCAGGCACGACAATACCATATGCAAATACAGGGAAGTATCTAGGTATGACTCTAGATGCCAAGCTTCGTTGGAAAGAGCATATTAAAATCAAAAGACTAGAATTAGACATTAAATGGCGAAAATTAGAATGGCTTATAGGCAGGAAGTCAGGACTATCAATTACTAATAAAATTCTTTTATATAACCAGATCCTAAAACCAGTGTGGAACTATGGCGCTCAACTCTGGGGATGTGCCAGCCAGACCAATATTGCAGTCATCCAACAATTCCAGAATAAGGTCCTTCGAAGTATTGTGAACGCTCCATGGTACATCCGAAGAGATCAACTCTAGGGCCAAAGCACACGAGAAGAGACTTCAGGAGCATATTAACGAGGAAGCAACAATTCTTCTAAATGTATATGGCGTGAGACGACTGCAACGTATAAGACCGTCAGATCTTGCAAGGCAACCGTGACAGGATTACCACGTACTCTACTAGATAGTAACAGAGCGACAACAACGAGCGAAAAGAGGCGCTCGGAGTGAACTTAACCTCCGACGCTTTGGATGGATTAAATCCCATCTATGCTGTTGTTACTGTCATTAAAAGTTAGTTAACATACAACAAATTACAATTATAATGTACCTTAAAAATAGTAAACTGTTAGCCATTTACTTTTCTCCCGCTAATAATACTGAAAAGCAAACTGCTCGTTAGTTTCATAACTAGTCGCAGTGTAAACAAACATTTGTAATTCCTGTAGTTTATTTTGTTTGAAATAAAAAAAAAAAAAAAAAGGAACCCAGCAGAGATTGAATTCGTGAGTAGCGCATATTACGAGTACATTCAAGGTCTGTCTGCAGCAGGAGACTACTTTTGATCTAATTATCAGGCTCTCTAGTGCATTGATTGCTGCTTGATTATCTATGATGATCATACAGGCCGCTGGATGTCTGTATTGTTGCTCTGCGCATCTGTCCGTTGTCTGCCATTACGTCATCTACGACAAACCCTTTCGGCCAACAATTTCTCGGCAGATTATTATTCACCATGATGACCATTTATGTAGTGCTCTAATAGTAAGGCACGAGAACAGAGCACCCCATCTTTTTTCGTTCCGTCTTCCTACGTGACCAAAATTGGGCCGAAATAGTCCACTCCGACAAAGGAGAAAAGTCTGCTGAAAGCACCTAGTCTCGAACGGGGTAAGTTCGCCATTTCCGGAATTCACGGACGAGCGTTTTGATTCTTGCAGACCTGGCAACGATTCCTCATCAGCTTCAACAAGGCCCTCAAGTTTGTATGAAACTTTTTGTGATGCGCCCGCGGGAGAATGATTGGCATTTTACAATCTATATCTACATAATCGGCAAATGTAATACGACCCCTCATCCTTAGGACACCATCTCCATCTATAGAAGGTGGTAGCTTAGCAAGGGGACTGCTTTTCGGAAGGAGTACTGCTCGCCCTAGATGGTTTCTTTTCAACAAAGCTATTTTGTCCGGATATGCTGCAGACTGAGCTTTCCGATAAAGAAAGGTTTGTGCTCGATTGATTGAACCGAAGTTAGAACAGCGCTGCCGGTGGGTCGCTGACTTACTCTAGTCCTCAACATGTCCATGTACTTGAAGACATATGCCAGAGAATGAAGTAAACTCCTTCATTTCCGAAGCGGCTTTCGTCGAAAAGCCACAGCTGCATTTGGCCTTACTAATGTGCAGTAGACGAGGCTGAACTTCATCACTGATATTGGTTTCAATTGTGGGCATCTGTGGCCACTCCGTTGCAGGTTTAAGAAGAAATGCAGGTCCTTTAAACTATTCGTCTGTTATGTCCCACTCGAGATCTGACTTCCATTTGGTGGCATTATCTGCTACGTTCTGCTTTAACAGAATCCATTTCCACTCCTTGACGTTAGAAGTTTCCAGAATTTCTCCAACCCAATTTTTTTGCAGTAGTTTCGAACTTGTTCATATATTCGATGCGAAGGTAGGATACTGCTGCATTTGCATTTCGAAAACGCTAGACTCCCTCCCTTCTTGTGTATCTATCCATAGAAAACGCTGTGCCCGTCGGTCGGCTTCTATTATCCGCATTTGGTGGAATATTTCGGCGATATCTCCACAGATTTCAATACTTCCACGACGAAATCCATACAACACTGTTGTTATTGGAACTAATTGGTCGGGACCTTTTAAAACAAAGTCGTTAAATGAGGCTGCGTGGCATTTAGCGGCTGCGTCCCAGAAGAGTCTGATTTCCGACGGCTTGTTTGGGTTCCGGATAATAAAAATAGGCAAATAATAATTTTCAAAGCTTTTAATATCCAACTTTATGCAAGGCACCTTTTTTGCATAACTTTTTTCCACCAGGTTGTTTATCTGCATCCATGGTGTGCGCCGGAGCTTCTCAGCCTTTCCAATTTTCATTTCCAGGTGATGGTGTTGGAGAAGCGCCATAGGATAACTATTCGACAAGGAAAAGTCATCGAATTTCCAACGGAGACCTGCTTCGAAACGACCTTCGACGCGCACGCAAGTTTTCTCTAAAATGTTCGTTGCCCTTTTTTCTTCCGCCGAAGTCATTTGTTGAACTGGAATGCGTATGCCTATATTTTCAGCTGGAAAGTATTTTTCCGCAAGCTGGTGAAGGTCCTTGTAGACGTTATTCTTATCAATATGGGGTTGAAATTTCCGGGTATCACTAGCGGGGCCGCTGCTTACCTTGGGCCCATTCACGGACCACCCCAAACGTATTTTAGTGGTCATTGGTTGTGACCAACTATCCTCGAATACCTTTAACGGCAACCCCAGCTTCCAGTTATACATGGCGATCAAAATTCTTGGCTGCGCACGCTGATACGCTGTATAAACAGACCCACCACATATGTACGTGTAGTGTACCGATCCTTCAGTATCTTACTCTGCGAATTTCCCGAAGATAGAATGAGACCCAAATGAGATCTAATCTTAGAGAAAATATAGTAAATCAATGTATCTCTTTTTTATTTGCACTATCCAGATTGGTTTGAAACGACAAATAAATGTTATTCACACAAAATTGATACAGTCAATTTCCTTGTGGTAGTTCTGCTTTGGAAAAATTGTAAGTGGTTTATTGACAAGAGCATAAACAAGAAAAGGAATCCAAAACAAAAGACAAAAAAGTTGCAAAATTTAATGAATATGTAAACTAAAATAAATATTTACATATGTACATAATGTATGAATATTTGAAAAAAAAAAAACTAAGGCGGTGGTGCGGTAAGGGAGGTGGTGGGGGTCAATATTGTGCCACGTCCGCGTTCGTGTCCCCTGGAAACCACTTTGGTTAAGGCACTGTGAATAGCTAAAAATCATACTTCTAATATGTATTATGTAAATGTCTAAAGACAAATATATTTTGCGAATGCATTTTCACATAAATGCCTTTAACTAAAGTGGGCTAAGAGCAGAGTTGATTTTGTTTCCTATTGTTTAACGTGCATGAACAAAAAAAATTATAAAAGAGTGGCTATGGCTACCTATCAGACCTCTTCTTTTATGTAAAATGTAAGGACCAAACATCAAACATACTGTAAATGAGAGTAGGAGTACTACAAGGATTTGTAAAAGACAGATGTATTCAAACAATTAGGAAATAAATAAACATAATTATTTGTTTCAGCTTCAATCTTATAATACGTACATACATATGAATAAAGTAAAGTAAAATAAAGTTAGCCTACAATACCTACAGTATCTACTATTTAAATTTGTTGTACCGTACCAACAAATTCTTAACATCATCGCTGATCGCATTAAAATTATTCCTAATCTTAACCTACCCTAATTTAATGTACATACATATATAGGTATACATACATATGTAGGTATATTTCTGCTCTGTCTGTCCCTCACCGTGCCAAAGTCACAGGCCAGAAAAAAAAATACGAGAATACAAAACAAAACAAAAAATATATTTCGCTGTGGCTATGTCACAAACTCTACGCCGGTGGTGAAAGCTTTTCGCAAAGCAAAAGAAAAAGCTTTTCGCACATAAAATTTATTTTTCGTTTTTTTTCTTTGCGAAGCAGAAAAGCTTTTTGTTTGCTCATCGTTGTTTGCTCATTGCAAAAAAGATCAACCTTTTTTTTGTATGGGGATGCGACATTTGGGTAAGTTTATTATCTGTGCTTTGTGATTGAAGATCCGCAGGAGAAGGTAGAGGTTATAGGAGCGATTTTCCAGGAAGTGTACAAGGTGAATGATACAATTTGCCCGAACCGCGAATTGGAAAATCGCGTCTTTGTGCATAACTTCTGCCTTCGAAATGATATAGAGCACTGGCGATCCGAGAACATAGGTTTTACCGAGTTCAATGACGATATTATGGCAAACAATGTCATCGCCGATGAAAGGGTACATCCCCCGTACATATCGAAGGTGGAGCTCCAAGCGATCTTTGAATCATTGAGAAGAAAGAAATCTATGGGAATCGACGGAGTGTCGAACATTCTCCTTCGACATCTCCCTCTAGAAGCGGTGGACATTTACACCACTCTGTTTAACAATGCGCTGAATAATGCACATTATCCAGCGCATTGGAAAACAGCAGTGATACAACCCATCCCCAAAAGGGGTAAGGACACCTCCAATCCGGCAAATCTCCGGTCCATAAGTCTCCTTCCGTTTTCAAGAAAGTTATCAATTGAGCCCTGCTTAAGTGGACTGAGAACAATAACATAATTCCGGATAACCAATTCGGTTTTAAGGCGGGGCATGATACAATACATGCCGCGTCTAAACTGGTATCGGATATCCAATGGAACAAAAGCAAGAACCAATGCACGGGTGCCTGCCTGATTGATTTGGAGAAGGCCTTCGACACCGTATGGTTAGAGGGACTCTTCTACAAGCTGAGTAGGCTGGGCATAAGCAAACCACTGCTGTACATACTTTATAACATGCTCACCAGTAGACAGTTCATTGTGAAAAATGGCAATGCGACTTCTGCTGGAACTTTTCAAATTAAAAACGGTCTGCAACAAGGTGCGGTTAATTCACCGATCCTTTTCAACATTTACACGAGCGATCTTATAGGATCACTTCACTATGCCAAAGCGTACGCAGACGACTTGATCGCGTACAGATCAGGACCAAAAATCGAGGTCATTGCACTGCTCTTGCAACGTGACTTCGATAAGATTCAGCGATATTGCGATGACTGGAAGTTGAAGATCAACTTCCAGAAATCGGAAACCATTCTTTTTAGGACGCTGTTGTCTGGTGCCTCTAGGGATACCAGAAAGAATTGGCGAAAGTTCTCAATAGTTGGACCGCACGGACAGCCACTTGCGAGTCGAAGTGTAGTCAGATACCTGGGGCTTTGGTTAGACCAATATCTATATTTTAACAAACATATAGATGCTGCTCTGGCCAGAGCCAAAGGTGCTTTTGCCCTTACAAAGAGACTTTTTTATAGCAAACAACTCGATGCAAGGGTAAAGGTAATCTGCTACATGGCCCTCATCCGGCCCATGCTCGTATATGGATGCCCCGTGTGGTTCAACGTGGGAGCAAGCTTGTTGGAAAAGATTCGGGTGTTTGAGAGGGCTTGCCTTCAGTTGTACAGAACACCAGAGTCCCAGTACATAAAATTCTATCCCAATGAGGTCCTATACAACAGGGCTAACCTAATAAGGGTGGATAATTTCGTGATCAAGCTGATTCGAAGGCATATTGCTAGAGCAATGAGCTCGATGAATAACCTGATCTCTAGGGCTTATTACCCCAATTACAGGTACCACGAGAGAGTGCGCCTTAACGGCTTTGTTCCCCCAGAGGCATTCCTCTATCTCGATGAGAAAGGTCTGGTCCAGGTGCCGCTAAAAAAAAAAATTAGGCAGCACCTGGATTTAAAAAAAAAAGTACGTATTTAATTACGTAATTAGGGTAAGGTAAGGTTTAATTTTATTTTAAGGTAGTTTTTAAGTTTTATTTATATATTATATGTAGACATAAGAAAAAGAAAAAAACAAATCACTGTTCATGTACTAAGTTTTCTCATTTTTTCTTAGTAATTAGTATAGTTAAAAAAAACAAAAAAGGGAGATGAAGTTAGATTACGTCAAAAGACATAGTTTTAAGCATTAGGTTTAGCTTAGAGCGCCCGTATAGGGCCAGTAAGTTAAAACAACATAGTTAAGTTAGTTAAGCTAGTTTTAAGCGTTTTTTTTCTAGCAAGTAAGTTAAAATGAATTGAATTTGAATAAAAATGCATAAAAAAAAAAAAAAATAATGATCTGTGCTATCATGCTATCAGTATAAGTGTCGGATCTAAATGTGCGATTTTTTTTTTTTTTAATATAAAGTAAATGTAAATTCATGTGTTCTTAAGTGTTTACTGAGTGTACAGGAACTGCTTCAGTTGCAGTCATGCGGGAATATACTCGTACAGGTGAGCAATTAATCATTGATTTTATTTGAAAATATTATGAATGAATGAATTTCTGAATGTATGTGTGGATGTGTTGTGTTTTTTTTTTTTTCTCTTCATTGAATGGACTGTATGAGTGATTTGTGTTTGAGTAAATTCTATGTGTAGTGTTAAATGCGGGACGGGAAATTTGATTTGTGAAATTTCCCAAATGTAATTTTTTTTTGTGTTGATTTAATTCTTTAATTATTAGTATTTTAGGGTATATTGTTTTAATAGGGTTTAATTTTGAAAATGTTTGTTTTAATTCTATTTTGGGGGTGTTGTGAATGTTTTCGGGTTGTGAAATTAAATTAATATTTTATTTTTTTTTATATTTTACTTGTGAGAAATGTGTATGTATGTATGTATTTTTATTAAGTAAGTATTAAATTTAAATGTGTGTAAAAATTCATTAATTTAGGGTGTGTGTGTAAGAATTTATTAATTTAACGTGTGTGCGTGTGTGTATGTAAGAATTCACTAATTTAATGTAGGTTAGATTAGAGATTGATCGGCGTTTATCTCGTTGCTCGGAAGCAGACAGATGTTTGCAATAGGTCGTTTCAGTTCTCCGGTTTGCGTTTTTAGGGTGACGACGCGAATTAGATTGTTTGCTCCAGGATGTAATTTTATAACTCGGACCATCATCCATTTTGAAGGTGGAATCCTCTCATCTTTTAGAAGAACCAAGTCTCCTAGCTGCGGTTGTTCCTCGGTCTTCAGCCATTTTGGGCATTGCTGGAGACGCGATAAGTACTCCGAACTCCACTGTTTCCAAAAGTTTTAATAGAGTAGTTGAATCCTCTTCCAACGATCTTTTTAACAAATGTTTTCATCGTCGGTATTTGGTTCCGGTATACTTTGCATGGGTTCGCCTATCAAAAAGTGTTCTGGGTTAAGGCGGTGAAATCTTCAGGATGCTGGTGAGTGGACACAGAGGCCTTGAGTTTAGGCACCGTCCTATTTGTGTCAAAAGGGTTGACAACTCCTCAAATGTAAGCGTGGAGTTCCCAGCAACTTGTTTTAAATGGTACTTCACCGATTTAACTCCAGCTTCCCATAATCCGCCAAAGTGTGGCGATGCCGGAGGGATGAAACTCCATTTAGCGCCGTCTGTAAGTAGAGTTTCTGCTACCTGCTTCTCAGAGTAGTTTGCTGCTTTCTGAAGGTTCTGCAATTCCTTAGCGGAATCCACGAAATTTTTCCCGCAGTCGCTAAATAACTCCTTGCAGATTCCTCGTCCCGCAGCGATGAAAGCCTGAGTCGTCATGTCGCTAACCAGTTCCAAATGAAGCGCCTTGGTAGCTAAACAAACAAAAACTGCAAAATATGCTTTAAAGGTTTTCGACCCTCGACCCTTCCATGCCTTGACCTCAATAGGACCAGCATAATCAACTCCGGTGTAGGAAAAGGGCCGGTTAATCCTTACCATCGGTGCTGGCAAATTACCCATGAGTTGGCCTATAGGTTTTGCCTTTTGCCTAAAACAAATGTTGCAGTTATGGATACATTTTTTATAGCGTTTTTGAGGCTTAATGTTCAAAATCTTTGAGGAAGCTGAGCTACCATCTGCTGCGTTCCACCATGGTACGTTGTAGCATGCGCGTCCCTTACAATCAGTCGACTAAAATGGTTACTTGGTTTCAAGATGATAGGATGTTGTTGCTCGTACCTACCTCCTACTCTTAAAATTCCAGCTTCATCAACAAAAGGATGTAATGCCTTTAGCCCCTTCATGTTAGGTTGAGTTTCATCCTCTTCGACAAAAAACATGCTCCTTTGGACGATTTTTACAGCAACTTTCAACGCTGAATCCATCTCCGTCGGCGAAAGTGTCATCGGATACTTTTCCATTCGACGCATGTTGGAGATAAATCTGGAATAATATGCCATAATCCGCAGCAGCTTCCGAAGATTCGAGTGGCGATGTATTAGCAGATTGATTTCATTGTCTCCTGTGACGATGCAACGAGAATCTTCCGCCTCTCTTCATCAATTGTCACCGCCGTTGGTTAAGTCGGAGCTTGAAAGCTCCATTCGGACCTCAGGAACTCTGGTCCATTCCACCAAAGAGAATTCCCATTCAAATGGGATGGTAATTGGCTAGGTAATGCGAGATCTGCAGGATTGTGTTGAGTTGGGACGTACCGCCAGATGCTACAATTTGTAAGACGCTGGATCTCTGCAACACGATTGCTTACAAAAGTTTTCCATTTTGCTGGAGGTGCCATGATCCATGCCAACGCAATCTTCGAGTCTGACCAAGCATACGTCCTAACGTTGCCCAAACTCAAGACTCTCGCCGTGTAGTCCAAGAGTACCGCTAACATGACTGCTCCACAAAGCCCAAGCCTGGGAAGGGTTACAGTCTTCAACGGAGGAACTCTTGTTTTGGGCATCAAGAGATGAACGTGAATGTTGACTTCGTTATCTAAAACACGTAAGTAGACCACCGCTCCATATGGCTTGTCTGATGCATCACTAAAACCGTGTAATTTCAGATTTCTTCGATTGTCGAAACCACCGGGGTATCTGAATCTTATTTATGGATGGCAGTTCACGTCGACAATCCTCCCACTGGGCCTTCAGTTCCGCTGGAATTGGGTCATCCCACGCTAGTCCGCAGCACCACAGCTGTTGCATCAAAATTTTCATCAAAATTAAGCACGGCGAGATCCATCCAAGGGGATCAAAGAGTTTGGCGATAGTTGACAGTATCGATCTTTTTGTTGGAATTTCAGATGAATCTACGAAGACATTCTGAAAATAAAAGAAATCTCCTACGGGGGACTACCTAATACCTAACGTCTTAACTTGTGGAGTAGAAGCAGCTTCGAAAGGTAAAGAAAACGCAAATTTCCTTTGATCCACAGGAATATCTTTTAAAACCGCATCATTATTGGCTGTCCACTTCCGCGGGTTGAAGCCAGCAGATGTCAGCAAATGTTTTCGTGCCTCTTCCAAAGTGTCAGCTCCAGCTATTAGATCGTCCACATACATCCCTTTTCGGATGACCTTCGCACCAATCGGATGTTCCGCGTCGTCTGCAGCTCTTCGGATTGTGCGGTTGGCAAGATATGGTGCACTGGCTGTTCCAAATGCGACTATCTGCAAACGATAAATCCGTATGGGCAGTGTTGGGTTGTCACGCCGCACGATAAGGTGGTAATACGAATCTTCCTTCGTCATTCGTATCTGCCGGAACATTTTTTCTATGTCCGCGGTGAAGGTAAATTGATACGTTCTCCATACTAACACTATATCATTAATGCTGTTCTGCGTTTTAGGTCCTATCAATAAGTGCTCGTTCAACGACGTACCATCTAGAGTCTTCGCGGCGGCATCAAAGACCACTCTTAATTTAGTCGTCGTGCTGGATTCCTTAAGAACAGCGTGATGCGGAACAAAATAATGATAAGGAGTATCGAGAACATCATCGCTGAAGCCATCGACCTCGGACATTTGCCCCAAATCCAGGTATTCCTTAATGCAGTTAACAATACTCCCTGTGTAGTGTCGGGTTCGCCTGACACCGTTTCTCTTGATGAAACCTATGCAAGGCACCTTGCTTCGAGGGTCCAAGCGCGGGTATCAATCCATCCTTAAAGGGAACAGATACTTCGTATCTTCCACCGGGTAGGCGCGTGGTCGTTTCTAGGATATGCTTCTCACAAACGATGTCTTCCGCGGGTTCAGCATCAGTGTAGGGTGCTTCTTCAATTTCCCAAAACTTCCGTAATTGGGTGTCGATGTCAAAGACCTGTAAAAAAACAATTTTTTAAAGCTTTTGGTGTCTCCATAGGTACTTTCCCCAGTATAATCCATCCCAATTCCGTCTTTTGGGCTATTGGGCCCATGCCATCTTCGCCTCGTATAATATCCGGTAAAATCGGCAAATACGTCATTCCCTAGTAGCAAGTCTACTGTTGCCGGTTTGTAGAACGTAGGGTCTGCTAACTCCAAGCCATTGAGGTGTTTCCAGTTGTTGAGTGTCAGTCGTTTGGCCGGGAAAAGCCCAGTCAGTGACCGGAATACGAAGGCTTGTGTGCTGGACTCATAGGTAGAGCGTAGAGACGCACAGGTTATGTCAACACATTTGTGACATGATCCGCTGCTGACCTTTCCCAGCCCTGACACTTCAACAATTGCACTACGCGTCCTCAGGTTGAGCATTTGTACTGCTGCCTCGGTGATGAAAGTCGCCTCTGGCCCTGGATCAATTAAATCTCTAAGATTGAAATACTTCCCCCTAGATGACCTGACCTTAACAATTGCAGTAGCTAATAAGACTTGGGAAGTTGAGCCCTGTTGTGCATAGTAATTATTTACTGTTGGGTTGTCTGCAGTTCCGGGGCGTGAAGTATTTGTGCCCACTGTAGAGATCATTATACCATTTTGTTGGTGGAAATTTGATACGCCTGTGTTTTAGTGTTTGTATTTTGTGTGGGGTTGCAATGAAAATGGGTTGAATTTGAGTGACATGACGGATCAGCATGTGGTTGTGGCTGGGAATTTGGTATGTGCGTACTATTCGGGTAATTTTCAGTCGAAACGGAATGCAAAAGAGTGTGGTGTGTTTGTTGACAGTGGTAGCAACGTGCCTGACTAGGACATAGTTTAGTAGGGTGACTATAGGCATGGCAGTTTCTACAAACACCTATTTGGCTAATAGTATTGCATCGTTCGGCGGGACTCATTTTACTAAACCGATTGCATTTACGCAGCCAATATTGTCCCTTACTACATACCTTGCAACTGTATTTGACCTGTGGTTTTTGTTGTAGGTGCAACGAATTTGTATTTACAGGTCCTCTCGCACAATAACTCCTGGGGAAATCATGGCTGGATTTGGGCTTTTGCTGATCGACTGCCTCTAACGTACGGAATCTCGCTTCAAGAAACTCGGAAAATTTCTTAGAAGTTGGTAACTCCTTGTCCGATCCTAGTTTTTCTTCCCACAATTGTTGGGTTATGGGCGGCAGCTTCTGCAACATACTATATACGACGATTGTATCCCAATCCGTAGTCGGCACACCAACATTTTTAATGGAATGCAAGCACTCAGTGGAAATGCCCAGCAATTGCTTCACTCCTTCGGCTGTCTCGTTCTGCAAAACCTTCTGATTGAAGAATATCCTAAGCTGCGCGTTCACTAGGATTCGCTTATGATCGTAGCGCGAAGTAAGGATGCCTTGTCATAGTTGCCCTTATCGATGCTGAGATGGTGGAGCAACCGTTCAGTCTCACCTGACAGGTTCTTTTGTCTTCTGGAGCGTTCTGGAATTTGGGAAACCCGCACCAATAATGACTAAAACATTTTTCAATAATTTGACTTCCCTAGCGCTCATTTTCCCAATTTTTCAATAAAGTGGCAAAGGTATAATGTAAAAAAAAGGGCAAATATGGCTAAACTCACTCACCTTTATTAATTTGTGGTACTCCTCAGGCGTTTGTTATGTATTTCACGGCGCGGGAATACGTTTATATTGCAGAACTCTTTAATTACGCGTTGCGAGAAACCGATTTACACAAAAAACTCACAAGGGATTGTCTTTGGGTAAGGGTTTTAGGTCTTTTTTTGTTAAAATAATGTCACTATAATATTTTTTTTAACTTTCAGACATGAAACACACTGTCACTGGAAACTGAGTTAATCCGGCTCGAAGGACCAAATGTTGACAGCGCTGAACTGTGTCTTTGTTCCTCTTGGACTTTAATCAAAAGCAGAAAACCGCACACCCTTTTTGCCGTAAATTCTGTAAAAATTTCAGTAAAATGAAAGACCGCTTTTCCACGTTATAAAATTGCGAATAAAATTTTATTTTAAAAGTGTTCAATATACATATATGTACATATATATACGTTTTATAATGTAAAATGTCAAACTTACTTTTTGTTACGTTAAATTTGATAGTTCACAATAGTACCTTTTACAATTACAAATTTTTGTTTGGAGTTTTTATTTTTAGCAAATAATATGTTTTATCGCCTTCAACAGAAGTTAAGTTTCAATGAGCTTCTGTCGACTACCATCAGACACTCCTTGCCTACTTTGCCTTCGTTGTCCCGTTTTGGTTTGGATTGGATTTCCAATCCAATCTATTATTGCTAGGTCCTGATTTTGATTTTTCATAAACTTACGGATAAATCCATTCTCGTGCTGAGCAGTGGAATCCATAGTTTTAGCTTATGGCATACTGGCTGTCCTGTCATTGGTAAAATTTTCAGTTCCCACAGTTCGCCAATATTGGCGATCGTTCTAATGAGAAACGCAAGTGCTTTGCCACAGCCTCATCCGACAATCTTAAAACCTTTAAGCCAATCTGCGCCATAAAATTTGTACTCTATGGGGTAAATTTTTTCGACATGTACCATCATGGCTTTAAGGATCTCGTTTTCTACCAATAGACAGTATTCCAGAGTGATCTTGCCATCGGGATCTTTTAAATCCACAATGGTCACAATGGTTCGGTTGGGATGGTTTCGAGTTTGCCCAGTTTGTTTCTTTTAGAGATATTTTCTCTTACTTCATCTTCTGATCTTTGTATTTTCGTTGTACTTGATGTGCCTGGATCCAAGACCGTAGGATTTTATTGACCTGTTCAGGGAAGATCTTTTTAAAGATCACCTTGGATTTGATCTCTATTGTTCGTACCAGCATTTCTAGTGGTGAGCTTCTCAACGAGTTTATAAGTTGATCTTTTAGGGATCGGTCCAGACGTACTTTTCTCGTTTGATTGACATAATTCTTTTTAACGCCGTTACATTGACAGATGGAGATATGGAAGGTTCCACTTTGTTTTCATTTGGCTATGAGTTCAGAAGCGTTACGAGCTTCTCGGCATTCATAGCTCTTGATTGATTTCGAGTGCTTTCTGATCAGTCTCTTGTCTCGCTCATTAAGAGACGCCGGATCCTTTTCACTCATCCTTTTAAGAAACCTTTGATAGGCCTTGATATTGCCACGCCGACTTCGATATTTCAGCTGTTGCAATTCTGTTTCTCCAGGCTCGGATTCGTGTTGCAATTCGTTTTCTGTTTCGGGGCCTATGTCTTCACTTTCGGGAGAAGGAAGAGAGTCTCTCTCTGAGCTATCGATATAAAATATACCCAACAAGGAGGAGTGCAGCATGATCGTTAGTAGGTCCGCATTGCTATTTGTGTTGGTATTTGAGTCGTCTTGAGTAGATTGCAGTCGCGTTTGTCTCCTCAAGTCAGATCGTCTTTTGTTTTTGTTTTTGTTTTTGTCATGTTCTTTTTTCTGTTTGTTTGTTCATTTTTTTACTTGTACCTACAGCTGCGGTCTCGTAATTAAAGACACTACTGCAAAACACAAAATGGCGTTGATTTTAAAATGTGTTTGCCAAAATGTTGTTGTTTATGCATACCCTGCAAAATGTAACGGTTAAGTATGGTTGTTGTTCAGCTGTGTTCATACTTTTTGTGTACTTGTAGGGACAAGTCCCTACATATATATATATATATATATATATATATAATATTTTAGATGTGGGTAGAAATTAGAGTTGCACTCTCGAATTAAGATCGCCTCATCTGTAATTTGAGCAAAGGCGACCCATTTTTGATCCCTTCCGAAATTAATAAAGAAGTGGCGACTCAGTTGAGGAAACAAGTTTCAAGTGGAATCATCAGGCGTCGATTGCTGGAAAATGGACTTCGTGGCTGTATCGCCAGAAAAAAGCCACATGTTTCACCTACAGTTTGCGAGAGAGCGTGCTGAGAAACCTGTAGATTTTTAGAAACAAATGCTTTGGGAAAACAAAGAACTTGATCCACGCTGCACTTTAAAAACGGTCAATCATGGTGAAGGTAGCATAATGATCTGGGCAGCATTTTTTTGGTTTGGTACTGGTCCAATTTGTCATGTGAATGTATGGACCAACAAATGTACAAAGACATTTTGTGCAACAAAATGAAGCCATTCGCCATCTACATAATCCATGTATGGTCCATTTATTTTCATGCAGGACAATGACCCAAAACACACTGCTTCACGCTTGTTTTAGATTAACTTGCTCAAAGTCCCGATCTAAAAACTATTGAAAATCTGTGGGCAGATGTTGAGAAGGTCTTGGAGAAGAAAAGGCATAAAAATCCTGAATAACTTTTCCAAGACGTGGAAGAGATATGGAACAGTATTCCAGCTGAACGGTGTCGAAATTTGGTTCCCAGATTGCGGAAATTTCAATTTTTCAAGTATTTTTTCTTTATTTTGATAGTATTCATTGCTTTATATGTAAATAATAAAAGTGTCCTTAATTATCTGTCCACAAGAAATTTATGAAATTTCTATTTTTTGCAAGTAAATATTATCATTCATATTTTTTTTTACTCAATTTATGTTATTTTAAATAACAAACAAAATTACTTTTGTCTGTTCTTAAATACATGACCACCACTATATACTCGTAAGTGCAAGTATTGGTTTCCTGAAAACAAACTTGACATTACGAGTACTATGTTAGAGAATCTTAATGAAATTGGTCTCTCAATTCTGTATGGCTGTATGTATGCCCAGCTGAAGCTTAAACGGCTAGACGGATTTTCTTCAAACTTCATATCTGGGTCAGTGAGTTCATAATTCGAGAAGAAATTGGAATCTTCATTCTAATTCCAAAATTAACGGTTTTTAGTAAACTAAAAACCGATTTTGAAAAAAATCTATTTTTTCGATCAAATTTGATATTTGAGTTATGGTAGATACATATGTACATAGATATATGATATCAAATGGCGTGCATTATTTTTTTTAAAATACGTTTAACGGTACCTACTTTGCTTATTACCGGTTTCTGAAAATTATTTATTGCCCGGCTATTATTCAATCGATTTAGTTCGAAATCAATACTTGCTCCAAATTTGACATACATATAGAAAATTACATACCAAGTTTTGGAAATTCTTCAAACTATTTTTCTTTAATTTAACTAAGTTAAATCTGTGATTTGCAAGAAAACAACATACATACATTTATATATAGGTACAAGTACGTTCGACCCTGTCGTGCACTTTATTTAGATTTGATTCCCAAGAGTAAATCAGAAAAAAAGGTCCGTCCTGGCAGATCCGATGCACCAGGATAAGGTAATTGGTTACGACAGATGTTGCCTGGGTGTCTGAAGGAGCTCATAAGCAGCTGGTTTAATCCCCGACTTTTCATTCCTTGGGACGGATTTTGCACTCTGTACGCTAATTCCACTACCGAAATTAAGTACATCAATCCTGTTGTCAAGAAGCATGAACCGGCATGAACTATGGAACAACACAAATCACCGTCTTGACATCGCACAAGTCAATTGTGTTGATACTTACGGTCCTGTACCTACTGAAAGGGTTTGGAAGAGGATTTTGCCGGCCAAAAAAGAAAAACATGCGTAATTAACCATTTTTGTACAGTGACAATAAAGTTTCAAAAAACACAATTGTCTGTTATTCCTCATACGTTTAGAGTGTGAATATAAAGAAGCATTATCTTCTCATCTTTAAGCGGCCAGTTAGTGAGAAATAAGAAATACTAATTGAAGTAGTTTAGTTAGAAATTGGATGCAAATCTTTCCGAATCAAATCAGTTCGATGACTTTACTAAAGATATAATCTAGAAGAAGGTTGTTGTGGCAGAGAGGTATGATTGTCCGTAAGGTTCGTGTGTTTCGATTTTGTTTAAATCTTTTTACAGTTTTGTTGCAGTGTACTTTGTAAAAAAAATTATTTGGGAAAAAATATAGTCATAAAAAAACAGATTCTGAAATTTATATGCTAGTAGGCATAATTTTCGTCACTTAAGGCATGAGTACTGGCTTTATAAAATTCGCCCGAAATCATTTTTGGAATAAGCAATTTACAAGATCTATACGTATGTATAATCATTAAAGTCATACAGCTTTTCTTTAGCATCGGTTGTACAAGCAGTATAATGCAATTACTGGAAAAGTCCAGCAGATTAAATATTAAAGATTACGTGAATCAGTAGCGAATATAAAACATGAACATTATTTTTAAGAATGGGTAATTTGGTCTTGGCCTGGGACTGAAACTTAGGGCCCAATGCACATTTATACTGGTTATTCCTGAGCGATGAACAAAAGAAGGTAGCCCAGTGGGGTTCACAGGGGTCTCCTGCTCCTCTTGGGTACATATGATAGTTAACTTCTACTGAGACCACTGGCGTACCAGCAGGAGAATTTTCAGTGTCCTGACCTGCTAACCCTATGTAAAGTTTGGGACAATTTAACTTTTTCTCATCATTTACAGTATCGAGATGATTCACTACAAGTCTTTGCAAAAAAAGAAAGATATGAGACTTTCATAGAGAACAGACTAATGTACTGCTGTGTCAAAATTAGTGCAAGTTCACAAACATGCAGACTGTTAAAAGAAAACCATTTAGAACAGTTTTCATTCATCAATCACTATTGCCTGGGAAACACAAGCCAGCGGTAAACTTAGTTTCTATTAGCTTTTTGAGCCCCCCCACACCCCTCTACCCTATCGTAGACAACGCCAGCTCACATTCCCCAACTGAACACAAAAGCATACTTATTTTTCTCTGCCGATGCCATTTCAATTATAGAACCCTTAACATACGCCTTATGCTGTTCAAATGTCGTCTTCAAAGTAAAATAAAAAATCACCCATACAAATAAACTCTAGATAGCAAAAAAAAATGGAAGGATATGTCTCTGGATATCCCATATTATCTTACCACGAACATCACAAACATTAATTGAACTCACAGCAAACTCAAGGAAACCTCCCAATTGATTTATTGCATTTGCATCGAGTCATCCTTTATCCACTCTGCCTCTGTTTGACTTTTACTCCCTCCAAGCAATCGCAGAGAAATGTAAATGACGAAAGGGAAATGCCTACACATCCGCATACAATGCTGCAGAGAAGAGCACTAGCAGCGCGCATACATTCCTTTCCATTTTCCGACAAGGATCATTAGTTACATCCTTAGCATAATAAAAAAAGGGCCCAGTAAAGAAGAAAAATAGAAAAACTATTCCTTTTCAATTTCAAACCCGATTTACTTTTCGACTTCCAGTGTCGCAGTATCGTGACAAGTCCTTAATAGTCCTGCCAGCACCCTTATATGCATGCAACGTAGCGCAACACAAAGCGCCAAAATGGAATTTCAATGAAATGCTAATTTTTGTCAAAGTCAAGGATAAAGGATATGCAAGACATGATGGCATTGGAAATGATAAAGTAAATGCAGAAAATGAAAAAAATAAACATAAATGAAATACCGTTTCTTAAATATTTTGCTCATCGTTTCTTGTCGTGTTTGTTCATTTTGATTCCGAAGAAAGCCTGGGGTCATTTCTGTTGATCCTTTAGAATTTGGGTGGCTGTTTTCGGATTTTGGGGAGAAAATTTCTTTCTTTCGAAATCCTGGCAAAGTCACGTAGCAATATTATTTTTGCGAGAAGTACGCGCATAGCCAAAATGATCTCCAGAAAATGTGACTGAATGTGACACAGCTTTCATGCTGTAAAATTTGTAGTTTATTAAATTGATTTTTAAAATTATCAGAAATGGAGAGATATAATTTTACCAGTATTTTTTGCTTGCAAAATTGTTACTAAATACGTTAAACAGAGTTGGTCACATTTTCGTAGTGCTCACTTAATATTCCAAAAGCGGTGCCGTGAAATAAAGCCATCTTTTGACATTTGGCCTTGTTTCCTTTTGTGAAAGTAAAATGAGGCCAAAATCCATGCTGTCTCAGAAATATCTCAAAAATTACAACTTAATTTATTTTCAATTAGCATTTCATGTACTTAAATATCATGAAGTCTGAATAGTCTAAGTATGTGCATATGAATATGTACGTATGTAACGTACAAAACCCAAAATTTTAAGCTCCTGAGAGTGTAAAGACATATTTTGTATACTTTGTGAAGTGTACAGGCCATGTTGGACAAAGAACGAAATTTGGAATGCATACATTTTTTTGTAGAAAGTTCGAAATATATCTTAAAATAGTGTAATTTTAAATGATAAATAAAGGGTGACCAGATAGCAATGAAAGTTTTTCCAATTATTATGTTTCAGCAGTGGTCAAAGTTACCAATCACATCCAGCTGTCAAAATATTCAGTGAGGTTTGCCATTTCTTCATGCATCGTTTGACGCTTCCAAAACGTGAAAATTATTAAAATATACTATCGAAATTCCGGCACAGTTGTAAATACGCAACGTGAATTTCGTCGTGACGTCGGTCGTCATCCTTCAGTGTGCAGGCAATTCGTCGCACCGTTTGAGCGTGAGTACACTCTTTTGGATATTAAGCCACCAACCAGACAGATATCGGTGCGAAGTGAGGAAAACATAGCCGCCGTAGCGGCTAGTATCGAAGAAGACCCAGAAATATCGATTCGGCGCCGATCAGCTGAATTGGGCATCGCCAGAGAGTCAACCAGGCTTATTTTGGGATTGAATTTGGGCCTGCGATCCACAATCTACAAGTGTTCGACCAAGCATCAATGCATCCACAAGGATTGACTGTTTGGTGCGGTTTATGGCACGGTGGCATCATCGGACCTTATTTCTTTCGAAATGAGGAAGGAGACACCGTTACCGTCAATGGTCCTCGGTATAGAGTGATGTTACCCGACTTTCTGTGGCCAGAGCTTGACAACATCGATATATCCGAGCTGTGGTTCCAATAAGACGGCACTGCATGCCATACAAGCGACGCAACGTTCGAAGTGGTGAAGGAGAAATTTGGTGACTGGGTCATCTCACGGCGAGCGTTCATCAAATTTAAATTTCTTTTCCTATCGTTCTTATCTGGTCACCCTATACATAGAAAATACATATTTAAGTGCACCGCGCAAACGTTAGTTTGGAGGGTCTCCATGCACAAGGAGTAGAGAGATACATGTCACTTGTGGTATAACAAGGGTCTACCTCTAGAACCAGTTGGAACAATAGACTTATGAAGCGTTGGATGTTTCTGACACTTACCACTTACTATCACTTTAAGAAAGTGAAATAATGTCTAATTTTGAAATTTGGCGTTATTTTTCTTGGCTTTATTTCGCGGCACCTCCCAATGCTAAATTTCTTAGTGGGAAATGCAAAAAAGTGCCCATGATGAAGCGAGTAGAGACAAAATATATTTCCTACTCGTATTATAGTTTCACTTACTGACTAAGAAAGAGAAAACATTATTTTTTTACCACTTCATTAAAGAGTTGGACCGAATTGCCAATCAATAAAGAGCTGAGCAAAAAGCGGGGTTGGTGCCCGTTCTTTGATTGGGGGATAGAACTAAGCTGAAATTTAAAACTTTGCACTTTGGAGATACGAGTGAATTGCTAATAGCAATTCGAAGAAACATTAGTTCAATAGCCAGTCAGCGTTTCCTATGGTATGATTTATCGTATTTCCTATGATCTTACGAACTGAAAAAGGTGGTACCATTTTTCATCCAAAATCCCGGAAAAGGTACGGTTCAAATGCATTAAAAATAAATAAAACAAATCAATATTATTTGTCGGCCAGCCGCTTAAAATCCTACTGATTAAATTGAATTATATCTGAGAAACCTTGAAAGCGTTGAAGAGATAAATCCTTAGTTGGAAAATCTGAAAAAATATTTGAATTGGCCCAAAACTAAAAGCATGTGTTAGAGCAGCCTAGTCAACAACCTGGGTGGCCAACTAAATTGCTCACCCAGGTCTTAGAGTGTCAAATTTTTAAGTGACATTCTTAAAGTCTTGAGTTATCAGTGTTTAATCTTATCTTGCACTATGCAATTTGGAAAACATTTTGCATACAACATGTCCAAAAACAGGCAAACAAAATATCAAAACCTAAGTTTTTGCATATAATTTCAACACATTGGAAATTTCAAAATATATGCATACATATGGCACTTAAGGCTTTCATACTCTAAGCCTAACGGTAGGGAGTCTCCAAGCCACCATCAAAGCAAGTTTCTTTCGCAGGCAATCACTCAACGCCACATAGTGGCGCCAATGATATTTTTCGCTGCTAAATTTATAACATTTGAACCGTCAAAGATATTTAAATCTTTTTTTTTGTTTTTTTATTAATTGAAGAGAATTATATAACTCAGAGTACAGGGTGGCCAGTAATATATTTTGTAAGCAAGCATTTTGTCGATAACAATACTTGAAAAAGCTTAAAAGAAGAGGAGGGGTTTAAATCGGGCATATTTATTATTTATGTGTGGACTAAAGCAAGGTGACAATAATACTTTAATCCGAACAATAAAATAAAGAAATAATTTCTCTTTATTTATTTATTTTTTTTTAATTTTATTATCTCTGAATATATATTTAAAACAATAGTTTTTAATTTAAAACAAAATAGAAAATATTTGTAAAGTTATGCAAAACTTTAAAAACAGGAGAAACAAAATTTAAACATAGTTTTCAATTTTCAGAAAGAAAATCGTTAACAATATGTTAAGAGCAATAACTTTTTTTGCAGCTCCTCGCGGGAACTGACGTGCATTAAATATCAAGCTAGTGGGTCTGATAATACAGCAAGTATATTAAACAAATTTCCATTTTGTGGTATACTTGAAATTTTGCATGTATTTAGGTATCGGTATACGCGTTAGGTGTTCAGTTTTGTTCCTTATACTTCTGATTATGGTTACCTGGCAGTTCCTAGCTTCTGTTAAAATCCTAAAGCTTGGAAGAACGTCAATATTATGACTCCTTAATGATGTTCATAGCACATTGTACTTTTTTCGGAAAGATATAAATCCAAGAAGAAAGCTAGTACAGTCGGCCCATCATATTTGATGGGATCCGCTGGTGTTGTAGGAATACTCTCCTTTATCCCTTGTACTCGAAGTGGACTTATATTTAAAATTGCCTTTGTGACATTCCAAACTTAATGCAGTTGAGACGTTCTCATTTGTGATAATGTATGTAGCGCCTGATAATATTTTTCGTTTTTATGCGAACGGAACATACATCCAGAGATTTAAAGGGCCTTCCTCTTGATGTGCTTGGTGAATCATCGTCTTCGGTTACTTCATCAACTTCGAAAGAAGTTGGTATTTGTTCACAAAGTCTTCGTTCTTTTCAAGGAATACACGTCTAGTTCTATGACGAAAACTCCATTTCAATTTAAAATAAGAATATAACTTTTTCAGCTAGCTTTCAATTTCCTCCGTAATATTTACTTCACAATTATTGTACATTCTTTGAACAACCACTACAAAATCTCGGACATTGAAATACCGACAAAATGTTCGAAAAGGCATGAAGTATTAATTTTAAGGTAAATATTATTCACGTTCTGCATGCACTGTTGTTGATCTCAAATGTTGGTTGGGACAACTAATGTCACCGAGTAATGATACAAGAAGAGAGAGAGAGAGAGAAAGAGAGAGAGAGAGAGAGAGAGAGAGAGAGAGCACTGCCTACGAAGTACAGTGTCCGTGTTCGCTACTATAAACCCAAGTATCGAATATACGTAGGCATTGTTTTAAAAAATTCCCTTTATTTCGTAATCGGCAATATGTGGCAGCTTTTTTTTTTTCTTTTTGTTTAACGAATATCGAAGCTAAATTTTTTTTTTTGTAGCTCTATGGAAATTTAAAAAAAATATACTTGCAAATATGTTATTATAGAAAATTTATTAAAAATATTATGCTACATTTTATTTCCTTTTTTTATATTTTAATTTACTTAAAGAACAAAAGAACAATACAACCGAACTGTAGTTAAATAACATTGTATTGGTAGGTGAATATACGAGGGACGGCTGATAAGATCTCGAATGAGATATTCAACAACGAGTCATCTTCTCATTAGTGATAGCACTAACTGCTTTACTCTTTAGTAGTGTAAATATCACCTCGTTTCAATAATACGAGTAAACTAATTTTGTTATTATCTGTGGTAATACATACGAGTACAAACATCACCATGTCAGCCTAAATCGGAAATTCTCGCAATTTTGAGCACCGCGCCGTGATAAATTACCTCATGAAAAAGGAAAATCGCCTAAAGAAATTTTCAAAAACATCGACTCTTCACCATTCTGGGCCTGTGAATACCATAGTCAAAAAATGGGCTCGATTATTTCAACAAGGGCGAGACAGCTGTGAAGTCAACCACCGCCCAGGGCGTCCTGTGTCATGTCAGTGGTCACTGAAGAAAACGACGGAAAATTTGAAAAACTAGTTCTGGCCGACCGAAGAATAAAAATGTGGCAGATAGCGGACGAGTTGCACATCAGCAAAGAAGGGACTGGAGAAATTTTGCACGAGTAAATTTGTGCGCGAGTTAAAGATTATTTAACACTTAAAAATAAAAAACACTTATTAATATCTTTGTTCCACTGATGCGGTTTATTGTCAATTGAAATTAAGACTGCCTGATTATTTGTCTATTCGTCTATTTATATTAGACGGTAAACAAATTTATGCCAGAGCAAAAGCCGTTACTAGCTGGTGATAGCAAGCTGCCGCTGTTCGTTGTAAGTAGGTCATCTACTAGGCGTTGCATTGGTTGGCCCGTTGTTTGCACTTGGACTTGTTGTTGATGCTGAAAATGTTCGTCCGTTATCATGGTTGTGTTGTCACTGCAGATGTTGGCCCGTTTCTTGCACTAACGCTCGTTCGTCCGTAAGTAGGTCATCTAATAGGTTTTGCATTTGTTGGACCGTTGCTTGCACTTAGATTTGTTGTTGATGGTTACAAATGTGACTCCGTTGTTTGCACTAGATGACTTCTGTTATTGATGTTGCAGGATGGATGGTTATGGGTGGTTACTATGGGTACGTAACTCGCGCTGGTACCGAAAATGTTCACGCCGACCGTTCGACAAGCAATGACGACTCGAGTGCTGCAAACATTTTTTGGAGTTAAATGGAGCAATCTCGACGAAATTTAACCCCGAATCGTAACTGTAGATGAGACTTGGGTTCGCCAATACGATCCGGACTCCAAATAAGAGCCTATGCAGTGGACTGAAAAAGAGGAGAGGCAGCCGACGAAATTCAAGGTGGAAAAATCGGCTTCGAAGCTTATGGCGACTGTTTGTTGAGACAGCGAAGGTGTTTTGCAGATTGATTACCTGCCAAAGGGGACTAAGATGAGTGGTCAATATTACGGAAATTTATTGACTCAGGCACGTGAAGCGGTCATACGGCAGCAATGTTGGAAACTCAGGCACGGAGTGTTCTTATTGTAGGATAACGCGCCTGTTCACACTGCGCGGGTTTCGAGACAGGCCTTAAAAGATTCAACCATAGACCACTCACCCGACTTTTTCCTTTTTTCCAATTTGAAAAAAAGAGTTACGAGGCCTGAGATATGGAGATGAGAGCGAGATCAAGGTGGTGCTAGAAAATCATTTTGAAGGCAAAGAAAAAGAATAATTTTTCGTTGGTATTGGTATTGGTATTCGTTGGTTGGAAGAAGATTATATTGAGAAATACAATTTTTTAATTGGATCACTTCTTTCACTTAATGCCATAGACCTCGAACTTATCAGCCAGGCTATATCATGTTTCTAAATAAAAGTGAGTATTTTGTTGTTTTTCTAAAGTGATACAGATGTACCGTCATTAAATCAATTTTTTTATAAATGGGTTATTATTTTTCTATAATAATAATAGAAAGTTATCATGCCAACAATTTTTTATAAATGAGTTCTAGAATCATGCACTCCTTTTGATGAAGCCATCAATTCATTCACTGCAGCTGATATTTAGATCGTTGAGGAAGTATTCTCCGAGGGTATTCCTTCCGATATTGGTATTATTATTTGTGTAGGATTATCTTGCACTGCGACCTAATGATCTATTGTTCCCCCTGCCAATATCTAGAAGAGATTTATATCCTCATTAGAGTTTCCTTTAGAATTGTTATAGAGGGTCAAACACTCTTTATTTGCCTTGGCAAGGATAGTTCACCCTAGAGCACCATCTCCATTTCAGAAGATGTTCTGCAGTCTCACTGGCCTCATTGCAGAATCTGCAAAGGCCTTCGTTTGTTATACCTAGTTTCCTTAGATGCTCCCCGAGTACACAGTGCCCTGTTCGAAAGCCTGTTAGGATACGTATATAGGTTATTCTTGTTAAGGTAGATGCACGCTTCGAATCTCTTCCAGTTGTAGTGTCCCAGAAGTTTCTTAGCTTGCCTTAGACCTAGAGTATTGATCCAGGTTCTCACCCTGTTGTTTTTTTTTTTTTGCTCCATTTTCCTGAATTCTTCGCGTATGGTGTGATTTCCTATTCCGCAGAATGGTTTATGTCCAATAATGGATTCTGCTGCTCCTTGTCTTGCCAAGAAGTCTGCTTCTTCGTTGCCCTCTATTCCAGCGTGACCAGGTATTCAATAGAGGGTTACCTTGTTACTGTTACCCAATTCATTAAGTTTGTATAGGCATTCTCATATAAGTTTAGATAAATGACATGGGAGTCAAGTGCCTGGTTAGCTGCTTGACAGTCTAAAAATATTGCTATTCGGATTTGTTGTATCTTCTATCGAGATTGAATTGAACACATCTATCTATAGCGTATATTTCAGCTTGAAAACAGTCTGTATACCACTTTATTGTGCGGATACTCTATCCGTATATTATGGATTCATTGCTCCAAGCCTTTTTATTACTTAACTTTATACGAAATTTTTTATCAAAGTTAAATTCCCTGATACTATCGTCTCTAGGAATTGCTAGCAGGGGGAGTTTCTTGAGAAGTCCATCGTATTCTTTTGAATTGATGCATTTCTCCATCGTTAGGATCGTCCGCTTTGCGTTTTGCTTAACTACAATATGAAGTGGAGTTAGTTATAGGAATACTTCCATGACACCAGTTGAACATGTTCTCATGGCTCTAGTAATACAGAGGCAAGTAAATCTTTGCACTTTAGTGAGTGTGGTTAGACTAGTTCATTTGGCCCACGCTATCGTTCTATGGAACGACCAACGGTCAAATATGTGTGATCATTGGTCTCACAATGGCGATATACATCCATCTTAGAATGCTCGGGTTAAGTCCCCAAGACTTACCCGCTAGGCTCTTACATATCATGAGAGCACGGGCGCCCTTTTTTCATAACTCTTCTGTGTGCTTTTTCCACATGAGTTTACTATCTAGGTGTAATCCTAGTTATTTCAGTTCTTTTACTGGTGTCAGGTCCGTGCCCAACAGCCGAATTGGCTCAGTTCAATCTTTCTTTTCCTCGTAAATTGTATTATTGTAGTTTTTGCCTCGTATATGTTGAGCACAGCCGTGCAGCACCATTCTTAAGTTGCTTTAGACCTCTTTGTATGATGTCACAAAGTGTTCCTTCAAACTTTCCTCTGGCAATCAGTACTATATCATCAGCATAGTCCTGATAATTGATTCCGATGTTGGTTAACTTTTCAATTAATTCATCCACAACTTAGTGATTCTACGCAACGTCTGAATTTCAGCTGATCGTGTTCTCAGCAACTCGTACATCCACGTAGATACGGTTCTGATGACTCCTTTTCTCTCTAGGAAGGCGCAGAGAACAATCTCTTTCGTTTCATGAGCTTTCTGTATGGTTTCTGTCAACTGGAATAGAGCCGTCTCAGTGGATCTACCCGCTTTGTATGTATGTTGGCGGTAATAAAGTGATGACGTCCTCTCTTATGTACTCGTAGTTGTCCACAGCTTTTTCCATTGTTTTGAGAAGAAACGATGTTAGGCTGGTTGATCTGTATGACTTCGGCTGTGTTGAGTCCTTTTTCCCCACTTTGCGTATGAAGACAATCTTAACCCGTCTCCACTGCTTTAAAGTATAGAGCTTGGCTTTGTGAAACGCTGGTCAAAGGAGTTTTTTGACCCATATGTAACTAAATCCCTCTATATTACATTCGTCAGACCCCTCCTCGAGTATGCCAGCCAAGTATGGTCGCACCATTATACTGCCTATACCATGAGAATTGAGGCAATGCAGCGCAGGTTCATGCGCTTCGCTTTACGCGGTCTCGGTTGTCTGATAACGTTAACCTTCCACCCTATGTTGATCTTCTTATATTGATTAATCTTCGATCATTGGAAAAACGTCGGGATGTCGCAGACATACTTTTCATCCATCAGTTGTTATCTGGTATCATTGATTGTCCTGCCCTGCTTCAAGCTATCTCTCTCAATATCAATGCCCGCAAACTTAGGTCTGTTCCCCTATTCCGTATATCTCCTCATCGCACTAATTATGGTTATTAGGAACCAATGTCAAGAATGCTGCGGAAATCAAATGATGCGACACACATTTTTTACTTTAAAGCAGTAAAAGAACACTCCGTAATGCCCTTCTCCACTTCGACCATGCCTAACCTCCAGTAGTTTGTAAGTAATATTTAAGAAAATAAAACGTGGGCCCTAGGGCTCATGTGTAGGATAACAAAAAAAAAAAATAAAAAAAAAATTAGTTTTAAGTTTCTATGCTGTTTGTTTTAAGATTTGCTTGTATTAAACAAAATAAAATAAAATAAAAAAAATAAAATATCTTACCAGTATCTTTGACAATTGTAATTGTGAGCCGCAAGCCGCAAGCAGTAGAAGGAACTTTAAAATACACCATGAAACTACTACAAATTTGCATGCGTTCGTAAATAAGGCACCCAAATAAAAAATTCACTGGACACTGTTCTGAATGTATTAAACTGAGATCGATTGTATTTGTGCTCATTAAAACAAAATTGGCCGAGTGTACTAAATTGGGACGCGTCGTACTTCGTAATTTTCCGAAAACAATTTTATCGTCAATTTCATCCCTGATTATGACTAAGGCCACTATTGCTGTTAATAAGCTACGCTTAGATGTAATTTTGCATGCAAAATAATAAAAATATTATATTTTGTATTTTTAGATGAAATAACGTCAGCAAAAAAAAAGATCTTATAAATCGTATTTATTTACATTTATCTGACAGCAAAACCATTATAAAACATATAGCAAAGTTACAATCCTTCTAGAATGCATCGTGTGATGCCTATCCCCCATTTTTTAAATCACGCCAAATTAAGTGATTGTGGCGTTGCGAAATATTGAAACAGATGAAATGATATCCTTCTATATAGAGAATATTTCCGCGATTTTAAAGAAATTGTAACACAAAACTGTTGCTACAACTTTTTCTTAGCAGAAAGTGGGTGTGGCTTCCAAAATTTGTAACCGAAGTCCACGAATTCTGATCAGATATTCACAATAAAACTTAACCATCACCATAAATAGCTTTGAAAAAGCAAAATTGATTTTTTTTATAATAAAACGTTCCCAAAAAGCAGGTGTGGCCGTATATAAAGTACGGACAAAGTAGAGAAAGTCAACGTTTACACATTTTGCTTGGGCAACATCAATTTCTATAAAAAATATTGAGAAAAACATTTTTTAAAAAGTTTGCGTGTCTGTGGGTGGATTTTAAATTTGTTTACACTTGTACTGCTTCGGATTCTGGAAAGCTTATATACTAAATTTCATGTTCCTAGCTTAAAATTTAAGGCCCATAAACTGGTAAAATATGGACTGACGGACGGACCGACATGGCTAGATCGACATAACTGTTGATGCTGATCACAAATATATGTATATGTAAACTTTGTGGGGTTTACTGTTATTATTTTTCTATGTTATAAAGCATGTATCATTATTATCCCCTTTGGGATAGGGAATAAGAAGCTAATAATTTGACGTTAACGAACATGTGCTTTCAGCTACGAGTATTTATAATATGAAATACAAATACATATGGGTCAGAAAAGAGCCAACGGTCTTTTGTACGATTTTCTTAGTGACATAAAAAGAGTCAGGCCCCGCAGTTAACCTTTAATTTAACTGTATCCTAATTTTGCTTCCTCGTTAATCCCCAAACTTGCGGTATGTATGTGCTGTCCATGTTCTTGTATGTCAAAATATTGCTTAGATGTCAATGTTCAACACAATCATTTGAGTCGTATCCGAGAAATAACCAGTTTTAAAAAACCGATATTAAGTAATGTACAGTTATGCGAATTTTTTTGACTAAAGCTTTCAGGGGCAATTTCTTAAGAACCTGCCCTGTTATTAAGTCGTAGCCAGGAGCTTTTTTGGTTTTAAGATTGTCAATCTCACTGGCAATGCTTGTGGCACAGCTAATATTCGGGATAGGATGACCATAAAATGGTTCGACCGTTTGTTCTAAATGCGCGGCAAATATTTCAGCCTTTTATCTGTTGCATTTAGTCCATTCCCCGTTGCCTTTTTTTTTATTGTCGGTGCTTGCTCTTGGGGTTCTTTAATACCCTTCATGATCTTCCCGGAGCTAACAATTTCTATCTTTTTCCGCGGTTTACTCATCAAGTTTATGTATGTCTTGAGCTGCGGAGTATAGATTGTTGCCACCTCTTAACTGCTCGACTCTTTTCCTTCACCAATTCTAGAGTCTTTTCAGGGTACTTAATTTCACATATAGGGTTTTCCTTTGGCAGGGAGTGTTAGATGAAGCGGTCAACTTCGTCTTCTAATTCAAAGGGTGTTTTCAGTGGAAAGTTTAATTCGATGTTACGCTCGGTTTCGTTTATGAAGTTCTCCCAATTAGTTCTACCGTTAACTAGTCTAGGAGGTACTTAGTCTTTTTCTCTTTTTACTTAGTAATATTTCACTCATATTCAATGGTCCGAGTGGAATATCCATATTAAAGCTTTCTTCGACTTTTATGTAAAGTTTAAATAACAAAGAAATCTGAAAGATCGTTTATTTTTTTCGTACGTGTACATTGTATTTTCTCAGCGCATAATTTTTGCGAGAATACGATAACTAATAGAGTCAAAGACGTTAATCTTCCACACATTGTTGCTAAGCGAAGCAGTTGCCAAAACGGATATTAAAAGGCAATGAGATTGGTTAGAAATGGTGCGGTGGAGAGGGAGACGAAAAAACGGTACGGACCTAAGGTTACGTGGGTTAGTCTGAAGTGAAATCATTTCCAGTAGTGCGGTGGAATCGATCGTACCAGTTAACAATTTCTGTACGAAGAGTATGTCAGCTACCTCGCGACGTTTTATAAGGGGTTGCAAGTTAATTAATTTTAGCCGATTTTCGTAGGGGGGTAAGATATAAGTATTCAAGGAGGGGCCTAAGCTGATGTAAAAGGACTAATACCCAGATCGCATATAGAGGAGACTGCGAGAATAGACTCGTTGCGAAAGTAATAGGTTCTGAGGGGTGGGGGAAGTCGCTTACGTCGCCGACGTTAAGTTCTAAGAAGTTTTTGTCGCGCCATGTGTACTTAGAATGAATTTAGGTCGTTTTGAAGTAAATAGACAGATCTGAGTCTTTTATGATTTGATCAACATCATTTATTGTTAAGACAAAAATCAGTGGATCAAGGTGACTGCCTTGGGGAACACCTGAAGTTAATAGAGATCAGAGACTGATTGGGGTCAGATACAGAAAATCTAACCAGAACCCTGTACTGGTGTTTCTCTAGGTACAATCTCAACCATGAGATGAAAAAGGAGGGAAACCCGAAGGCTTTAAGTTTAAGGTAAATAGTTAGGTGACATATTTTATCAAACGCCTTTATGTAGTCGGTCGTAATGACATCAACTTCCTTGCCTTTTTCTAATGCTTGCAGTGTTTTAGAAACCAGTTCGGTTAGGTTAGTCATTGTGGACCTACCCTTTAAGAAACCGTGCTGTTGTGGAGAACGGATGGATTTGCAGTGAAAATAAACTGAGTCATAGACAATACTTTCAAAGACCTTAGGTATAAAAGAGAGTTTGGCTATGGGTCGGTAGTTTGATATGTCATTTTTACTGCCTTTTTTTGTGGATAGGGAAAATAAAGGGTTCCTTTCATAATTTAGGGAAAACAGCTTGGGAGAGTGAGAGTCGGAAGAGAGTTGTAAGGGGCTGACATAAAACATTTATACATTTTTTTAGAAATATGGCGGGCAGACCATCAGGGCCTGGGGAAAAGTCATCCTTGAGCTGATTAATCTTTTCACGTACCATATCAGTCCTTATGTGGGAGGTTTGTGGGCAGTTGGTCAGGTAGCTGAAATAGTCAAGATCCGGTTCGTAAACGTGGTCAGAATACGTGTGACTGAAGAAGGTCGCAAAGAGATTGGCGATTGCTTTAGGGTCAGCAGTTGATGTATTAAATAATTATAGAGTGGAAGGAAAGCCATCTGACCTTTTTTTGACATTTATAAATTGGTAAAAACGTCTTGGATCTGTGATTAGGCTTAATTGCATTCTGTCTAGATATTCGAGATAGAGGGATTCGCAGAAGATGGAAAAGCGGGAATAAGCTTGCTGGTAGAATGGAAAATCTGAGGCCGATCTGGGTCTCAGGTAAGTTTTCCATAATTTGTTTCTGATATTGCGAAGAGTACGTAATTCATTATTATATCAAGGAGGATATGACGAGCAGTTTTTTCGCGGCAAATATGGAACAAATTGGAGAAGGCAGTGCTGTGTAGAAAAATTCGAGAGCGATATCAATGGGGGTGTTATTCTTTAGAAAGAGGCTGAAGTTTAAGTTATTGACTAGGTTATTAAGTTTAGCGAAGTCAGCTTTTCGGAAGTTAAAAGAAAGAGAGTTCTCTAAATCAACGCTAATGTTGTCATGTTCATACCAGAAGGTAAGAGCGAGAGGGGGGTGATAGTGGTCTAGGGCGGAGAGAAGATGGTTACTCGCGGTAACCAGGGAATTATGGGCATCGGATGAGAAAATGTGATCTAGCTGCCTGCCGAGATTGTTGGTGATACCACTAAACTGAAAAAGGCCAGAGTCAAAGACGATCAGTAAGGAGGGTTTCCTTTTCTGAAGAGGAATTAGTTGGAACGAAGGTTAAAGTCGCCAACAATTATAAAATCGTCATCGGAATCTGCGCCATCAAACAGAGAGTCAACTGCATCAACAGCCAGCGAGTATGCCTTTATGCCGCATTCTGATATGCCTCAATTATTCACTAAGGTACCCCACCCATTTTTATGAAAAATCCAATTGTCTGTTTTAATTCTTTGCCTACACCTAAGTAGATTCACCCTTGTTTGCCTTATATTATGTATATACATATGTATGGGCCCTTTCCGCCCATTTGTTTGGAAACCATGTCGAAAAATCAAATTTTTTTTTTCGGGTTTCAGTATGAATAACACTTAAGAAATAAACAATTATAAATGTGATGTGAACTGACCCTAATTCAATTGCTAGTACTGGAATGAAGTTGGGCAGTGATAGATCTATATTTAAAAGACCAACACATGGTTTTTGGTTTTGTGCACCTTGACCTAATTTCATATATCATTAAATTTGTTAAGTTAGTTTTCAACAACTTTTTTTTTGATTGAATTTGCTTGAATTTACATGTTTATAGCGACATTGCAGCTAGATCGGCTAACTGGTTGAAGCTGCAAATTCTGTTTTTTCGTCAGATGATTTTTGTCAAAAGGAGAAATCTTTTGAAAATATAACATGCCCTCAAGTGGTTAAGTTATATAATAAGAATATGATAGGCGTTGATCTCTTCGATTGCCTTTTATCACAATACCGTACAAAAATCATGAGTGGTGTCCCCACCTGAGCGCCGTGACTCAGTGGTTAAGTGCGCTTGATTTTGGACGATATTTACTTATCTTCTGACAATGAAAATTACGAAACCTAATACATGGTCGCAGTTTATCGCTTTATATACTGTCCTATTGGCAATTTTGCTATGAACAATATTGCATCGTCAAGATAGATGGCAATCAAACGGTGTATCATTTCAGTTTTCAATATCCCTGGAAAGTGCAAATGTTATATAAAATTCAAAATCGAAGAGTATTTCATTATTTTAAACATTAGAAAAGTTCATTAAAAATAATTGTAGCGTTTAAGATTAAAATATTCGTTCATATTTGATAGATAGATTGATGATAGATTAGATATGAAGTAATACCCGATGAGATGCACTTAGACCTGGGATTACGACCATATCAACTCCTGGAACCATCTCCATATCGTTGAAGTAGTATACTGCTATACGAGTAGTACCCCTTGTATTATGAGCTAGAGAAGACCATGGGCAGATGAAGTGAACTATAGTCTCCTCCTTCTCCTCGTCTCTGAAGCTTATGCAGAATTTATTGCTTGCGAATATATGCGATGACGTTTGTGTGTTTGAAGATATTATCCAGTTATACAAAATTATCTTTTCATCACATGTAACAATCCGATTAAAAAATGACTCAATTCTGTTACGATTGATTAAACTATTGGCGACATGCAGTCCTCCTAATTTATCGGCTTCAGTCAATTCGTAGAGTACCCACCTATATTTTTTCTGCGGATCTGCACAAGATGACGGCTTCCCTACGAGGCATCGTACAGTCTTCGATGAATCACGTTCAACTTCACACTGTAATACATCATGGATGGTCGTCGATCTTCCAGGGTCTTCATTTTCCATATCAAAATCTCCATCCTGTGTTTGGTATATCAACGCCTCACTGTCTGTTCATTACACAACACCTCAACTAGTTAGCCTAGTTAATATCCCGAGTTGCTCTCGCTGCTTTTAGTTGTCTTTTAAAATCGAAAATGAAAAGTACCCTAATATATCTAGTAGTAACCATCTCTGTAAAAAAAAAAATATAAATGTTTAGTGGTTTTTGATAACGGAAAATTGGCAGGAGGAAACTACAAAAACAATTCTCAAAGTAAATACACAAATGTTGGTATATACACTGACATCTCAGACAAAACGTAATTTCACATGTAACATCCTGGTATAAATTTCGTGACGAATGACGAGTAATTGGTTCACTGATGATACATTTCGGCCCCTGATCTTTTCTTTTCTATATATGATTACAAAATGTTCATGATTCTTTTTTGACTTTTATGACTTCCAGGTGAAAGTGAGATACAGTTTGGACAATTTTCATCTCTTCAAAATAATGTGTTTAAGTAATCAATCACTTTTATATATTATAAAAAACACAAGCTTTAGCAATACAAGCATTTGTGATACTCGTACAGGACTGATTGTTTGCAGTCTATTGAGATACAGCCTTTCGTGATACAATGATTATGAAACTGTGAATATATATTTTTATCTTAAATATGACAATTATTTTTGTAAACTTTTGTAATATCTGCAATCGAGTAACACATCCTAATTGAGACACTCCATAATCCGGGCAACCTCCCAATTAGGACAAACCCTTTGTCAACCTTTTGAGTTTCCATACAACATGCAATCTCTAAAATAGGAAACTAGACATAAAAGTCATCAAATATGACCTCTAATTCGGGCAGTAAAGGTCCACATGTAAAGTTTGCAACTGCATCGCGATGAGTTTAAATTTAAAAGTTAAATCTATCTACGAGTATGTACATATTCAAATGTATTTGGTTTTGTTTTTGTTAAGCTTCTATGAACGAAAAAGATTGTTCTGTGACGTAGATATGAATTTGTGTGACTCTTTTACATCCTTTTGTATGCAAACCTTTCAAATAGGGACAACTCTGAATCGGGACAGCTAGGGATTGGTCCCATCGGTTTCCCAATTATGGAGGTTCTACTGTAATTAAATGCTTTTTGATTTTTGATTTAACATAATTTTTAAATTTCCTTCACATACTGTACTGTTTCAAAAATAAAAACCCCGGGAAATGAGAAACCCTAATCAGCAGAGGTATTATCCAAATCAATAGTACAATCTCTTCAAGAGGGTGGTTTATCTGATATTGAACAGAACGGCTTTTTTTCTCGAAAATAATTTGCTTGGCGAAGGATTTAGGACCTGCTTGATGAAATATTTTACCACTTGCTCCTCCATTATAGCACAATGTCAAAGTTTTCTTTTGTTTATTAGTATAAGAATTAAATCATTTGGCCTCTCCTATTTACATTTCACCTTTGATGTTGTAGAACAAATCAGTAAAAGTCATTTAAGTACAGTATTTCACCATCGGCGATCGTCAAACAAAATATCGTGGATTTTGTTGACCATTTCTTCCGTTGTGACGTCATTTGGACGTCCTGGGCGCTCAGCGTCCTTTGTGCTCGTACGACCTCAACGAAAATCAGTGAAGCACTTGTATACCATTCCATGCGAGGGAGCAGAGTTTCCATAATATTTTGTAAGTCTGTCTTCAGTCTCTTTAATAGTTTTACCGTTTTTATTAAAACACGAAACTCACTTTTTTTTATTTTGGTCAAATCTCACAAACCAAAGTTCTTTCGATCACTGTAAAAAGCTAAGAGTTTGACAGATCTACTTGACAGATCTATTTTGATCTATACCGAGAAAGAAACAAAGATGTCAGAAAAAATCCTCTATACTATCCGAGCGCCATCTTGCAACAAAATCACTGACTTATCGAACAGCCCTCATAGGTACTTATTGTTATTGTATAGTAGCTTAGTGGCTAGTGCTTTGAAGTACTAAGCGGGAGGTTCAAGTTTCGAATATCAGAAAACACCAAAAATTTGGCTGCATCAACTACTACTACTACTCTACTCCTCGCGAGGCAATGATTCTTTTTTTTTGTTGGCATTAATTTACTAAAAAAATGTACGTCCGTGTATATATGTAATGACGACACGAAACACTAACGGGCCTCGCGCGATTAGTATTACGTTAAGTGTATATTTGTCCTTACACGGCTCGCTCGAGAACCACTTAAATATTTTGATGAGACTTAATTTGTATGTACATATGCATATCCTGACATGTCTCATTTTGTCTAAAAACTGTCAGAATCGGATCAAGTGTTAGAGGGGTATGGAGGGCGTGGTTAAAAAAATCCTAATCCTTGTTAGCTGCCTAACTCAAGAACCTCTGAATGGATTTCGATGGAGTGGGAGTATGATATGAGGAGGAGTTTAAAACATTTTCGAATAATTTGTCTCATACTCAAAAACCATCCAACGAGTTTTGGGGAAATTTGGGTTTAAAGTTCATGTTACACATGCAGATATGGTGGGGTGAGTTTTCACCCACGTATTCCAATATTTGTCAAGAAGTGTTTGTGCTAGAGAATTTGTTATAATTTTTCTTACCTCGCCATAAATTTACATGCCCTCTATTTTTTTACAAAATGATCGCATTAATAGTTTTGGGAATAGGTGGGACCAATTTCCGGGATTTTGAATTTTTTTGGTCAAGAAACATTATCCATATATATTTTTTATTCAGCTTTAATTTGATATGTCGCATGAGGGTATACACATTTTTTTCTTGATTATTTTTGGTTTACAACATACTATTTTGGTTCAAAAGTTATAAGTGTGCGACAGACAGACGAATAGATGGCCACTGTGTTGAATCCATTAGTGTTTCGTTTTACTATTCTAGTATGGAACACTAAAAATAACTAAAACAGCTGTTTGAGAATAGCAATAAAGAGCACATACAGTTATAATATTCCACTATACCTATTTCGTCTTTTTTATAGCATGTACTTGGAAGAAAAGCTGCTTGTGGTGCTGCAAATTTGTTCAGTGTATTATGAATAATTTAAACATGTTTATTAACTCCCCACTATTCAGTCTCCGACTTATCGACACGTGGGTATTCTTAAGAAGCTCCTCCGAACCAGGCGCATTATTTTTGCAACCGTTTCTATTTTCACTCGTGCAATAGCTATGTACATTGCTATATTACTAAAAACTGCATACACAAATATGTACAAAGATTCTTTTCATAGATTCAAAAAATATACACAAAAAGTTACACCAGTAGTTTTCCGGGATACACCATACACCACCCGAGTTTTACAATATCTAACACGGAACTTAAAGTTTAGAGAAAGCTGAAATAAATGGGTTCTCTTAAAATATTTATAATCTAAAGGTACTGAATGCTATAGCCCATTAGCCTGTCTGATTTCTACTGTAGAGTTGCAAATGTATTTTTTTTTTTTGATATGACATACCCACAACACAAATGATGGGTTAAGGACACTATGTTCTATCACATTTCTTTCTTTTCAGGAGCTATCTCGAAACTTCCCATTATATTGTCATTTGTGTGTCCTTTATATACACCGACACTTCGAGAAGCTCTGCTATCTAAATTACCAATAGACATCCTGCAAAAAATTCATCCGGAAGGAGTTCCTTAGAGAAAATGATATGCTCAGCACTTTCATTATTGAATGCAGCTATACTACTCGTACTGTAAATACTTGTGCTTAGAGACATCCGAAAATTCTATCTCCACCTTGAAACATCGTTTTCTGTTGCAGTATATAACTGAAGCACTTTACTCTACACAGGATGCAGATAAGCAAAGTGAATTCTTTGACGGCATAGTGTCTAAGGACTGGCTCACCTAACTGCAGACAAAAAACTGGAAACGTAATTAATGTGTCAACTCAGAAGGACACATGTTCAAGGACATGCTCCTATGCAGCAGGTAATTATTCTTCTCCCATTGACAACCCAAGCACTCATGTGCTTGTGCTTGCCCGAGAAGTGAAAAGAGAATGTGAGCAACCGGACGTCGTAGATGAAACGATTGGCGCATTCTCCGTGGATTATTTCTTCCCCAAAAGAGGAAACCCTCCTCACTCACGTCAAAATGAAAACAAAAAAGAAGAAGAATTGCTACCCAATCAAGACATTAGAAGTTTACTACATATAATTCTCTTGACTCTTCCATTTGCTTCTTATCGGTATCCTGGGTACCACCACATCACACCACTCCATACCACTTGTGAAATTCTGAAAAGGTCTGCCATTAGGATAGGATAAGTTGAGATAACTTCCTGCTTATATGGATGTTGCTTTTTCGTTAGTTGACTATTCTTTCTCATATGCCAATGCCACACCATGCCACAGTGTTGAGTAGAAGTAAAAATTCTCTTCGGAGAGCCCTTAGCAGCGGAGGAATCCTTCGCAATGCCATCATCATAAATGTGGTTCGGGCCGGGATCCGGAAAATACAGAGTCACATCCCATCTCATATCTTAGACAGATATACGAGTGGTGATGGTGTTTGGCTACATACATTGGGCCCGCGCATAGGTGGAGGTGGTGGTACATTTCAATAGGTTTGAAAGGTACCGCCCCGGTACGTGACTTTCATCACTTAGGGGCGGATACCGGAAAATTTTACCCCGCTCTGTAGTACCATAAGGAAAACTTGTTGGGTTTCCGGTTTTCGGTTTTTTTTTTTTTTTTGGATCTGTTATAACTTTACTGCTTCTGGTTGTGGTATTCTTTAGTATACTCAACACAATGAATTGCTTGAGGTCCTTTGGTTGGTTATCTCTGCTAGAAGACGCACGGGGAATTGGATATGCGAGTCCTTACTTGAAATTAATGTGATGTTTTTGTTTTTTTTTTTTGGTCACTTCCGTTTGAAAGAGGGTCATTTTTAATAGTTTTTTTTTCTTTCTTTGAGGGGCTTGAACTATAAAAGTCAGCTTTCAAGGACAATTGGTTACGTTTGTTTAATGTGTGACATAGTTACTGATTGTGGTATAGTTATTCGAAACTGAGAGGAATAATAAACATGTAGTAAACGTAATTGGGATCGAATGAAACAGCCCCTTACAACAACGATTTGTTCCGCGAGAATTAATAAATAAATTAAAGCACAGTGACGGCAATGAGAGCAAGTAAGAAGAACCGATTTTCTTCTCTTTTGAACCGTTTCTGTCTTTTATCACCTTTCTTGATCCAGGAGCATTTTTAAGGCTCTATTATTTTACAATTAAATTTTGACAATCATAAATCACCTTTCAAAACAGTTCAGTAGAAGTATAATTCAGGTTTTCTTAAATTTACGGTTTTGGTGTTTGATAAGTAAAATTTTGGAAGTGTCTCGTTGCTAGCTGATTATTCAGTTGCACACAATATGAGTATTATTCAGATCATCTAGGTCATTGAAACAGAAGGCTCTTAAGTGGAGTTTCCTTCTTTAGGAGAGAGCTGGGCAGGTGCAAAGAAGGTGGAGAATAGTCTCTTCCTCCTCCTCGTTAGAGAATACGCAAAGCCTTGTCGCATACTTGTCTATTAGACAGTGTCCAGTAATGACAACTATAACAACACTAATATGTTTCCTATTTAGAGAAATCAAATTCCTAGAGCGTTTCAGATCCAGCATAGGCCAAATATGTTTTGTCGCTAGACAAGTAGTACTCCTTGTCCACCTAGAATTTGTTTTACGGTAGCATCCAGCTTTAATTTAAGTTTGCATGTAGCGATAGGCATACATAGTAAACTTTTGCCCGGAAGGATGGGTATTGTTGTTCTATGTCTGGCAAGTTCGTCAGCTTTACAATTCCCTGGAATATCCTTATGCCCCGGCACCCAAATTAGGTGAATAGTAAACTGCTCCGCCATCTCTGTAAGAGACGATCGGCAGTCTAGAGCTGTTAAAGATTCTAAAGATACCAGAAGTATATAGATCAGTCAGGTTTCCCTACAAAAGTATCGTTTTCAAGCGAAAGCTCCGGCAGTAACGAAACTCAATAAAGCCGCACAACGAGATCGTCTTACCATTTTTACTAGTGAAGAAATATAATCGAAGGTTGTCAAGCGCTGTGGTGCAGAACTCAAAGTTCTCCAATTTGATTTTTAACTCAGGTAGGACTAAGAAAATCGCAAGTATCTGCTTTGGAACAAGAACAACCTGGCCAAACAATTAAATCCGTTACCTCAGGAAGAGAGTGATGCTGAAAATCACAATTTTCTATAGAAAATCTTCTCCTTTTCCATTATTTCCACGATGTACTCGAAGGTCGCCTTTAGGTTTCTTGTAAATATATAAAATAGCCCCGACTCAACATAAATGGCATATGTTGGAGTTGTAATGGAACGTTTGAAAATTTGTTTAAATAATCGTCCTTGGATACGTTCGTAGTCTTCATAGGTCTAATACCACAGCATAGACATCAGGCAGAACTTACTCCAAATAGTGTTTATTGCTACTTTAGCTCCGGAATATTTCATGTTAATATGCTTCTCAAAACTCACGTTTGATGTAAGTATAACTCCAGATATTTGAATTTTCTTACAACCTCAAGAACTTTGTTGCTTTGAGGATTGTGGAACTCGCGGCTGTGATAACCAGGTTATCAGCGTGAAGGAGAACTTTAATTTGAGTGCCGGCGAGGAGTGCTCCTCCTGGAAGAGGTTCGTACGAATAGTATTAGGATTAGTATGCAGCCTTGAGGAGCTTCAGAAGATATTTCAAACTCATGGAAAATTGTGTTACACATCATAAATGACGATGTAAGTTTTGGAAAACATCTGTTAGCTATATCAAAAAAAGAAAAAAGAACAAAAACCGTCCGTTGTCTTTGCGCTCTCTTTATTGAATGATCATTGTTTTCCCCAACCCTAAAAGTGTTACCTATTAATTATTGTTTTACCCAACCCAACCAGTGTTGCCCATCAATTCGGCCATCCTTCTACCTGATCGTGTCCTCACGATCATACCGCATCGACGTTGTCCCCCTCGTCGTCGTCTTCCTCGTACTCACCGCCCGTGAGTCCCTTGTCGGGCAACTCGCACTAAGTTTTCAATTTCTCGGCACTCATCACTGCCGTGTAGTGGGCATACCTGGGATGTCCTCAACCACGTATCGATCGTATGGCAGTACTCGGGTGATCATGTACGGCCCTCGATACGCAGGTTCCAGCTTCCTCGAATCACCTGTCGCCCCCGCCTCATGTTCGATCAGAACAAGGTCTTCTTCCTCGTACTGCGTTGGCTTGCGATGCCTTCGGTCGTATCTATACTTCTCGCCTCGTTGCACCTACTGGATGTTCTGCAACGCTGCTTCTCTCCTAAGGCGCATCTCCTCAACGCTCGGAGTCTCAGCTCTCCCCAAAACCAAGAGCAGTTTGTTGCCCAGGATGTCCCTCGGAGTATACATGAAGAGCAGCTCGTGTGGACTTGCTCTCGTTGTTGAATTTCGGGCCGTGTTGAGTCCCCACTGAACTGTTCTCAACCAGGCTGCCCAGTCTTTCCCTGCAGAGTGCGCACACTTCAGCGCCGCCAAGATCGTTCGGTTGCAGCGCTCCACCTGACCATTCGCCCGGGGCGTACGTACCGCAGTTTTGATGTGTTGCGCCCCATGGTCCTCGCAGTACTGCTCAAATTCCCTTGCCGTGAATGCGGTGCCATGGTCTGTGACTATCGGCCTAGGTACTCCGAAGAATCCTGCGACCTCATTTAGCACGCTCAGTACTCCCCCCGTGTTCGCCGACTTGACTGGCCTTAGGTAAAAGGTCCGAGAAGATCCAGATGAACCATGTCGAACGGCAGAGGTACACGCTCTGTGTTGTGTAGCTCTCCCTCTTCCATCCCACCTCTCCTTTTCGCATATGCGCAGGCCACGCACGCCTTGATGTACTCTCAGATGAAACCTCCTTTACTCGAGCCAGCGTCTTCTCCTCTGCCATGTGTCCTACGTCATCGTGACACAACTTCAAAATCCGCCATCGGGCTGCGTGCGGCACCACCCACTTCTCGGCTCCGTCCACCAGCCGAAATAATCGAAGTCCTCTCAGCTTAAACTCCTTCTGCAGCAACTTCTTCCTTCCCGTTGTCTCTGGTGAGTGAAGCTCCTTCACGACTTCTCGCAGCTTTGTGTCTTGCCACTGCATTGTGGCCAACCAATCGTCATCCTGGATATACATATTCAAGACAAAAAGTGACGCCTCCTCCATCTCCTTCTCTTCTCCTACCGGGCGTCGACTGAGTGCGTCCACATACTCTGCATTCTTCCCCGGCTGATGAATTGTCTCGAACGAGAACTCTTGAAGCTTCAGCCATCACCTTCCAACTCGTGGGATGATCTTTTGCTTATTCTTCGTTGCCACAATTGCTTCGCAGTCCGTGATTACCTTGAACTCCTTGCCCAGAAGGTAAACACGAAATCGTTCCAGACTGTCGGCAATAGCCAGAACCTCCAGCTCGTAGGAGTGGTACTTCTGCTCAGCCGCCGTCAGTTTGCGACTAAAATAACGTACCGGTCGCAACATCGAATCATCCTTCGCTCGTTGGAACAGAATTCCTGCGATCTCAACTGCTGACGCATCTGTGTGCACTTCGTGTTGACACTCGGGGTTGTAAATCGTGAGCACCGGCGGGTTGCAGAGGACTCTCTTCAGCTGCCTCTTCCTGAGACGGCCCCCACATAAACCCACGCTCCTCCTTCATCAGCTCCGTCAAGGGTACGGCGATATGTGAGTAGTTCCTCACAAACTTCCTAAAGAACCCGTCAGGCCTAGGAACTGTCTCACCTCGTGGAGATTTCTAGGAGTTGGAAACCTCATGACGGCCTCCGTCTTCCCCTGGCTCGGCTTCAGTTCAAACTCGTCGATTTGGTATCCGAGAAATGTAATATTAGTTCGGAAAAATATGCATTTTCTTATGTTCAGTGTAAGCCCAAATTTTTTTTAGAGCCTTCAGGAACCTCTCCAGTTTCTCAAGACGCTCTACCACTGTTCGACTGGCGATGATCGTGTCATCCAGATACACCTCTGCATCTCCTTTTAGTAGCTGCGCCTTTACCGAGTTCATGCACTCTTGAAAGTGCGCCGGGGCATTGACAAGCCCGAATGGCATTCGGTTGGACTCGAATGACCCCTCGTCCGTCGTGAAAGCAGTGTACTTCTTGCTGCCTTCTTCCATCCATATCTGGTAGTAGCCAGAAGCCAAGTCCAGCACGCTGAAGTACTTCTGACCGCTCAGAGCCGTCAACACCTTCTCAATAACCGGCATCGGGAACTTTCGCTTAACAGTGACTTTGTTAAGTGCCCGGAAGTCGATGCAAAACCTGTCTGTCCCGTCCTTCTTCTTAGTAAGAACGATCGGCGAACAGAACTCCGATGTCGACGAGCGAACAACACCTTGCAGCAGCAGTTCCTTGACCTTCTCGGTGACAGTAGCTCATTTGGCAAAGGGCAACCGATACGGCTGTACGCACACCGGACTGGAAGTGGACAATTGAATGGAACATTCTATCAATTTCGACTCACCCAGCTCGCTTTCGTTTTTAGCGAAACAGTCACGGTAATTGTCGACCAGATTCTGTAGTTTCGCACCATCCTCTACGCTGATATCGCCAACATCCAGCTCCTCAATCTTTAGCCTCTCTTTCTGTTTCGTCTCTTCAGTCTCCCTGCTGCTTCGCTCATCCACTGCACCCATTGGTTTAATTTTCTGCTCGAAATTGTTTACCTCATCATCAACAGCCGCGCGCTTTTTCGTGTCACCTGCCACTGGTTTCATTCGTTTCGCATCGGCTTCGTTCTCGTCTCTCTCGTTCACTTGACCACACCCCCTGATGCACAGTTTATTAAAAGATTTTTCGATCTGTACCTGAGGTTGGTCGAGAAGCGCCCGTCCAATGATCAGCTGGCTGCCGTCGGGAACCACTAAAACGTCACACTTCGAAATCAGCTGATCCACGGATACCTCTGTACGTAGTTTTCCAATCGTCGTGCATCCTCCGCCGCCAAATCCTCTGAGGGTTGTCTTGAATTTCGCATATTTAAGATTGCCCTCGTCTGCGATTGATTTCTGCAGAGTCACACAATCACTTCCTAAGTCCACGAACGCTGTCACCAAGTACCCGTTGACTCGGGCCTCCTTCAAGTACTCCGACTGCTCGCTTCTTATTAGCAGTTGTTGCTTTCGAGTACCTGTACCAGTGGTCCTACTGAGGCTAACTGTACTCGATGACGGATCGGTATGTGTTTGTGGGCAATTTCTCGAAAAGAGCCCTGGTTAGCGGCACCGGAAGCAGTTTCCCTTCTGACTTTTCTCAGCTCTTGGCCGCCCTGGTTGTGTTTCTCATCGCCGCCTTCTCGCTGCCGATCTCTGACTTCCAGTCCGGAAACCCACCTCGCTCGCTTCAGCATCTCTCCAACGCACGTTGGCCTTGCTGCCCAAAAAGCTTCCTTCAGCCGAGTGTCGGCCATGCCCTGGACGACGTATTTGATTAGGGAGGTTTCTCGGATATTACCCCGCGATGCAATTGCCTTCATTGCAAAGACAAACTCCTCGAAATCCTCCCCCGGCCTCTGCCGCTTCACTCGCAGCGCCTCGTGGATGTCCGCCTCTTCGTCCGTCGATGGAAACGTACTGCATAGCTCGGAGAAAAAGTCGTCTATTGACTCCCAGGTGAGGCTAGAGTTCCAAATCTTGGCAGCCCCCTCCAGTCTCGAGGTCGCCGCCATCAACATAATGTGCTCCTCCAGCACGTAGACATGCTGAATGTCTCTCACCTTCCGTCGCCACGCGTTGGATGACAGACCTGACAGGTTCTTAGGGTTGAACTCTGGGGACATGTCCGCTATATCTCGCACATTGTATCTGCTCTGCCGGTTCTCCCTTCCAGCGTCTCCTCGCGGCCGCTCGCCGTCTATTGCCGACTCCGGTGTAGCTGTCTTTTCCAGCAGCTCGTTCAATTTCCCCTGCAGTTTTTGGAGTTCTCCTCGGAGCAACAGTACTTCTGCATGACTCTTCAGGGTTCCCTCCTCCGACTCGTCATCGCCGCAGGAGCCCCACCTCATTCCAGAATCACCACTCCGTCGACTCGTCTGACCACCATGCTGCATTGGCTCGCCATCACCCTGCCCCGCCTCGTCCAACATGTTCATTGACGAAGTGGCACCTTTTCCCTCCGCAAGTGCAGGTGGGTCTGTTGCCCTCAGCAGCCGCTCAACCAGGTCATCCTTCATGCCGGATGACTCCAAATCTCTGGCTCTAAGCTCCTCGCGCAGGTTGTCTCTGCTTATCGCTGCAAACGCTTTTTCGCGCGCCTTCTGATCAGACATTCTCTCTGCTTAATCCACTCACGCTTTGCACCGATTTGTCAAAAAAAAAACCCAGACGACCAGCCACACGGGAAAAAAAATCAACTCCCGATTAGTTAAATTCAATGAGTTAAAAAAAAGCAAAGAAGAAATCCCAGAGAAAAAAAAACGATTCAACACCCGAACAGCCGATGGTACAGTTTGTCTTTATCCCACTTCTGATCTGTTAGCTATATCAAAAAAAAAGAAAAAAAACCGTCCGTTGTCTTTGCGCTCTCTTTATTGAATGATCATTGTGTTCCCCAACCCAAAAGTGTTACCTATTAATTATTGTTTTACCCAACCCAACCAGTATTGCCTATCACATCTAAGAATACAACTTGATATAATTATATGACAGGCCAAGGGACTAAAGCTTGTAAATCAACTTTCCCCTGTTGAATTTGTCGAAAGCAGCTTTGAAATCAACAAACATTCAGTTCAACCTCGACGAGTACCTCTTTGCGATACTTTTGAAAACAAAAATATGTCACTTAAGAAACAGGACCTTAGAAAAACACAAATTCTTTGGCATTGACGAACACTTTGGTAGTGCAAATATGAGAAAATGTGCAAATCGTGCTCTTTATTATTATTATATCATAGTTTTATTAATATAGTTTTTTTTACACTCGCTAGTACTTTTTTTCTTGTGAAGTCTAATCGACTCGGCTGAAACATCGTCCGCGTACATACGAAATCTGCAAAGAAAGATGGACAGTTTCCACTTTCATCCATCTGCACTCATTTGCGCAGCATCATCTATTAAAAATTTCAAATGCTTTAAAAAACTCTAAAAGCACTGTGAGCCTTGCCAGAGTCAAGAGCAAACTTTTAAACTGAGGTTACTGCTGATTCAGAGCTATAATTGGTTCTACCGGACAGATCCTCAAGGAATTGTCAAAGAAAGCCCTGATCAAGCTTCTGCATATTATAAATGCAGCGCTAAGATTATTATACGTTCCAAGGCAATGAAAAGTCGCCGAGGTTATAATCGTTCCAAAACCAGGAAAGCCTCCATATGACAAAAAAATCATACAGACCGATAACGCTCTTGTCAATAGTATCTAAGGTATCGCTCCCTTGAGGTAATCAAGATTGATTCTCAAAGGAGCAAAATCGCTAAAATATCCACCACCAAACCAGACGTTCCAACGACCTCGGGACTCCAGATGACACGAACTGTCAGTTAGGTTGTCAGAGACAACCTACAAGTCGCACTGGTGGACGAGCTCTCTACCGGCACCAAGGCAGTGGCTGACGTTTGGGGTGCACTAGAGGTCAGACTATCTGAGATGGACATGGATCATCTGCTAAACATCCAGGGAGGAGCGCTTCCCTGTTTTGACTCAGCCGAGATCATCAGGGGATACAGGGTCATCAAATGTGAAGACGGCGACTGTGTTTGCAAGATCTGAGACCCATGGAACGGCTTGAGACTCAAGCTGATCCTGGCTAGAGACATTCCCACACAAGGCCATCGACAGTGACAAGCTCGTCAACTGTCTCAATCTCCACAACCCCGCGGTTCCCATCAATGACTGGAAAGTCATCATGCCTAAAGAACCGCATAACAATACTCTTCCTCCTCTCAATAAACGAGGACAGCGCAGACGCAGAGAAGGTCGGCTGCAAACTCCGCTTTGGCATCAGGCATGCCACAGTGAAAATATTCCGATCCCCAGGTCCGACCGACGACTTAGACGAAGTCGACGATGCCAACAAGTTGTTGGAGGACATGAGGATTGAAACCATCCAACCCACTCAACCACCGAAAATTCCAATGCTGAAAGTAATACAGATAAATCTGCACCATTCTATCTATGCAACAGATAATCTAATGGTTTTTCTAAGAGAGAAAAATATTGACATCGGCATTGTTCAAGAACCTTGGGTAAAATCCTACTATAAAGGGCCTGAATGACAACCACTACAACCGTTTCTATAATCGCAAAAACAAAAAACATGGTAAGCCAAGAACCTGCATTCTTGCTAAAAAACATATTAAAGCTTTCATATGCCCAAATTTTAGCTCACCCGATCTCACAGTTGTTAGAATGGAGAACGCATTGCCGGAAGAAGTCCATGAACTGATGACCACCATCTAACTAATCTAAGGTGTCAGAAATGTTTCCTTCCGTGATAAGCGAAATAATGAAAAAAACTCTGAGTAAGGTAAACACCTGGGCCAATAAGTGTGGTCTTGGCGTCAGCTCGAGCAAAACTGAACTGATGCCCTTCACCACAAAAACCAAAATACCTAACTTCACACTTCCTCGAATAAATGTTCAACCACTCTCCCTATCATAAAGTGCCAAGTGTTTAGGAATTATCTTAGATCTTAAACTTAACTGGAAACTAAACATAGAACAACGGGTGAAGCTTTCTATAGCTTTCTATGCCTATAACAGGAGCTTCGACAATAGGTGGGACCATTAACCAAAATTGACCCCATGGATGTACACAGCCGTGGTTCATCCTATCCTCACATATGGCTCAATAGTATGGTGGCCGGCTCTAAGAAAAGGCTACAACATAACCAAAGTTAACAAGGTTCAGAGATCTGATCAACACCATCGGATGCTCTAACGGTTCTTCTCCATCTCTTACCTTTAGATCTACACATAACAAACATTACAGCACATATCGCGATCAGACTCAGAGAGTCTGGATGCTGGACTGCGAAACCCTACGGCCATAGAAATATTTCGGATTATCTGCCAAGAGAACTCGTATCGACTCCAACAGATTCCATTACCCCTAAAATGATATTTATGAAACGTTTTGACGTACAATTCCCCTCAAGAATAGAATGGCAAGATGAACAGGTGGTCAAGAATTTCGATCAAACAATCTACTCAGACAGTTTAAATTATTTTCTGAATTCTTGAACATCTCAAAATCATATAGACTTCCGGACACCGCTAGTGTTTTCCTCGCTATTCGTGAAGTCTGCCGCCAGATCAAACTACATACAAATATAACGCCAAGGCAAAAGATCGCCATATTTATTGACATCCAAGCAGCTATCAAACCTATTGCCTCGGCTACTATATCATCCAAACTAGTAAAAGAATGCCGAAGTGAGCTAGCCTCGCTAGATGATAATTCAGGATAACCCTGATTTGGGTTCCAGGGCATAGTATTGTTTATGGGAACGAACAAGCTGACGGACTGGCTAGGCAAGGCTCAGCCCTTCACTGTTCACTGGCAGAACCAGTTCACGTTCCGCTGGGAGCAGTCAAGGCAAAAATCTCCTTAATCTTCCTTAGAAAAGCCAACTTCAGATGGGCTAGGCTAACAAACTGTGTCATATCTAGAAAGATGTGGGCAAACTACAACAAGGCAAAGATAGACGACTTCCTAAGCGGAAGCCTAATGCTAAGACAACGAGCAACAAACCGTTTTCAAATTCACTCGAGGAGATCTCAGGGAAAAATATTAAAGAACTGATAATTTTCTTAAATTCCACTGGTTGGATTTAGAGACTTCTCATCAACACACCTAAGTAGCCAAGTTTACATGAGTTGTGGTATTAAAACGGCACCTAATTGGGTTCTTAGAACCGCCACTCCTACCTACCTACCTATCTAAGGTATTTGAAAAGGTTTTGTTAAATCACCTACAACCTGTGATTGAAGAAAGACGTTTCATTCTTGACCATCAATTCAGCTTCAGAACAAAGCGTTCCACAATTGATCAGGTTTATAGAATAACAAACGAAATAGAGAACACCTCAGAGGAGAAAAAGATATGTTCTAGCGCTTTTCTGGACGTCTCTTAAGCCTTCGACAAGGTATAGCATTAAGGCTTGAATTTTAAGTTAAGACAGGTTCTTCCGGATCAAATGTATAAGATTTTAGAATCCTTCCTTCCGTGTTAAACACGGATCGGAATACTCCTAATTTAAGGATATCGTTGCCGGAGTACCGCAAGGAAGTGTTTTTGGTCCGGTCTTGTTCTTACTGTACACTCGAGATAAACCGCAAGAAGAAGGCACTGTCGTAGCTACGTTCGCGGACGATACGGTTATATTAACAACAGATAAATCAGTCGAGTCAGCAACTGTAAGGCTCCAACGAGCTTTTAACACAATTTGCGAGTGGACAAAAATTTGGGGCATTGCTCTCAATGAGACCAAATCAATTTATGTTTACTTTACTTACAAACAAATTAACAATCTACCCATTTTCATTAACTCTGTACAAATACCGTATGCAAAAGAGGCAAAGTATCTAGGAATAACACTAGACGCGAAACTCAAATGGAAATCGCATATTAAAAAGAAACGGAGCGAGTTTGAAAATAGATTCAGACAAATATATTGGCTACTTGGAAGACATTCCAAATTAAGCATATATAACAAACTGTTTTTATACAAGCAAGTGCTTAAACCCGTTTGGATGTATGGTATACAACTTTGGGATTGTATTAAACGAAGCAATAGAGTTATCCTACAATCTTTTCAAAACAAAGTGCTAAAACACATAGTAAAAAATAAATGTCCCATGGTATATCAGAAACAATGATATCCATAGAGACTTATGAGTAACTACCGTCGATGACAAAATAACGAAATTTGCTCGAAAACTCCATATTCGTATTCATGGTCATTGCAACAACGTTATACTCCAAATTCTGGACGAGACAAACCTTGTGCGCCGACTACAAAGAATGAAACCGTTCGATCTAGAGCAATAAGGACCAGCCGCATTTAATGTCGGGCTTTAACAGGTGCTTTGCTGGAAAGCTACCTGCGCAACGCGTTTTTTTTAAACTAAAACTACTTGATATGGAAACTTAGTCATAGTAAACCAATAGAAGGGAGGTGTTGTTTAGTGAGTAAAAATTTCACACTACTATGAGGTGAGATTTTTCACCTATCCACGAAAAAAAAAATAATAATTGGTTCCAAGCCTCACCAATTACTCAAAACCAAATAATTTTGCGTCCTGATCAAGTCAAAGTATCGGAACTGTACATTTTTGGGATCAAAGCATCGGCACCTTATATGTATTTGACTTTTATATTTTATGTATCTTCAGCTAAAATAAAAGTCCTTCTTTCACTCTAACGACCAAAACTTTTCCAAAATTTTTTTTTTTTTACTTTTTGTTACCTCGTAAGTATCAGGATTCTGAAAACAGCTCTGATCTCTGAAGTGTCATTCAAAATAATAAAATATATTTATTTTGTAACCCCTAGACAAGCAAAAGTTATCCATCCTATTCATCTAAAAAAAAAAAAAATACTAAATATTTAAAAAAAGGCTAAACAAAAAAATTACTAACAGCAGCAGCTCGAACCGCCAAATAAAATGACTCAATATAACATACACGAATGAATCCACTTTGACTGTAATCACACGGTTTCAAACAACGAGCAATGAATTTCCTATAAAATTATCCATAGGAAAAATTCACATATACAAATTATGTTCGTCCTTTTCATGCCTTAAAAGCGGAACACATTTTGCACGTCGGTCATACAATATTTACGTATGTATATAACTATTGTACATCTCATTTATTTTCTACCTATAATATGCGAGTAAGTTTGAGATTGGACCTGATATAGGTACTCATACCAATATTCAGAAATCTGCTGGCGGGTACCAAATGCGCTGCCAAAAGACAGTTTTTCAGTACAGTATACAATATTGGAAAAACTTCACTGCGCCATGTGCGGCAACCCAGTTCTTGTTCCACTCAATCGCATAATAAAAATCGGCAGAAATGGGTTAGCGTTTATGAGAAGCCTTAATGATATTTCGCACATGTTTATTCAGTTTTTTCGTTTGTTTTTCGGTATTTTATCTTTTACGATAATGGCAATTCAGCTTCATTTGTTACACAAACAGCCAATGATTTTTCTTAAATTGCTCATCTGCGAAAACGGGGTGGCATGACAGAAACAAATAAAAAATAATCGAGAAAATTAGGTAACGTTCTCAAAGGATAATTCATAGAGGAAGTTTTTTTTTTATAGAATTAAATTTATCTATTTCATTTCTATTACATATTATGTTCTTCAACTTCAACCTTTTCTACACACGGTCTCATAGGGATTGAGCAAAGTTCAAACTCCGCAGTAGTTGTTTACGAGGTAGGCTCTCATTTTTCCAACACTGAAAAAATGGGTTTGATATAAACGGTAAAGTTCTCAATATTTTAAGGATAATTCATATCGAGGAAGTTATTTTTTATAGAATTAAATTTATTTATTTCATTTCTATTACATATTATATTCCTCAACTTCAACCTTTTCTACACACGGTCTCATAGGGCTTGAGCAAAGTTCAAACTCCGCAGTAGTTGTTTACGAGTATGTAGGCTCTCATTTTTCCAACACTGACAAATACAAAAACTAAGAATATGACTGTATATAAAGGATGTACCTATTTTGCAAATTATTCTTCATCCCGAGGTTAGGAGCGGTTGAAATTGTGAACTCGACAACACGCACCGCTTTTTAAATCTGGCAAAATCTATCCTTCCCTCTCTAGTCTTTAATTTTCCTCAGTTACAAATTTTGGAAGCCACGCCCACTTTCTGCTTGGAAAGGCTTTGTGATTAAATTTCTCAAAATTAGCAGATATATTTAATATCTAAATCGAAAGATATCATTCCATATGTTTAAAAATTTCTCAACACCACACTTACTTTATTACGTGTGAGTTAGAAAATGGGGGGTAAGTTATCATACTATCCGTTTTAGACGGATTGTAACTTTCCTGTAATTTTTGTAGAAAATTTGATCCTGGATAATAAATTAAGTCTTAAGAAATTTGTTCGTTAGTGGAATTGGCGACCCTTAGGTTACGCCCAAGCCGTTGCATTATTTTGCTATCCCCCGGAAACCGAATAGCTCTGACCCGAGCATTTCTGCTTTCTACCCTGGCGTTGTAGTATACTTCTTTTTAGCGTGCTTTTCCATAATGCAAGGGTTTAAGCGTTTTTTGGTTTTGACACATGCATGCTCCCGATTTTTGATTTATGTTTGATCTTACTTTTACAACACCGGTGATCACCAGTCGTGTCAACTCACGGATTCGCATGCACACTTGCGGGGCAGTTTTAAGATGGTATATATGTCGCTAGGCGCATTTGTATATTTTAAAAAAATAAATAAATGCCTAGATGTGATTTACCCCTTAGTCGCCTTCTACGACAAGCGCTATGTATTTATGCAGGGCGCTGCAGTGATATTCTTAACCCGTCCCTGCACGGGGAGGTTGAATATAGATAGGAAAATTTGCCAGTAAACTCGGAGCATTTAAATAGTTCGCCTGGTCACCCACTTTGACAAAACAAAATTACATTACAAACAACTGAGGTGTAAATACAGGGTGGCTGATGAAAGCCGCTACCAAAAAAAAATTTAATAACTTTATTTCTATTTAATGAATCTGGTTAATTTTTTTTTATTTTGCAGATTGATTTTTAGATTTAACAAAAATGGATAACTGGGACACTGAAACAAGAATTTGGATTGTCCGCCGCTATCACGCCCTGGAGTCCGTAGTTTCGGTTCAAAGAGAGTATAGGCGCACGTTTGGCGGCAATCTTCCGAGCATAATGAGACTTGTTAACAATTTTGCCGAGCATGGGACAGTCGAAAGAAGACCTTACCATCGAAACCCTTCAGTTCGGACGGAGGAAACAATCGCTGCTGTAGCTGCTGCCATACAAAACAATCCAAGAGTTTCGACAAGAAGCTTATCTGCTCAAATGGGTATAAGCAGACAGTCATTGCAGTCAATTATGCACAATAATTTGGACTTATTCCCATATAAAATTCAAATGGCCAACAAACTGAACGCAGCAGACTTGCCGATTCGCTTGGAATTTTGCCAGAAGATGCTTCAAATGGTGGAAGAGGACGGAGACATGTTGAACTGTCTTTTTATGTCTGACGAGGCCCATTTCGATTTAAACGGCAACATAATCAAACAAAATTGTCGAATATGGAGTGCTTCCAACCCACAGATACTCCATGAGACGGAATTGCATCCACTTCGTGTCACAGTATGGTGTGCAGTTTCATCACGCTGCATTGTCGGGCCCTACTTCTTCGAAGAAAACGGTCACACCGTTACGGTTACTGGAGACCGTTACTTGAGCATGTTGAGAGAGTTTTTCTATCCAGAATTACGCCGAATGAGAATTTCTTTCAACTCTGTGTGGTTTCAGCAAGATGGTGCAACTCGTCACATAGCCCGGCCTGTTATGACAGAATTGCGACGAAAATTTCCCAATAAGCTGATATCCAGAAACTCCACATTCCGTTGGCCCCCCAGGTCGCCTGACTTTTTCTTGTGGGGTTATTGCAAACAGGAAGTCTACAAAGCAAAACCAACAAATTTGAATGAACTAAAGCAATCCATTCGAGAAACAATTACGGCTATTCCTGTCTCAACTCTCCAAGCAGTAATGAACAACTTTTTGGTAAGATGCCGCACATGCATCAACGAGCATGGAGGGCATTTAAATTCCATTATTTTTGAAACTAATTAAGCTATATTTAATAAAATTGAATGAGCTTTAACATGAATAAAAGAAAAATGAATTCCATACACTGAAAAAAAAGTTATTTGAGTTTCTTAATGTAGCAATATTCATCAGCCACCCTGTATTTACAATGAGCTTGGTTCAGCAACAGAGGCATCTTCGATATAGAGGAGGAGGAAGGTAGCACACTCGCGACTGTTCGGCTGTAGCTTTTCCGACAAGGTAGTTCTTGTTCATCTTCTTTTTGCACCACCTGCTTAAGAAAAAAAGAAGGAAGCTAATCTACGCGGACTGCGGACGAACTTCAAAAAAGACAGTGAGAGAAAGAGAGATGAAAATGGAAGATTCAAGTACCTACGCCAATACTCCTAAACTAATCCTTAGCTAACCTAGGAACTAAAACAATGGCCCTAAAATACCTTACCGCATAAACTCCTCCTCTTAAGTGTCTCTCTAAGGTAGTGGTTCGTCAAGAACCAGAGGCGTGCTAGATTTTTGTTGATACGGGCTAGGCCAGTACTATCCCCCTCGTCCGATTTTTTCGGGAGACAGCTCCAAAAATGTCACCAGCCACAACCTACATATGTCTTGTAGAAGAGAATGTCAAATTTACAATTGAATTAAAAAAAGAAGAAAAAATGATTTAAACTATCTTAATTTATGTATATAGCTCCAGCAATATGTAAGTGTTTGGGTGAAAGGGAGATGCTTTATTAATCGAATGCGTATGCAAAAATGTGAAAAAAAATTTCTCTAATAATAAAAGGTTACTAATCTAAGTTCGTTCTAGTTTTCATATTTATTCGCATATGAGAGGTAATATTAGGTGCGCAACTAAGTTCTAAGTTTTGATGCAAATGCAACTTTATTGTGAAAAAATGGTTACAAATGAATCATTCAAAGTATTGTCCATCGCTAGCTACAACATTTTTCCATCTTTCTGGCAGAGCTCGAATACCGTTACGGTAAAAGTGTTCATATTTTGAGGCTATCCACGAATCAAGCCATTTTTTGATGTCTTGATATGAGCGGAACTACTGATCAGCCAGATCATGTGCCATCGAACGGAACAAGTAATAGTCGGATGGAGCAATATCTGGGGAATATGGCGGGTGGGGTAGGATTTCCCATTTGAGAGTTTCCAGTTAGCTTTTAACGGGTTTGGCAGAGTGAGGCCGAGCGTTGTCATGCATTTTCGCGCAGTGTTCCGCTCAATCACATCAACTGAAGTCGATACCGTTCCCCAGTGATGGTTTCGTTGAGTTTCAACAGTTCATAATAAATGACACCGACCTGGTCCCACCAAATACACAGCATAATCTTCGCAGCGTGAATATTCAGCCGAGCCGACGACATAGAAGCATGACCGGGCAGTCCCGATGACTTTCTTTCCTTTGGGTTGCAGTAATGAATCCATTTTTCATCACCCGTCACGATGCGATGAAGAAAACCCTTCCTTTTTTGCCGCTGGAGCAGTTGTTCACAGGTGAAAAAACGACGATCAACGTCCCTTGGCTTCATATCATAAGGAACCCAAGTTCCTTGTTTTTGAATCATTCCAAATGCATGCAATCGCTTGGAAATGGCTTGATGGGTAACTCCTAATGCTGAAGCAAGCTGTTCATGCGTTTGGCACGGATCCTCATCGAGCAATGCCTCCAATTCAGCGTCTTCGAAGGATTTTGGCCTTCTCTCACCGTCTTTGAAGCGACGGAACCAATCACGGCACGTTGTTTCACCTAGAGCAGCATCTCCGTAAACTTTTTGGAGTTCTCGATGCGCATCAGCCGCCGTTTTCTTCGAATGAAAAAAGAAAATCAACACCTCCCGCAAATGACGATTATTTGGCACAAAATCAGACATTTTCACACAACCAAAACAAAATCACTAATGTGTCAAAACAGTTTGTTTACCATATGTCTAAGCTCGGTTCATGATGTTTTGGATATGTCAAAATCGACCAGCGCTTACTGCTGGAGCCATCTATTGACAAGAACTTAGTTGCGCACCTAATAAATTAAACCCTTAAAATGGCTTATTGTTTTCTGGTCCATGCTCATCCTACGCCCAGCAGTTGACATGATCCTATGTATTTGTTCTTTGTGTGTCTCCAGTAAATAAATTCCCGATTATCGAACAGAGCAGAACAAAACGTAAAGACAGAAGAATTATTTCCTTGCCTTCTGCTTTTCCCTGTGTTTAAGTTACGTTTTCTCTTCGTGTTTTTTCTTTATTGAAATAGCTAGCAATAAAGCTATGAAAAGTGTAACACAATACGGGGACTTGAGCGCTGTACCACCGGCAACATGTTATGTATATGGGATCTTGCAGCCATGCATCGCCATAGCGCCGATTGAAAATTGGAAGAATTGCCCTCAGAATCTAGAAGTGCACCTCTCAATAAGATACTCTTCAGCTTCTTGGAAAGTAGTTTTGATTTCAGGTCCGGATCTAATTTTGAAGGAGGCGGAGCAGTCTCGACTTTTTAAAAAAAAAAATCTATTAAATATAAAAAAAAAATAATATCTAAGATTTTTCAAAACTTAGTATGCCATAATTTTGCATATGTCAAATTTCGTGAAATACTTTATAGAAGGCTTGAGAGACCTCAAGAAAAGCTCTAGAATATCTTCTTTCCTTCTATAGCTTTCTCAATTTTATTGATTATTCTATAAACCTGGTCAGTAGCGGAATACTTGATTCTGAAGCCGATTTGATGAAATTAGAAATTAATAATAACCGGCAGGAGCGATACGGTGTGTACGATTTTTTGCCTTTTAGAGATTTTTCCGGTTTTAGAACCATTACAACTTCGGCAGCTTTGTATTGTTTTAGAAAGTCTCAGTGAAGTATTTTTAAGATAAAACAGTTTGATTAGAGCTTTCTTTGACAATTGCTTAATGATCTGTGTATACGTATATGGTTATTAAATCATATCCAGGGGCTTTGTTATTTTACAGTTTTTTGATGCCTGGTTAAGTTCAGCCAACGACACACTTTTTATTCCTGTATCAATGCCTGTCCGTCAAAGGGCTTAAACGTTTCTTCTAGGTGCGGGGCAAAGAAATCTTCCTTCAATTTGTCTCCTTTTGCCCATTCGCCATTGGTTTTTCTTATTAGTTACGATTGCATTTGGGTTTTTTTAATGCTTTTCATGGATTTTCAGAGTGAGTAATTTGAATTTTTTTCGGCGGTCAAGCCCTTGATATATGTATTACATATGTATGTAGGTGGTTCATATATCGGCCGATTTTGTCTTCTATTTCGTACGGTGTTTTAATTAACACATTCAGAACAATATTTTCCACGCAATATTTTCTAAAACTATCGCAGTTAATTTTAGTGCTAGTTCATTTAGACCCTCCTTCTTGAGTGTTTTCAACAAAATCGATTGAGTCATACCTGAGAAATAGCCAATTCTTAAAATCCGGTCAATAAGAAAAGTACGCACTTTTTGTCAAGAACGAGGTCCATCATCTGATAGCATATGTCTACTGTAACTCAAATATGAAATTTGATCAAAATAGTTGGAGCCGTTTTCGTTTTATATACATATAGGTATGTATATATATACATATATAATACATTCATATAATAGAAGTCGAGAGAATAGAAAGACCCACTTTTTTGAGTTTCTCTGCTATAGTAATGTCAAGTTTGATAAAAATCTCGTAATTCGATGATAGTACACATTTTAAATTTATAATTGTAACGACCCAATATTAATTGGCAACATAATTTGTTTTTCATTTTGTTAATTTACTTTCATTTTAACAGTACATTCATTCATTTTATTTATTTCATTCCTTTCTTTCATTTAATTTAGTTTATTAATTTTGTATTCATTTCCTTTCTTTCTTTTGCTTTAATATTATAAATTTCCTTTTGAATTATATTAAAATTGTTAAAAAATAACTTTAAGAAACATAAAATAAATTTTGTTAGTACTGTACAAAAGAGCTTAGAAAAGCTTTAACAGCTAACAGTAAAAACATGTTTACAAAAGCTCCCACAGACCTCGCCGATCGCAGAAATTCACTTCTGGGTCAATCGAGAGTCTGGCACTTTGTCGGCATACGGAGGTATACTACCGTGAATATGAAAGAGTGACACACTCTGCGAGTTTTCCTCTTTTTTTTGAATGGTGCAGAACAGTAGAACAGTGATCTTGACCCAAGGAACCGATTCCCGCTCGGTTGATCTCTTAATCTACATAAGATACTCTGTATAGAGGAGTGCAAAATTGTCTTCTTTTATCGAGCACTGAAATAGTCAGCTCCGGATCTGGGTGGTTTACACACACCGTTTCCAGCCGTGCTTGCATTATACTCAATAATGCAAGCACGGGACCCACCAATGAAAACTAGAAAACATCACTTATGCAAAGCAATCAATCTTTTTTTACTTGCATCTATAAGGCCAAGTATTGGTTTCGTGAAATTTTTCGAATACGGAATTTTGATAAAACTTTGATATCAAAAAAATAGGTTTCTCAATTATATTTTTCATTTTTAATGATATATATATAATTATATCTGTGTGTCTGTCTGTATGTATGTGCGCTGGACTGAAGCCAACGGCTGGATGGATTTACTTCATGGTGCAGAGAGAGTGCAAGTGCACTGATAAATCGTTATTTTGGTGAGCTTTTACGAAAGTATTTTTTTTTATAATATGCGCGCATCGAAGGGGATATGAATACCCTTAAACTGTTTCAGGGCACGGGCGTTTTAATTCTGATCTTAGAAATCTACCACAAAATGTGATACAATAGCAAAGAAAACTGTTGAACACCTCATTCAAACAAAAAAAGAGTCGGTTTATTTCAATTTATTTAAAAACAAAATTGAAAAGGACACCAAACAAAGACACTGCAAAAAATAACAACAAAGGTTTTACGAGTACGATGTGTAAAAGAAGCCTAGCGGATAACTTTCCAGAATTTCCACTCACTCCATTAAAATCCGTGACAGAAAATTCAATGGCAGCACTACTGGGTGAAAAACTGAAGGATTTGGCCAATATGGAGCGGTTTGGTGCTTAACGATCTAATTATGCACGAAAACAGTTTAATTATGCACTTCTCGGCTGAAAACGGAGTAATCGCGATAGATAGAACCAAAGCACTTTGCCTGGATTTATTGCAAACACAAACTTCAGCAGCAGTTGCGGCAGTACGATCAATTCTATCGAAATGCACAAAAACAGAAAACAGTTAGTGGAGTTGCAAAACAAAAGTGTTGTAATTTGCATTTTGCAAACTGCAGCAAAACTCAGGAACACTGTCATATTGGTACATCGAGATTACCCGGCTGCAACACGGGAAAGGAGAAGGCGCCTCATGAAGCGTAGGTCTGAGATCATGGTTAAGAACGATAAAATTAAAATACAAATCCGAGGGGACGCAATCAGAGATCAAGAATACATTTTTAATAGTACAAATTTGACATGTCGAGTCGATGCTGGGATGATATTTTTGGAGCAGTTGTTAGATGGCAGACCTAAGATGACAGCTCAACCTAACAGTGTTTTCACACTAGCGGATGTTCAGTTCGTAAATATTGTATTTAATGAAAAAGTCGTCAACCATTCAAATGAATATGTTAATGCTAGTTATAATATAAGTAAATGTTCTTTTAATATAATTGCGTACAATATACGTAGGGATTAACAAAAGTTCGCTTATTTGGTGTCAATTTAGTAGTTTTAGAAAAAAAAGAAGATGCATTTCCGTAGCTTATAATCTAACAATATTTATTTCCAAATTTCAGAACAATAGGTTAAATGGAGACGAGAAAGAGAAAAATTAGTGACATAAGCTCGGTTGAAGTTCCATCACCAACACAGGAAGAAATTCGTTTTGCCATTTTCTTCGGAGATTTTGATTTGTTCCAAAAATTTTGAATGGAGAGCAAAAAGATGCTCGTGTTCGTTTTGCTCAATATTTCCTGGATAAATTTGAAAATGGAGAGTCAAGCTGCTTCAATAAGATCGTTATAGGTGATGAATCTTGGCTTTACAAGTACGACCCGGAAACCAAACAGCAGTCCATGGTATGGAGCCCAGAAGATGCAAATCCTCCAGTGAAGGCCAAACAACAAAAGTCAGCGACAAAAATTATGACGTCGATGTAGTTTACCAGGGCCAAAATGGTCGCCGTCATCCCGCTTAAAACTGGTCAGATGTCACTGCTAATTGGTATACTGAAACTTGCTTACCACAAGTTTTCCAAAATTTACTAGGACACCGCCGCTACTTTTCGCACAACGAAAATGCGCCTGCGTACACTGCTGAAAAAACCAACAACTTTCTTGCGCTCTCGAGCATCAATGAAATTCGCCCAGCACCTTATTCTCCCGATCTAGCACCGTGTGACTTTTGGCTGTTTCCGAAAAAAAAAGATTTGAGGGGAAAAATCTTCACAAAATGAAAAGCTCAAAAAAGAGGATTTTCAAAGCTGTTTTGAAAGATGGATCTGTCGGCTGAAGAAATGTATTGAAATAAATGGGAATTATGTGGAGAAATTAAAAAAAAGATGAAGATTAAATATCTAAAGTTACAGTTATTTTTATGTTTTATTATTCAATCAACTAAGCGAACTTTTGTCAGTCCCTACGTAGTAGGTTTAGTTGGTAAATTAGTTTTTAAGGATTTTTTTAATTTATAAATCAGTACTATATATTCTTTTTGTATGAGACTTTCATTAATCAAAAGATGGAGCAGTTCGAAATGAGTTTCAAAAATCAAACATTGCATTGGATTCCATCGATGAAACGCTGGAGTTTCAACTCGAGTCTTTAAAGCCCAACATGAAACTACTGCCGAAGTTAAGATGGAAGTATAATTGCTTGCTGAGATATAAAACTAACCTTACTCGCATACTGAACTCTGTTGGTACAAATTAACTTACGTCTAACCGTGGAACGGACATGATGTGTTGTATAACTGAAGCTGCTCTTTTCAGTCAATAGGAAGGCATAAGAAGAGGGTACCATGGAACTTGCATTTGGTTAGAAGTACAAACACAAACAATTTAAAAACCCTGTGTCAGGAGGCCAATAGTGCATACAAATTTGTATGCACGCAAAAACGGAAATCATATATGGTGCATCTGATACAGAGGATAGCTGAAGTTAGAATTAGAACCTTAAACGGCACATTCTTCGAACAAGGTATACAAATCAAGCTTCAAAAAAATGTATTTGTCCCTTTATTCAGGAAAGAAGATGTTAGTGATCTTGCTAATTATAGAGGAATATCCTTTATGAACTATATAATGTAAATCTTCACAGGATTAATCCAAAATCGCTTAACAGGTTTCAGGAAAGGTTATGAAACTATCGATAGCATATTCACACTGACAAGAATTGTAAGGACTTACCTAGATAACGCCAAAAAAATATTTGTCTTTGTCGTCGATTTTAAGGCAGTGTCCGATTCTACAAGCTAAGCAATCTAAGTATATCAACAGAGATGCAAAAAATTATTCAAAGTCTTAATGACGAAACCATGTCCGCGGTGTGGGATGGAGAAGAAATGTCCAACTGGTTTTAGTCAAAAAGGGGAGTAAAAAAAGGTTGTTTCCTAAGCCCGCTACTGTTCTCGATCTTCCTAGATGACCTCGTGGTATTTCTTTCGGGGAGAATTTTAATAAACTCGTTTTATACCCCAATGACATCGTCATAATAGCGGAAACTGCAAACAAGTTGCAAATTATGATAAACCGGTTGTAGCAATACTGCCGCTTATGGGATCTCAGAGTAAATACAAACAGGTACAAAATAATGCTATTTCGCAATGGGACAGGAAGGTATGCAAGAGAAGAAAGTTAAAGTTAAAGAATATAAATATCTAGGGTCACCATTACCCAGCTCTACATGCTCACAATCTTAATGATAGTCCATCACTCTGTCGCCTTTCTCGTTCGAGATGTCTTAGTTGTGTGGTAATATGCTTTGCATAATCACTCACAGCACTCCACATCTTCTGCTATTGGATCATATATTGTACTATATTCTCGGGGATTGGTACTCCTTCAAGCTTATTTCTCAGCGTTTGTCTCTCAGTTTCAAATCGCGAACAGCGAAAGAATACATGTTCAGCATTTCCCTGAACTTGAATGCAATGGAGAATTGTCATGCTTGAATCTGTAGAGATACGCGCGAAAACATCCGTGCCAACTTAGTAGTTGGATTATGTAGAAGTCTACCTATCCATGCTTGCGGCCTGTCCATGCCTCCAGATGTGGGATGGGATGAGACGATAGGTTCATCGGTCTTTACTTGATACTCTCCATCGTTGTTGCCATTTCGCTATGCTGTTTTCTCTTCCTGATGAGTTCGCTTCTCTGTCGTTCCTGGATCCTCCTTTCATATGGTTTTTGAATCTTCTCTGCCAGTATGTATTTATACTATATGTATGTATAAATTATTTAATTAAAAAAATGTTTTTTTTTAACAATTCTTAACAATGTATGACTACGGCTTTTCGTCGTCTGTCGGTGGTTTGGCATATTATTTACTATACAATTCGAGTTCTTACTCCGGCCAGATTCCGAACGAGAGTACGTCGCGTCACCATCATACAGTGTTACGCCCCCACGGATGGTTCGTCTGAGGAAGAAAAGGAGAACTTCTACAACCAGTTGGGAGCTGTTCATAATGCAACACCCAACGGCGACATTGTCATTGTGATGGGGGACCTGAATGCCAAGGTAGGCTGCGACAACGAAGGGCTCAAACATATTATGGGACGGCACGGACTAGGCAATCGGAATGACAACGGCGAAAGATTTGTTGACTTTTGCAACGCAAATCGTCTTGTCATAGGTGGCACCATGTTTGAGCACAAAGCCTGCCATAAAATCAGTTGGGTGTCAACTGACAGGCAAGCAACCTCCAACCAAATTGACCATTTTGCCATCAGTCGCCGTTTTAGAAGTAGGCTCCTAGACGTCCGAAACAGGCGAGGTGCCGACATAGGGTTGGTACGAGATCACCATCTTATGATAGCTACTCTCCGACTACGCACTGCTGCCGTTCGTAGATCTAACGACACAAGAATACCTAGGTTCAATGTAGACCGACTGAGAGTTCCCACAGTGCGCCAAGAATTAAGGGACCATCTCTCACGTGGAGTGGAAACAATCAGCAGCTCCCTGCCCGCCACCATCCAAGACCATTGGTGCGCTGTGAAAACTGTTTTCACATCAGGTGCTGAAAGGATTGTCGGTCGATCACAGGGAAACCATAGGGCGTGGCTTTCCGAGGATACCTGGAGAAGGATCAACGAACGAAAACAGCTAAGAGCTCAAATTGCAGCAACTCCAGCAGTAGGGAGGATCGAGCTTGAGTCCCTATATCGCATGAAGATGAGAGAAGTACAGCGTAGCGTGAGACGAGACAAGCGCAATTACATCAATGCGCTGGCTACGGAAGCAGAAGAAGCAGCAGCGAGGTGCGACAGCAGAACCGTTTATAGAATCACTAAAGAGCTTATAGGTGGCCGAAGCTCTACTCAACACCCAGTGAAAGGCTTAGACGGTTCGTTGCTAATATCGGATGAGGATCAACTGAAGAGATGGAAGGAGCATTTTGCTTCGGTTCTAAACCGAGTATTCGCCAGCAATATGCACCCAAGTCAGACTGAAGTGTCCGTAGAAAGAAGTTCCCGAATTCGCACCACAACCCCCAGTAAAGAGGAGATTATTACCGCAATCAAAGCACTGAAAACTAATAAGGCGGTAGGACTTGACGGCATACCCGCGGAGCTTTTCAAGCTGCGCCAACAGCATCGGCAGAGCTACTGTTCCCACTTGTCGGGAGAACATGGGAAGCCGAGAGTTTTCCAGATGAGTGGAAAAAGGGAATGATTGTCAAGCTCCCTAAAAAAGGCAACCTAATGCAGTGTGAAAACTGGAGAGGTATCTGCGTGCTGCCTGCTGTGGCCAAGATAATAGCTAGAATCATCCTGGAGCGAATCAAAGAACACCTTGAAGACACACTTGACGCCGAACAAGCAGGTTTCCGCTCTGGATCCTCCTGTGTTGACCACATCAGCACCCTGCGGATCATCATCGAGCAATGTGTTGAATATCGATCACCACTTCACCTGTTGTTCATCGATTTTGAAAAGGCGTTTGATAGTGTCAATCGGGAATTTATTTGGCGTGCCTTGCGCAGGAGAGGCATTCCGGATAAATTAATAGCAATTATCAAAGCTACATATGATGGGTCCACATGTCACGTTTTGCACAGAGGAAGGCTGTCTGAGGAATTCGAAGTCCAAAGTGGGGTTCGGCAAGGCTGCATACTTTCACCAATATTGTTTTTATTGGTGATTAGCGATGTGCTGAATGCGGCCTTATCAACAGGAAATGGAGGAATTCGATGGACTCTTACATCTGAACTCAAACACCTCGACTACGCCGACGATGTATGCCTACTGTCTCACAGAATAATGGACCTTCACCAAATGACAGCAAATGTGGAGAGGGAAGCAGACGTCGTTGGGCTGAAACTTAACTCGGCAAAAACAAAAATGATCAGCCTAGGACCAAACTCATCAACTCATATATGCATTGCTGGACAAACGGTTGAGAGAGTAGAGAGTTTCCAATACCTTGGGAGTATTGTCTCAACCGATGGCGGAACCGAACTGGATGTAGCCAGCCGAATAGGTAAAGCAAAATCTGCGTTTGGGATGCTATCCATAGTTTGGCGAAGTAAAGCAATTAGCTTAAACACCAAGCTACGACTGTTCCGTTCCAATGTTGAATCCGTGTTGCTATATGGATGTGGTACCTGGAGAGTGACCGTCACTATCACGAGGAAGCTGCAAACGTTTGTCAATAGGTGTCTACGTTACATCTTAAGAATATTGTGGCCAAACCGTATCTCTAACGAACAGCTTTATCAGAGAACGGGCCATGAACCTATAGGCACAACCATACGACGACGAAAGTGGCAGTGGATCGGTCACACTCTCCGAAAGGGTGACAGGTCCATAGCTAACCAAGCGATGCAATGGAACCCGCTTACCCAGGATGGCAGGATACGCAGAACAGTTGAGAAGGAAGCACGGCAACTGGGAAAGAGTTGGGGAGAGCTGAGGCACATTTCCAGAAATCGCACACGATGGCGCGTAGGCGTTGTAGAGGCCCTAGGACCCACAAGGGGATACAGGACATAAGTAAAGTAAAGTATTAAAAATTATAAATAATACATAGTGCTGATTTGTTCTTAGTCTTGGTTTTAATAGTTAAAATAATTAATCAATTCATTTTTATATCTTAGGACACTGATAATGAAATTACTAAGTTTATTCCAAAATCCATCATTAACTCCATTCAAAACATTAATAATATCTTCATCATTTAGTATTGTTTTCTTTCTCCTCTGCCAGGATGTCGATTGGGAGTAATCCTGCAATAACATAGACTACATCCACTGATATTATGCGAAATGCATTGCACACATTGCACCTGTCAACTCAATTTACGCCGGTATGACTTAATTTTAATAGCTTTGGCCCATTTGGTGACCTCGTAGATCATCACAGATATAACCAAACCGGCTAAAAGTCACGTTTGACTGCATTATTTACTCGTGAGACTTTGCCAATAGCATATCCCAAATGTTCATTAAACGAGAGCCTTATGTCAATCATGACGCCAAGGTATTTGATGGCGTGCTTCGATGTAATTGGTGCCCCGCTATCGTAAGAGTGAATATTTCCCTCACTTTTCTGCTAGTGATTAGTACCGCTTCTGTCTTATGTTCAGCTAATTTTAAACCCATAATTTCAAGCCATTTGGACCACTTCTTTAAGGAGCTTGGCGACCACGACTATCACAATATCGGTTGCGAAGCCTACGATTGTAGCTTCTTCTGGTATAGGCAGATTATGTATTCCGTCATACACAGAAGTGGACCGAACACTGAACCCTGTGGCACCCCTCCCGTGACAGTATACTCCATCGTCTGTGTCATACATCAGGATCCTTTTTCTTAAGTAATCCGAAACTATCTTTGTGATGTGTTGAATGCATTTCCTAAGTCTAACGTGATAACAGCACAATGCCTCCATCTTTCACCTTCTATGGCTTTCTTCGCTGTGTTAAAGGCCACTCGAATTGCATCTATCGCTGACCGCTACCTTCGGAAACCGTACTGATGTTCTGCCAATCTTCCTGCATTTTCAATGGCTGCTTCAAGTCTATTGGCGATGATACATATACTATGTGTTATGCCGCGCAAGTATGGGGAATATTTGAATACGAAGAAGTGGAGAAGTTACTGCGATACTTCATGAAAAAACGAAATTCTGATTACCAGAAAATACGCCAATATAGGTACATACCTACATGATACAGCTGGAGACTGGTTTACCGCCGTTGTATGTATACACAATGAGAATGCAATTCGCTTATATAAGGAAAGTTACACAAATTCACCGGCTTCCAAATATCTAATATATTATAACTACAGTTCTTTAGGGAATGGACCAAACTGGGAAGCGAGCATAATGTTTCGGTAATATTAGATAATGTGAAAACTTCAGAAAATACTGTACTTAAAATGCCATTAATTAGGAGAAGGCACATGAAAGTACAACTAGGAACTTGTATCGAGTACTGCATTATAACCTTAGAGATAAAAACTGCTTCCACGACCGATATAGTTTAGATAGAATTTCGACGATTTTTAAAGTAGAGGAGAGCTTTTGCATCTAAATTACTGCCATACAGAGTTGATCGTAATAATGAATGCATTCAATGTAACTTACGGGTAAGGGGAAATGTATACCTCTTCTGTTCCATTCTAAAAGCGATTCGTCGAAATCAATGGGGAAAATACATTTTAACAGCAAATGAAATAAAAACCATTTTATACGGACAAGATTGGATGTTTCTGTTTAAATATACAAAAGCTACATGGAGCTATCGCCAACAAATTTTAAATGAATATTTTTAATAAAAAAAGTAAAAAATTATATTTACGAAGATGATATGATAATGACATGATATGTATTTATTTCGTTTTTAATTTATAGTGTGTTATAACAGAATTTACACATACTGAGTTTTAATATTAACATATGAATACTTTTCTACTGAAATACTACAAAACTTTATTTTTAAAGACAATTTGTACGAAAAAAGAGGCATTCTTTGAGGAAAAATAATGAACAAAACCTCAAATAAAAATAAAAAAGTATATATAACATATATATATTTATAAATAAATAATAATAATAAAAAAACAGTTATAGTAAGTATGTACATAGACAAAAGGGTAAATAAATAAATAAGTAAATAAATAATAAGTAAACAAATAAATGACGAAATAATAATCAAATACATAATATGTATATAAATAAATAAACAAATAATTAATATATAAGCAAATAAATAAAATAAATAATATGCATGTAAATAAATAAATTAGGACGAGTACTTAAAGCTATGTATATAAATTAAAGACAATGAAACAAATAGCTAAATAAGTTTACAATGTTACACATAAATAAATATATAAATAAATAAACATAAAAGAAAAAAGAAAATAACAAAAAGCTATAAGTTAATATAAAGTACATTCATAGATTAGCATAAGCTTAAAGGGTTAAATTTTGATTTGGAACATTTAATTGATTAATAAGTGGATAGGTCGCACCTAATCGTGAACGTACTATTGAGTTTTCGTATTCTATCAGAGATCAAATCAACATTAGCTCTAGTATGTATAAAGGTCTGATGTGGAGTGGTGCCAAGTGAGGTTCAGCATCATTTTCAATAACTTGTTTTGCAATATTTGTAGTTTTTTAAAATAGCATTCAGAACAACTACCCCAAACCTGGCAACCATATAGTAAAAATTGGAAAATTACTTTGTGAATAATTATTTTGTTTTCATTTGACGATAAAGATTTTCTGATTATAAACGGGTATAACATCTTAATAGGGATATTTATTTTGTTAAGTGTTCGCTTATTATGTTCCCTAAATGCCAATTTTGAGTCAAGATATATTCCCAAGTATTTCACAGAAGACTCTCATGCTATTTGGTGTCCCTTAATGGTTATCTGTTTAACCGGAAGAAAGCAATTTGTTTTTCTTGTGAAAATCGCTTACATCTTTTTAGCATTTAGTTTTATTTTCAATTCTAAAGATCTATTAGCGAGTTGAGCTTATTCTATTTTATTAATTTTAAATAAATAAATGTATAATTTTCTTATATGTGGCTGACGGCCAATGTCAATGTTAAAAATATTGTAAATTTGTAAATAAATAAAGATTTTTGTGAGTAATAAAATTATATTACTTATTTACATCATTTACATATTTCATACCTGGGGTCTGTGAGATCACAATTCGAGGCGAAATCGGAATTTTTATTCTAACACCAAAATTAGAGGCATTTTATTAATGGCCTCGAAAATGGCTTTTACAATTTTGTTCAAATTTGGTATTTGAGTTACTGTGAACATTTGCTTATAGATGACGTGGATTTTATATTTGGATTGAGTTGGACTTATCTCACTAGATGGCTTGCCAAGTTTTTGGAACAAAAGTTCTATAACGGTGCTTTACCTACTATTGAATTTTTGAAAATTGGTCATTTATCGGATATGACTTAAACGATATTGTTGAACATCGATAACTAAGCAATATTTGATATATGCAAGGATATCGCATACCAAGTCTTGGAAAATTGTTCATAATTTTTTTTTAAGTCATTAAAAAATACACTTCGGTTAAACACAGGTACACAGGTACAAATACGTACGACACAGTCGTGCACTTTATTTCTTTTTCGTGTTGACACGGCACATAAAGTTAAATTCTAAAAGTGCTATTCTAATAAAATACAAATCCTTTCATCAAGAAACCCCCTTTAGTGTTCCACGAACAAAAATTACATTACCCGTAACAATAATTAAATACAATAATATGTGTTTTTATTCTATTTTATAGAAAAATACAGACGTTAAAACTGATAAACCACAATTCAACCCATTTCAGTAGAATTTATTTTTAGTTTTGAGTTTTTTAGTTTTTTGCAGTTGAAAAAGTTTGTTTTTCATCCATCTATTCTGTTGAGAAGATCTAAGGATATTTTAAACAAGAAAAGTTAATAAATTCTGCAAACGATCTATTTCAAAATCCAACATTGATGGGATTTGAAAGAAAAGACATATATTTAGCTTTTAAGATGACTGGGTTGTGCAGAACGAATGAATGCCAGTACTTCGGGGACGAGACCATTTAAGCATATCCCAGTTCGACTCCGCAGAAGAAGCCAACTGGGCAAAGGATCCTGCCATCTGGAGAGGCTTTGTTGCTGGTTGGGCATATATCCACCCTCTACTATGCCATATTTTAAGTTACATGTGCATGTACGAGTACGTTCATTATTTCCATATTTTACAAAATGTGGATCAAAAATAATATGGGTATTTACGCTTTGTTGTACCTGGTCTTGTATCTTTATACATGTACTCGTATGTATACACTTTTGTATGGCTTTCTTACAATACAGCAAACAAAATACAATGGCTGTCATTGTGCTACACTTTTATACATTTGCAATGCTCGACTCTTATTGTTATGCAGAGTGTAAAAGTGTAATATTGAATTAAACATTATTTCTTAGGGGTTTTTTCATTACTTCTTTTTTTTCGAACCTTCAATCCACATATTTGTATTTGCAGCATCTTCGACTAAGAACTGAATAACTTTGCTTTTTTTGTATTGTGTATTTATCTTAGCAAATTGTGATTTTATAAATATAAATCAGCTAATTTTGACATAAGCTTCAGTGGGCGCCATGGCTCAGTCGTTAAGTGCGTGATCACAGAGTGGGAGGTTCAAGGTTTGAACCAAGAAAAAAAAAAAGTTTCCTAACGGTCCCACCTCTCGCGAACGTCTGACAAACATCCGAGAGTGATGAGTCATGTTCAATCAAAAAACTTGCCCTTCGGAAACGACATAAAGCATAAATTAAAACTGTCCAGACCCTGTATTGGATAAGCGCCTAGTAGTATAAATCGGTTGGTTCTGGCGGAAGATAAGTGGTGTGTTTTGAGTGGTGGAGTGACGTAGTGATTGAGTTGTTTGGATGATAGCGGTTGATCGCCGTTGGGTTAGAACGTTGGGTTGTTTTACTGTTATCAGTTGCGGTCAGCAATTGTTGTGAAATCATGAAATGTGTAGTTTGGATATATTTTTGGTGTGTGTCATTGAACTTTATTTATTAGCGGGGATCGGGGATCGGGGATCGGGGATCGGGGATCGGGGAATGGGGTATTGGGATATTGGGTGGGTTGTGAAATTGTTATCTGAAATTGTTTGTAAGTCAAGGTTGTGGTTGCTTTGTTGAGAGTGAGTCAAGGCCAGGGGGATTTGTATATATATTTTATATGAACAGTTGGGGGTAGGTTAATTGTCGTAGGGATCGGGAAACGGGAGTGATGTTCTATGAGAGTAGAACTAAATAAATTGATTTTGAAGTAATTGACGTAAGGGGGATTTCAAAGCGCTCTAAAAATCATATCAAGTTCAAGTTGATTTTTAAACCGATAGAAAGACTGTTCCAAGCGTTAAAAAGGACAGGGCTGTGGAATTGTTGTTTGAAAAAGTAAAAAAAAAAAAAAAAAAAAAGAGACTTTGAATGAGACAATGTTTTGGTGTGAAAGTTTAAAAGATGGACACAAGTTTTGTGTCTGCACACAAGGTTGGAAGGAGTTTTCATTCGATGACGTTACCATAATTGATAACATTTTAGAAGTATATGCAACACCAGAAAATGGAAATCGAACACTATTGTTTAGAATCTTAAATGGTGAATCGACAAGCAAAATGCAAATCATAAAATTTACGCTAATCGGAATATAATATAACGCTAATCGGAACGGTAGACCCTACTTGTAGGAAAAGGTCAAGAACTAATTACTTTTTGCCAGATTGTTTGTTTGGTGATGAAACTGATTGGGAATTTGCTGCAGCAATACTGATTGCTGATGAAATGAATGAAGAAAAGAAGCAAGAGAGAAGGAGATTATTGAACGAGAACAAGATAAGATCACGTTTAGAATATGGATAATATTAAGTGAATAATGATAATTTTAATTTGGAAGAAGAATATGAAAATTCTTCGGTCTAAGGTGTAAAATAGAAAATCATTTATCGTTTAACGTTCAGTAGTTATTCAACAACAAAGCAATAATGTTGGTTGCATCCTTAAGTTTTTTATTATTTATTGCGGCATCCTTTGCTGCACCATCACCATCAAGAGTGTTATTAAATAATAGAAATTCATCCAATCTAGAATTTGAAATTGTTTTACCAAATCTTGATCGTGTACAAATAGATCTAACATTTATTCTTTTAAAGCATCAAATTAATCCAGAGTTAAACATAACAACAACAACAACGTCTGCTATTAGTACTAGAACCTCATCATTAATAACAGATCCGAACGAAGAAATTGCGAAAGATGTTGAGACAATAAAATATTTGAGTGTGGAAGAAGCTGATGAAGCATTTAGGCAAGACTTGATACGAAAGGAATTGAACATTGTTGGTTACATCTTTTACAGACATTTTAAGCTGGAATTTGTTGAAGACAAGCAAGTTATATCTTGTTTTATATCTATATTGAGGGGTGAGGTGAAGGAGGGATTCACATAAAATCTGTTTTATTTATCCACGAATTATACAGAGAGGGAAAACCCAATCATTTGACGTAGATATTTTCTCCTTTTGTTTGCAACACTTTCTTTACAAGGAATGTATTTGGAAATTTGGTAATTTGTAATTCTTCTTCATAAAAGCTACCGCTAATAGGTTGTGTTGTTTTTACTTTTCTTATCTTGAAAATATAATAATAAATAGCCTTTCTCAAAATCATGTTTAAACTTGCTTATTCGAACAGTATTGCCAACTTACAATTTTCCTCTTGGAGCGATTTTTATTCGACTATAAACAGTAGACAATAATTCTTTTGCATTTCTCTTATTGACATCAACTGGTCGCATTTTTATAGTTCTATGTTTAGAGTGATTATATGCATGAACCAAATCATTTAAAATCGATAGCCATTTGTAGTTACCATTAAAACTGAATTCTTTCCACATCTTCTACTTAAGGGTTCGATTGAAGCGTTTAACAATTGATGCTTTTACATTACTATATGTCGAATAATGATTAATATTATGCGTCTTCATTAAAGCCTGAAAGATTTTATTGAAAAACTCTTTGCCATTATAGGTTTGTAGATTTTTTGGTGTTCTACGGGAACTGTCAAAAATTGATTTTATAGCTCCTGTAGCAGATAACGACATCTTATTTTTCAGAGGAACTGCCCACGCATACTTTGAAAAAGTGTCGATCACTGTCATTATGTAGTTATAACCATTGTTCTGTTTACTGTAAGGTATCGTTTCTACCAAGTCCGCTTGCCACAAGTCATCAAACCCCTTAATTACAACACGACGCCTGATGAAATTTCTTCGTGCAGGCCTATGCAATTCCTCAACAACATTTCTCTTACTCATATTGCAATGGAATGAATAAAAAAACCAAGTTCTACGAATGAAAATAAGCTTGTTGAAACTCGTTTTATTTACTTTAATTTTTCATACAATGAGACACGTTCTCAAATTTCCTTAGAAAGGCAATACATCCTATAATCTCCTGGTAATGTTCCTCTAGTAGAGTGTATTGATTCGTTTTTAAGAATTGTAAAATCTCATCGAAAATCAAAAAAGTATTTATGTTAGACATTGTTCTGATGAACTTCCAAATGCGTACTGATAGATTTTCATAATCAATTTTTTATTTTAAATTGGTGGAAATTGCATATTTTTCTTTTCTACTACATTGGGATTACTTTTATTATATTCATCGTACTTTTTGAGGATATCAAGAAAATAGTTCTTAAATTTATCCAACAAATTGAGTGCATTCAAGTTTTGTTCATCAATGTATGACCTCAATGTTTTATCGTTTTTTTTTTTTCTAATTTCTCATCGATGGCAAGAAGACAATTTTTTAATACTTCATTCGTTTGATTATCGACATAGCCTTTTGTTGTTACGTCATCTTTGTCAGCGGGTTGCTTAATGTTTTTCAAAGCTTTATGCTCACCATCAAAATATCCACTCGGATGCAGTTTGAACGTTTTCGTAGTTTCAGTATTTATGGTCTCCATGAGTGAATTAAAATTATCAACATACTGTCGAATAATAAATATTGATTTATCTTGAAAGTCAATATTATCATCAATATATTGCTTGTTGGCCGCCTGGTGTATCGTAGTGGGTTTCCCAACATTATCTATGCATTTTCCATCAATATTAACATTACCATTCGGTAGTAGTTTAAATCCTTCACCGGGAGGTCCTTGAGGACCAACTATTGGCCTATAAAATCGGTTGGAGCTTCTTCCAAACTTATCGACACTCATTCTGTTAAATAATGATATGCTTGTCAAGAATTTTGGTTAATAAATGATATTTGATTCACGCAACTCTTCGACAATTGAGTTTATCTCATTTTGATGATTATTATTGCCGGATCTTTGAGAGGCAATTAAAAGTCTTAGTCTATCTACGAGTTCATTGGGATCATCCCAATAGATATAATCAATAGGATTATTTGAGTATCTAATTTCGTTGAATTTGGCTGTACATTGAAATAGCAACCATAGATTTTGTCACGATTTGCATCTGATGGTGTTGATCGATTGAGCGGGGTACTTTGATCAAGATTATCGCTATCGAAATTTGTAGGTGTTCTAAATGATAAATCATTGTCGGGTAGAAATGATTCTGGAGAAGTAAATTCAACACTATCCTTTAAATTATGTCTTTCTTTTAATGGTGATGACGAGCTTTGAAAATATAAACGTCGTCGTTTTCGTTTTATCGTTTCATTTGTATTTTTCACTGTATCGCTATTTCCAGTGTTGCCACTTTTGTCATTTTTCACGATTTCTTTTAAGGGTTCAACTATTGGTTTAAAAGTACGTTCAAACTCTGTTTCTTTCATAATTCTTCCAGTCTTGAGGAGTGTATACTTTTTCTGCAAGGCTTTCTTAGATTTTATAAGATCTTTAAGTATATTTTCATCGACGTCCATTTTTTTTTTTTTTTTTTTAAGACACGGTGTCAAACAGGGGCGGTTTCAAACAGGGGCGGTTTCAAACAGGGGTGGTTTCAAACAGAGGCGGTTTCAAACAGGGCGGTTCCAAAAAACAGGGTCAGTTCTAAACAAGACGGTTTCAAACCAGATGTAATCATATGAATAGTTATTTAATGACTGAATAGCTTTACAAATAAACAATTTCCTTAAATGATTTCCTATACCGCCCTTTCTCTATATTGCTATCTTTATCGATGACCAAGAACCCATTCGCATCTTTCCAGCATTTGGAACATAGCTCCTTGGATTGATTAAATGTCATATCTGAATTTATATGATCATTGTGTATATGTTAAAGATTAAGTTCATCTTGTTTAAAAATAATTATATAGTTTGCATTGTCTCGAAACAAATGCTTTGGTATATGTGTATAAGATTAACACAAGTAGAAACTATCCACTCCATTATGTCGTCCCATACAGAAATAATCCCTGATGTTATTTTGTTTAACACAGGCTACATCATCAAATATAAATATTGAATTTCGATTCGCTTCGGAAGGTGACATAATTTCACAATTATTTGAAAATTCGCTGTATCCCATTTCTTTGATAGATTTTATTATTTTTCTCAAGTATACATAGTTTGGTTGATGTAGAGACTTGAAATATATACAAAGGTTTTCAAATTTTAAACCATTGGGATCTAGAAGAATGCTCAACATGATATTTGTTTTTCCACAATTTGATGGACCCACAATGATCCCTCGAATACTATTCGGAAATAATGGTCCGTGTTTCTTTTTTTCTTTAATGTTTCTACTCGTATCGAAATTCTTAACTTTAATGATATTTGGTTGCTTTATAAACCTCATTTTACTGACTGAAATAGATCAGTATAAAACATTGTTTTATAGTCAATCAGTTCATAATTGATTAACACGTACAACAATAAAGTGATATAATGATAGATTATCGAGTGAATCACATCAGTTGCAAACAATCGTTCCGGAGATACGGACTAGTGAATTCCATAATTAATAAATTGCCATTTGAATTACATCTTCCATCGTATAATTTTTGCGGTCCCGGAATTAAGCTAAAAGAACGACTCGCAAGAGGAGATCGAGGAATTAATCAATTGGATGAAGCGTGTCGAGAACACGATATTGCGTATGCAAATAATAAAAACTTGAGCGATAGACATATTGCAGATAAGATTTTAACTGAAAAGGCTTGACAAAGAGTAAAAGCTAAAGATTCATCAGTATCGGAAAAACTAAATAGTCTGTTGGTTACGAATATTATGAAGGCTAAAACTAAGTTTGGTATGGGTATACAAAATATTAAGACTGGAAAACAAAAAAAGTCGCCATCGTCATCGTAAACCTTCAAAGTGTGAAAAAGTTAATTTATTTAAAGAGGCAGTTAAGGAGGCAAGAATTGCTATAAGGAAACCGAGAAGCGAGGACCCCTCCGTAATTGTAGGAGCTGCCTTTAAGGCAGCTAAAAATGTTCTTAGAAATAAACGAAAGAATATTATAATTCCACGGATAATACCATTACCAAAAATTGGTGGCTTCTTACCATTGTTACCTATCTTTGCTGGACTATCAGCGATTGGATCTCTATCTGGAGGAGCTGCTGCAATAGCCAAAGTAGTAAAGAATACAAGAGTTGCTAAGCAACAGTTAGAAGAGAATAAAAGACATAACCAATCTATGGAAGCAGTTCAAATTAAGAATGGTAAAGGACTTTATCTACAATCATATAAAAATGGATTGGGACTTTTTCTAAAACCATCAGATTCAAAAAACTATTAGAATCGCTACCCAATCGCCCCATATCAAATATTGACATTACAAACTTTGGAAAGGAAAACAGCACATTTTCGTGGTGTATTCATGTGAAACACATTACCAGTAAAACCTTTTGTGAACGAAGTTGTCAAATATTTGGGCAAAGATATAAATTACAACTACAATAACTGTCAAAATTTTAATACCTACATATGTGGTCATTTATGTTTGAAATTCTTAATTGATTCAATAAATAAATGAAACAAAAAGAAATCTCTTTCATTTCTATTTCAATAGCAATATCGTTAACACCTACACTAAGCGGAAAGAATTCCACTCTAACTGCGGACTATTTCCCCCTGATTGTCTTAAATTCTGATTATGTGTGTGGTTTAATTGATTTTCAAACTTATAATTCTATACCGAATGTAGATAATGCAAATAATTTACTACATTTCGATGACGATATGATTGCACTTCCTATCGGCTCATATGAGATTGAAGATATTGTAATATGCGAGCTACGGCTCGAGTAGATAAAACGATATTCTGTGAAATTTATTTCTTTATTTTCTAGTCTATAGAACAATTCAAGTTCACACTATACTATTCTTCGCAAATTCTTTTCTTACAAGGTCTCTTTCCTCTCAAATCACTTTATCTCCTTTCAATTACTTAATTCACAAATCCAAACTAATTACTTCTTCTTCTTAAATCTCAACTTTCAATTTATCACAGAATTACAACTTCGCCCACTGCACACTTTCTAATCTCCTCGCCACAGTTTAAAAATCACTGTCCTTCCTATTGATCGCCATCTGTCCTTATATAGCAGAAGTTTCAGATAGCCAGAAACTTCTAGCAAATTCTTCGACCACTGGAAATAATTCCAAGATGACAATCATTTCTTCCAGTTATAATTCTCTCTTTATCCGTGGCTTTGTCAGCTATTGCGAACCTCGAATGAAAGTACAGTTTGGAATGGGCTGTAGGAGCGTAGTTATTATTCTACATTATTGTTGCATACTTTTAGACGATGTTACAATATTAATAATAAACATGTAAATGATGATGATTCTGAAAAAAAACCCATAATCAAAATAAAAGCAAACAATAATACTTTAAAATGTGAAATTTATAGCACTAAAGAAATTGATTTCTCTCAACCTAATACGATTGGCTTTTAGGATTCAGCAAGAAAAAATTATCTGCAAATGTAACACACGAATCAGAGCTCTATGTTGAATAGAGTGAACATTGTTCGAATTGATTGCAATTTAATCGATGAAACATTTATCAATAATCGTCCGGCTCATATACTACATGAATTTTCTGTGAAGGTTAGCCCAGGGTATAAAATAATTGAAGTACCACGAAATGTCATCGTGAACGTTAAGAGGATGAGTTCTATAACTATAAATCTCTTTGATCAAGACGGAAATCTTATAAATTTCAGAGGTGAAACCATAACCGTTCGATTACATCTCAAACCTCAATAATGATAATATATGATAATTCTCCTTTACACTCATCAAATCATTTCTATAAAAGAATGCAAAGTACTATCAATTCTATCAATATACTACCAACAACTGGTGGGCGAACATCACAACAACTTACTATACAAAATCAACAATTTCTATTATCTTTGGGATACAAATTGAAAAATTAAAAAACTAAAATCCACCATCAAAAGAGAGAGAAAGAGAGAGAGAGAGCGAGAGAGATGTTGAATATTTTTGAAGAACCAACATTTGAGGAGAGCATTTCAAAATTGGAATATCATACATACTCACCATATTTGCATAATTTCGAGAAAAATGATATTATTCAAATTTGTGTCCAACATCAAAATCTTAATATTTTACCTTCAGAAAGCTGCATTTATATTGAAGGCACTGTTTCCAAAACTGATGGATCTGCAGTTGCGAAAACAAAACTTATAAATAATGAAATAGCTTTCTTATTTGACGAAATTCGTTACGGATTAAATGGTATTGAAATTGATAGCAATCGTAATGTTGGCATCACATCAACTATTAAAAACTATATATCTTTAAATAGAAATGAAAGTGATATGCTGCTTAATGCATCTTGGTCACCAAATTCTTCAATCAATGTTAATGGGTTCTTCTTGAATTTTTGTATACCCCTAAATAAATTATTAGGATTTGCTGAAGACTACAAGCGAATAATTCCGAACGGTCGACATGATTTAATTCTAACACGCTCACGCACTGATGAAAATTCATTAATTGCTGAAGAGGATGAAAAAGCAAAAAGAAAATTGCGATGTACCTAATGTGAAAGCCTATTTATATGCTGATGCTTATTCATTTGAAGATTTAAATTTATCATTTGATAAAAGTAATTATAGTTTACTTTACAATATGTACTGTGATTTTCAAAAAAACCTACTATAATCGACTAATTGCTAAACCGTTATTGTCAAGAGATGCATTTAAATCTCAAGCGACAATTTTCATAATAGATTGTCGACATCAAAGTGAAATAATTAAAAACGGACCAGTTGATATTCGCATTGAAATCAAAACATCAAAAATAATCCCTTCTAATACATCAGCATACTGTTTAATGTTGCATGATCGTATTGTAAACTATAATCCCTTGAGTCAAATAGTTTCTCGCGAAATGTAAATAAGTTAGTTGAATGTCAGCTTTTATTCAGTAAACATACGAACGGACAAGATAAAAATGCATTTTATTCTCGATGTTCAAGGCTTTAAGGGAGAAAATAACAAGTTTATCGCAAAAGAAGTATCTATACTGCACAATGATCACCATCATCATTTCATTATAAAACCTCCATTTAACTCTAATCAACTATCACCATCGCTAAGGAGACAAGCTAAATGGCTTTATCAGAATTGTCATGGTTTAACCTGGGATGAAGAATTCACAGAACTTAGAGAAGTTACAAAATATCTTCGAGAAAAAATCAAAAATTCTACTGTTTACGTTAAGGGGACTGAAAAAATTCAATGGCTGAAAGAATTCCTTCAGGATGAAAATGTCGAAGTAATCAATATTGAAGAAATTGGTTGTCGTAGTCTAAGACAATTAAAGAGTCTCTATCCCAATGAAATAAGATGTCTAACTCACAGCAAATGCTGTGCATTGCAAAATTGTTATCTGTTAAATAAATTCTTATGTGGAACTGAGCGGAAATAAAACAATTTTTTTATTTTAAAATAACAATTTGGTTTTTTATTCAAATTCTTCTTCTTCTTCTCCTAAAACTTCGTCACAAAGTAACATATTATAATCAACTAATTGATTATAGAAATTAGTAATATGTATATTATAATCAATATAAGGGTTTCAAGATAAGAATAATAAACAAACTGCCTGAGAGAATACATTTATTTTAGATTTTTTCCCATGAAATTTTGTATAAATAGTAGATTGGACTTAATTCAAATCAGTCAATCTTTAAACATGGACATTGAAGCTGAATTGAACGCTCTAGAAGTTCCAACTAACTTCAAGGCAACAAAAAAACTAATAGATCTACCGATGCTAACACCACTAAGAATATTGGGAATGAAAAAAGTCACTACAAAATACGGTCTGCGAATGGTGGTCGAATTGGAGGAGTATCAGGTAATTAATTTTTTCAATGGATTTTTTTTTGTATAATTCTAATTAATTCCAAAATTAATTACAAGTGTTTTTACCAATTCGATATAACACTTTAAGCAGTAGAGCGATAGATGGTATAAACGAGGGTAATCACATCCTCATCTTTATAGGATCCATTGGAAGATCTGCGCAAATCAAATTAATCCGGGCAGAGGATTAATATATTATAGAATCATACACATATCAATTTTTTTTGTTCTTTTATTTTTTATTAATACATAGAAAATAAATAAAATGTCATATTAATTTACAAAAAATTATTTTTTTTTTTTTTTTTTATGACTACAAATTAAGTTCAATTGGTATTTTGTAATGTCCCCAAGCCAAAGTATATACCTTATCAGGACAAATATTGATATCATTGAAGGTTAATGTTAACTTACTTAATTATTATTCCAATATATGTTTTCCCCTTACATTCATCTTTAAACAAACCTAACACTTTTCCATTGACTAGTGGAAAATGATGTTGATTAGAGGATTCGTACTCAGATGTATAAAATTTTTAATTAATATATTTGAAAATGTCCGCATAAAAATCATCGGTTTTGAAAGTATAGATAAATGAATCAGTATACATGTAATTAAGAAGCACCTTGTCAATAAATTTAGGTTTAATGTACTCATAGTGAAAATCGTACATCAAAAGCTTTGAGAGTTCAAGTACAACAAACACTAAATATAAGGGCTTATCGTAAGTAATATTAACTCTTTTCAATTGCACAGCGATCATATTTTCATCGAATATTGAACAACTATGGAAATTTGGTTTTGCAATTAGAGCTCTTGCTCCTAGTTTTTTTTCTCCTATTCTCCCAGTGTGTGACAATTCTAACATCAGTACGCTTTTCAACATTTTCCATTCTCTTTGCATATACGGCGTTATTCATCAGTTTAAAGAAGTTTTTTTTTCAAAAGCATTCTTCGATTTCATACGATGAGCTGTATTTAGGGAAATGTACTTTCGATTGTCGAAATCTGACCACACGATGAACTTTTTTTTAATACTAATCCGTTCTTTAAGGCTTGAATTAAATTTTCAATATGAATAACATATTTCTCTTTTGGTAAAAGATTAGCAACCAATTTTGTTTGTGTTACAGTTCCAGGTGTTAGAATGTTTTCAGAGCAAAAAGGCAAGTCATTATGCAAGTGATGAAGAGATTCTGGGTACTCTAAGTCAACCTCTAAAACATAACCATATTCTTTAAGTTCTATTGTTTTTATATAGTTTGCTGAAAATTTAAATGGATCTTGCCCATGCATATAGATTATTTGCATCCAAATAAACAATGTATTCCGAGGGTTTATTCGGATCATACGAATTAATGATTTATTGTTTGATTTTGAGTATCTATAAGAAAAGTGTGTTAAACCACCTCTTATACCTTTTTGAAACAAATTTAATATTTCCAAATCGGTTAAAAGTTCCAATTCTATTTCTGTTACTTTAACTCAAAAAGCGATAGAAATCCAAAAATCTTAACTCAATATGATTCTATTCTATTATTCTCTTTGATATACATATGATATTGTAATATCCGAGCTACGGCTCGAGTAGATAAAACGTTATTCTGTGAGATTATTTCTTTATTTTCTAGTCTATAGAACAATTCAAGTTCACACTATACTATTCTTCGCAAATTTTTTCCTTACAAGGTCTCTTTCTTCTCAAATCACTTTATTATTTGAGGGTGGCCGTGGTGTAGTGGTAACATCAACGCTTGTCACGCTCTTGGTTCACGGTTCAAATCCTGACAATCATCTATTTATTTCGTTTGAAATAAATAAAAAAGTCGATCAATTGCGAAAGCTTAGTCAACTCTACTGCGAAGGCATAACACTGGCAGTAGAGTGGTCATATGGCTTAAATGCAACTTGATCGTGATGATGACATCAGGTGGAGGGAAAAAAATACTGTGAATCATGAGCAACGACAAAAAGCAAAACAAACAAGCTCCCCAGTTATCTGGATGCCACCCTTGGAGTTTACTGAAACTTAATACCACCTAAGTTTCAAACCCACTACACCAATCTTCCTTTCTCTCTCTCTCAATTTCTGCAAACGCCCGTGCCCTGAAATAATTTAATGGTATTCATATCCCATTTGGCGCGCGCAAATTATAAAAAAAAAAAAAAAAAAATCTCATTCCAATTACTTAATTCACAAATCCAAACTAATTACTTCTTCTTGTTAAGTCTTAACTTTCAATTTATCACAAAATTACAACTTCGCCGATTATCACTTTTCCATTCTCTTCGTGCGGTTCGAAAACCAAGTCGCATTTCTGATAGCCAGAAACTTCTAGCAAATTCTTCGACCACTGGAATAAGAAAATTCTAATGTAATAATTCAAAGATGACAGCTGCAGCCAATAATCTCTTGTGGTTATAATTCTCTCTTAATTCCGCGACGTCGTCTTAGACATAATCCGTCTCTTACCGTGGACACGAACCTCGAATGAAAAGACACTTCGGAATGTGTTGCATACTTTTGGAGCGTAGTTCTAATGCTACATTATGTTACAATATGTTTGTTTTGCTTTTCACATATCCAGTACTTCATAATAAGATTTATATTCTGTATCATACTTAGTTATATGCTCTATTTCTCCACTACTTAAAATTCTGTCAGTTTCGTACTCGCGGTATTCAAGACATTTGATTACCAATGATTTCTTTTCAAAATTGCTATCGTAAGATCATCGAATTTTTACTTCCTTGTCTTCATCAAATTCCAGCTTAAAATGTCTGTAAAAGATGTAACCAACAATGTTCAATTCCTTTCGTATCAAGTCTTGCCTAAATGCTTCTACAGCTTCTTCCACACTCAAATATTTTATTGTCTCAACATCTTTCGGAATGTCTTCGTTCGGATCTGTTATTAATGATGAGGTTGTAGTACTAATAGCAGACGTCGTTGTTGTTGTTGTGTTTAAATCTGGATTAATTTGATGCTCTAAAAGAATAAATGTTAGATCTATTTGTACACGATCAAGATTTGGTAAAACAATTTCAAATTCTAGATTGGATGAATTTCTATTATTTAATAACACTCTTGATGGTGATGGTGCAGCAAAGGATGCCGCAATAAATAATAAAAAACTTAAGGATGCAACCAACATTATTGCTTTGTTGTTGAATAACTACTGAACGTTAAACGATAAATGATTTTCTATTTTACACCTTAGACCGAAGAATTTTCATATTCTTCTTCCAAATTAAAATTATCCTTATTCACTTAATATTATCCATATTCTAAACGTGATCTTATCTTGTTCTCGTTCAATAATCTCCTTCTCTCTTGCTTCTTTTCTTCATTCATTTCATCATCAATCAGTATTGCTGCAGCAAATTCCCAATCAGTTTCATCACCAAACAAACAATCTGGCAAAAAGTAATTAGTTCTTGACCTTTTCCTACAAGTAGGGTCTACCGTTCCGATTAGCGTTATATTACCTCCAATAACTTCTAATTTTATATGTTGACCTTTCTCAATATTCCTAAATTTTATGATTTGCATTTTGCTTGTCGATTCACCATTTAAGATTCTAAACAATAGTGTTCGATTTCCATTTTCTGGTGTTGCATATACTTCTAAAATGTTATCAATTATGGTAACGTCATCGAATGAAAACTCCTTCCAACCTTGTGTGCAGACACAAAACTTGTGTCCATCTTTTAAACTTTCACACCAAAACATTGTTTCATTCAAAGTCTCTTTTTTTTTTTTTTTTTTTTTTTCTTCACTTTTTCAAACAACAATTCCACAGCCCTGTCTTTTTTAACGCTTGGAACAGTCTTTCTATCGGTTTAAAAGTCAACTTGAACTTGATTAAACGATTTTTGATATGATTTTTAGAGCGCTTTGAAATCCCCCTTACGTCAATTACTTCAAAATCAATTTATTTAGTTCTACTCTCATAGAACATCACTCCCGTTTCCCGATCCCTACGACAATTAACCTACCCCCAACTGTTCATATAAAATATATATACAAATCCCCCTGGCCTTGACTCACTCTCAACAAAGCAACCACAACCTTGACTTACAAACAATCTCAGATAACAATTTCACAACCCACCCAATATCCCAATACCCCATTCCCCGATCCCCGATCCCCGATCCCCGATAATAAATAAAGTTCAATGACACACACCAAAAATATATCCAAACTACACATTTCATGATAACATTTTCACAACTTTTTAATTCCTAACACCGCCGCCCTGTTTTTAACATTTTTATCCCTATCCTTTTGTCCTCAACAAGCCGCATTCCACAAGCCTAAAGCCAGAAGAAACGTGTCTGATGATAGGTCTCCGACCAACTCGATGTGTACACCTTTAGTAATGAAGTGTACAAATAGCGCAATATAAGCCTTCACAAATCGTGGGTTTCTTCTGCCAGTTAAGCGCAGCGTGATATGTCCAGCGTAGTCGCAGCCGACATTGTTGAATGGGCGGGAAAACCGAACTCGCTTAACTGGGAGGCTTCCCATTAATTGGTTGGACGAGGATCGATGGTGACGAAGACATACGATGTAATCATCATCATGCGCAATAGATTTCTACAACCGAGGATATTAAAGGTTTGCTTAACCAACGTGATCATTAAGGACACACCGGCGTGTAAATATTGTTTGTGAATGCACTGCACTATAAGTTTCGCTATTGGATGTGATTTCTAAAGAATGATGGGATATTTTTCACTCTAAGGTAGCTCAGAGTGTTGCAAGCGTCCACCGACCCGAAGCACATTCATTTGGTCAAGATATGGAGCTAATGATAAGAGTTTATTTCGTGCCGGTAACTCCTTACCCTTTTGTAAAATATTAATTTCTTTACTAAACAATGAATTCAGAGCGCATTTGATAAGGCGAGTTTTAACATCTGCAATTTCTTGATAGTTGCGACTAATTGAAGAACAACGAGAATTTGTGATAAATCAAAAGATATATGCCGCTATACGTACGGATTTCAGCCAACTATATGATTGATATAAAATTGTCTCAAGAACGTTATTTGTGTTGACATTAGATACGAATACATGAACCTAGTTGACTTTCGTTCCTCCAGTTGATCGGTAAGAATTTCGTGCGTATTGTACTGCGAAGCAGGCCATTCACGCGGTCATTTATTTAGCCATGCAGGACCTTTCCACCAGATTTCAGCGGAAGCCAGGGCTGATGGTGCAATTCCACATGAGACAACATCTACTGGATTGAATCGAAGATCAATCCAGTAGATGTAGATGATGTAGATCAGGTCCGATTAGCAATGAAGACCGACCAATTTTTAGGAGGAGCAGAAAGCCAATGTAAAACGAACAGGAATCTGTCCACGCAAGCATCTTCATTTCATTATACGAGTACTGTAAAGAAATTTTAATCCTGCGATAGACACAATTGCAATCTAAGCACCTCTTCCGTGGTCGACTCCTCGAACTCCAGTTGTGATAACTCTCGTTGTTCCTCTGGCAAGGACAAAAGGATAGGCCAGCAGTTAGTAATCCATAAGATCACTCCGAAGTCTTATAATGTCATCTACAGTATCGGCACCCGTTATGACATCGTCGACGTAAAAATCGTTAAGAATAATGGAAGATGACAGAGGGTGTGTCTCCATAGAGTCAAGGGCCAATTGTTTAAGTGCACGTACGGCTAAAAATGGCACAGCTAATGTACCGTAGGTCACTGATAATAACCTATAATGCTTCACTTGATCCTTCGAAGTTTCCCGCCAAACGATCCTTTGAAAATTTATGTGGTTTGGTGATACCCATATCTGGCGGTACATTTTTTCTATGTCCCCTAAAATGGTATACAGATGGCGTCGACATCGAAGGCATATAGAAAATAAGTCGCGTTGGATTGTAGGGCCAACAAGAAGTGACTCATTTAATGACATGGAATCATTACCGTTCGATTTGGCGGAGCCATCAAAAACTACTCTCACCTTTGTAGTACTAATATTATCCTTGAATACTGCATAATCAATCAGTGCCGTCTTGATTTAATTCATTTGGTGGGATTTCCTCCATATGGCCTAGTGATATGTATTCGTTTAAAAAGCAAGAGTATTAGGTTTTTAAATCAGGATTCAAGAGGAATCTCCATTCAACAGATTGCAGACGATTTACTGCGATTCTGTAGGAGTTTTGAAAGTTTAATTTTACATGGCTTTTGAATGTAATTCCACAATATAATCAGAATTACGACTATGTGTTGTAGCAAAATATTTGTCAGCCTTTTGTTCATCAACAGATAAATGGGTTCAGTATTGACCTCTTCTAGACGCCAAAATCGCTCAAGGTCAAACTCCTGCGTATGATCAAATTGTGTACAAAGCATCCGAACTCCTGAAGTAGCTTCAAATTGTGAAGTCTTTTGACAGTTACCAGCTATTACCCACCCGAATATGGTTGAGATGGAATTAGGTATGTACATCCTTGGTATTTGGGTGCGAAGATTCCTGTATAATGTTAAAGACCTTATGTGACCCGATCAATAAGTCGATTGGTCCATGCTCGTCAAAATTAGGATCAGCCAGTTCCATGGAGAAGGGTAGATTTGCTTTAATATCGATTAAAAAGAATGGTGGAAGTAGGGACGTCAACTTCGAGACTACATACTCGTAACAGTTGATGTTGATGTTATTTGGATTATAATGAGAACATAAATTTGGGGTTACGAAACCGTTGGTAACACTTGCAGAAGTGGAGGTTTGGTTGCCTTTGATTTGAATTCAAGTTATTTGACGAACATGGTATCTTGAACCTTTTTATTTGATTTAGTAGAACGAGTCAAGGAATAGAACGACTCAAGACAACTACAGAGATTTTGTAAAAATTCAAGAAATTGATCAATGTTATAATAGTCTTTCGAACCCACCTCTTCAGCCTAGGCTTGTTTCGTTTCGTGGTCCAGTTTTTGTAAAGCAATAGATACCTGCCAAGGATCCCTACTCACTGATTCCAGAACATTTAAGCCCCGTATGACCTCGTCAGCACTGTCAGTGAGTTTACAAAGCAATTAAACGTTTGATGAGCTCGACAATGGTAACGATAGAAAAGTTTGTATAAACGATTGTATTAACTGCTTTTTATCGTAACGGACCTCCAACTTGTCAAAGGCCTCAATATAATTAACTTCAGAGCACGATATGTGTTTTATTGAACCAGCAGCATCACCGCCTAAAAAGGATTTTAAGTACCAAAGCTTTTTTGTGGCAGTAATCGAAGTATTTCTATCAATCGTTCCCGTCAACAGATCTTTGAATGCTTGCTAGTTTTTATAATCGCCGTTGAATGTCGGAATCGAGATTTTAGGCAACTGAACTGATTTAGACGAACCTATTTCTATTAATTTCTGGTAATGGAAGCTTCCTTACTGACCACTTCCTCATCAACTGATTGTGACTCAGAATCCACAGATTTCTTCTGAAGAATTGCGTTTTTAATAACCGAATCCGACGTGAAATATTTATAGTAGACTCGCACGCAGCAAACTCTGGCTCAGGATCTTCGAAGTCTGGTTCATCGCTGAACTCGTATAAGCTATCCTGCAGCACTATGAAATCAGACCAAGCTTCAGCTAACTTCTCCAGTCTTATTTCCAGTATGGAAAGCGTGGTGGTCATCTATCGACTCGGAAAAAACTAATGTTCTTGATATGCAACCTTTGGTACGATCGCGTTTTGCCTTTACTGCTTTAAATTTCGACATAGGGCGAATTGTTCACAAATTGAGTTGCAAAATTAACAATAAAAGCACGTAATTGTAAAAGGTTGGTGGGGGTAGAATTTAATTGGCAGGGTAAAAGATCAAAAGTTTTAGAACACGTGTTTTAACATACATATACCCGATATATACGTATGAAAATTCATATATATATATATATATATATATATTTATACATATATACTCGAGGAGTACCCAATCTACATATAAATATATAAAGTCGTTTAATTCGATCTTTGATATTTAATTGAATGAAATTTAATTATATGTAGAGATCACAGCACTGATCATGAATTAATCCGGCTAATTGAAGGAATATATCTGTAAATGTTTTGGGTAATGTTGTGTGTAAATATGTTTAATTAAATATGTTTTTCATTTAATTCAAGTTTCTGTAATTTTATTGATACGAGTTTGTACAAGTGTTTTGTGTAAGTATGTACGAGTATGTTACCAAACAGATCAACCGCACTCGGTGATGGTCCAAAGCGAAAGACAACAGAGTTAAGCTCACAAAATAGCAAAAAGGCAAAGAAGAATACAACATCAAAAAGAAATCATAAAAGACAGTATAATGTTACGTTGTTAAAAGACATATTTAGAAGTAGTATAAGAGAGTACAATTGATATTACCAATAAGCAAAAAATGGAATTACGGTTGATAAAGCAATAGGGAGTTAAAATGAAAATTATATTATTTTATGCAGCGTAATGTTCGAATGTTTGCCAAATGATGCAGAGAGTACTAAAGAGCGCCAAAATATTTATTCATTTATATTTAGTGTTGCTATAAATTCGAAAGAGTGCTTTCACTCTTTGATGAAAAATAATACATTTTTACACTTTTACAAGACCACAAGGAAGCGTGAATACCCCTAATATGTTTTTCCTATGGGGTGTCAGTTCAGTGTAAGAGTGATGCTCTCCCCTCCATGCTAGATTTCTGCAAAATTTATTTTCAATTCTCCATTTCTGTGCATTAAATCTGAAAACCTGTTGAACCGCTATTCGCTGTAGAAGGCCATAAATAATTTATCCGTTAGAAGCTAATATCGCCGCCGCCATCGTTCGCTCCGTGTCGTTGTTCGTTGGCTATGAATGTGCAATGCATTCCTTACCATTAAAATACTACTTTTATTACCAGCAAGTATGTATGGATATATGTATTTCATCCACTCAGCTCTCCGGCACTTTAATGTTCATGTCCTTTCTGGTTTTATTGAACATACAGTCAGTGTCAATTTTGTTGACTTGGGGATGTGTTTCGTAGCTACAGAGGCGATAGCCAGTCCATTTTCTTACTGCAATTATCCTTGTGAAATATTATGTAAGGTTCCATAAAAGTTAGAGCCGAAATGACACCGTGGCTGAATTGTGTATCCTGGCTGGGCAGATGAAACTGCAATGTCCTTGTTGACATAATGTCAACGGCAGACCGCATAAAAATGCGACTTGTCTCGTGGTAATTCTTTCTGCAGTTACTGTGGAAATGGCAATTTCTCCATTTCAGCACGACCAGAAGGAGGATATAAGGAAGACGACGCTGGAAACTTTTGTTGGATTTTCGACTTCATTAATTTGCGAACATTTGGACCGATTTTATTGACACTTTGTATACGTTGATGTGGAGACTATGATAGATAAATTGGTTTCGGAACCTTACTTGATGTGCTGTGTGCCTTGATGATGGGGTGTGTAGTTTGACCTAAGGTTGGGGATAATTTCTGTGTTCGTGGCTTTATGATAACTTCGCACTTGTTTAATGGTTCGGGCTACGTTTGTAATGCTGTGATGGTGTCTAACGTTGGTGGTTGTAATATGCAGTTATGCGATGTGTTTTATTTTATTGCGTGGATTAACATTTATTGCACATAGTTTTATTGAGCAATTTGTTCAGGAGCGTGTCACTGAATATTGAATGAGCTCCTTCAACGTTGGTAGATTACTTTATGAAGCATAAAGAAGAAGGGGAGGAGTTTTTTTCAATATTTCTCAACAATTTCAAGCTGAATAGGTATGTATGCATGTATCTTAAACAATAGAAATATACACACATACATACAAACATTATGAGCAGTGGTAGGGCTTAACTAGACAGTAAGGTCATAGTTGAAAGACAATGTGCAGCATACTGGACCCCAGAGGGGGGGCTGCTACACACGCAGGTGGTAGACGGGGATCTACATTTGTGTTACCCGGTGAAATATCACCACATTCTACTATAGGCTAACAGTCACGCATGCATTCACAGGATAAATCTTTTACCCTTTGACATAAAACTTCACTTAATCGCAGTGATAACGTGTTCGTGCAGATGTGCATAACGGTCTATTTTTTTTAGTAAGGTATAGTGCTCTATATACAGGTACCTACGTTTTTTATTTATTTTTCACATTTTTTTTTTTTCACAAAGACATTTTTAATAACATATTTAGGCAAATAATAAGGGAAGAGCGGATCCAGGGGGTGGCACAGGGGCACGGGCCCCCCCAGATACGATTCAGATAAAGCAGGCCAGTCGAAAAAACACTAGCAATTAGAATACTATGGGGTACACTCTTTAGCTATCTGGCCTTTGTGCCCCTCCCAGAAATAAATCCTGGATCCGCCCTTGAATAAGGGGGCTGATTATTGGGACAAATTTTGAGCTGGTTTGTCCAGTACTCAGTCTCAAGCGGTCGACTACTGGTATTTTCGTGATTTTCACCAATATGGTTAAAATTAGTTTTGCAAGTCAATTCGATAATGTTGAATTATATTCTCAGTAATTTAAGAAGTATTTGTAGTATTTTAACCAATAGTCGGCCACATTCAAAAGTTGTTTGGTGCGGGGAACTGAGTTCTGGTAATCCTTCCTCCAGTCGTCAGCCGTATGATGTTTTTCGATCTAAATATTGGTTTTGTTAGCAAAGAAACTCTAAATAACAAGAAGTAAAGAAGATAAAAACCTGACCCTTTTATTAACAATCGACCAGGTAATAAGTGGTACAAAACCTTTTTAAAAAGATATCCAGTTCTGTGTCACAGTACTCTTGAGGACATATCGAAAGGTCGAGCAGTAATAACAAAAGGAAGCATAAGAAAATGGTTTGAAAATCTAAAAAAAACTACTTAGACACTATAGATGCTAATGACATATTGGAGGATCCGGATGGAATTTTTAATGGAGATGAGAGAAGTTTTAATCTCTGTCCAAAAAATGATTATAGCACCTCGTGGGTATAAGAATGTATATAAGATCGCACAGGGAAAAGAAAAGTGGGCTTTAACGGTTCTACTGATTTTTTCTGCAAATGGCAAAATGTTGCCACCGTGTGCAGTTTGTCTTTACGTAAGATTTCAAAAAGATATTATTAATAGCATGTCAGATACTTGGTTTTTAGGAAAATCTGTCACCGGCTGGATGAAGTCAGATATATTACTGGACTATATTACAAAAGGATTAGACAAGTGGATAACAGAACAAAACATAAAAAAAAAGTGTATAAAAAATATATTATAAAGAGAAAATTCCTTTAATACGCCATCAAAATCTTTAAGCAAAAAGCATTTTGATCCCGCCGCAAAGGTCATACATTTTTTAAGCGAAGGCTTAAGTAATGCTGTGATTAATATCAAAACTGTTTTTGACATCATTCAAATGAGGAAAAAAAACTAAAAGCTTCGGAAGTCCACAAAATCCAATTATTCTGACACGAAATCAACCTATGGTCAATACGTCGAATGTCTTTCCAGCTATTGTATTAACAGATGAACAAAACAACGTCAGTTTGCCAGTTATTGATGATGGAACACTGTGGAATAACTACAGTAGTGTCCGCTCGAAAGGACCAACTCGAAAGGACCGACCAAATTGGTTCGTTATAACCGAAGTTCGTTATAAGTGATATGCTAAAAAAAATCATCAACTTTTGTTTCGAAAATCAAAAAAGAAAAGAAAAAGTGTTCAAACCAATTTTTGAACACATAAAAAACAAGTATTTCAGTATAGAGCATTTTATTTTTATTAATTTTTTATTTGAAAAAGTCAAGAATTTTAGTTTGTTTTGTTTGAGAAGATTTCAATTGGTTTAAAAACAATTCGACGTCTGCAAATCTATTGAAAATTCTTTGGGGAGTGTTTTGTGATTGAAGAAAAGCGCGAAGGCCCTCAGCAAAGCGTAACGCGTCAGATATAGGTGCTGGAGCTGCTACAAATTCATCATTCTCACTTGCTTCGACGTCTTCATTCTCGTCAACATCTGCACTACCGCTTACAGAATCCACAATGGCATCATCATCCAGAAGTTCTACACTTATAATGTTGTCATCAAAGTGCACATATTTTTCAAAAGCATCGCTTTCGGTAACTGTTGTTAATGCGTTTTGAGAACCTATGTCTTCATCGTGGTTAAGTCTCAGCCAGTCAACTAAGGGTATGTCGTCCTGTAAATCGAAATTGTCCTCACTTCTGATGAATCCGCCATGTCGAAAACTATTAAAAATGTTTTTTTGTGTAACTTTTTGCCATGCCATATGAATTAAATTTATTGCATCTAGTAGGTTTGGTGTAAAGTTTTCTTCTTTTTTTTTCAATTGAATTTATCATTTCCATGAGAAGCAAATGCCGATAATTGCTCTTTAAACTGTGAATGACGCCTTGGTCCATAGGTTGCAGCCTCGAGCTTGTATTAGGAGGCATGAAAACTAACTTAATTGACGTCAAATCCTTTACCTCAGGATGTGCCGGGCAGTTATCCACTAGTAATCGAATTTTCCTATCTTTACGACGTAATTCATTGTCCCACTGCCTTAACTCATTTAAAAAAATTTCGGAAGTCATCCAAGCCCTCTGATTATTTTTGTAGTTCACCGGCAATTGTTTGATGTTCTTAAAGCACCTGGGATTTTTTGGTTTTCCTATGACCAGCAGTCTTCTTTTTTCTGTACCCAACAAATTTGCCACCACCAATACGGTTATACGTTCTTTTGATAGTTTTCCACCAACGCATGTCTTTCCTTTAAAATGCAATGTTCTATTAGGTGTCAGTTTATAGAATATGCCAGTCTCGTCGCCGTTGAAAATGTCCTCATCCTTAGAGTTTCCCTTAATACTTGGCCATTTGTTTTGCAACCAAACATCGACAATACCCATGTCAACTGCTGCCGCTTCCCTAACAATTTTTCCGGTTCTAATATCATGCCGTTTTTTAAATCTATTTAACCAACTCTTGCTAAGACTGCATTCCTGATTCGTAAATTTCCGACCAAACTCTTCGGCTTTTTTTGTAGAATCGCACTACTCACGGTCACATTGTTAGCCCTTTGTTGGCTAAACCACTTCAACAATCCACTATCCACCTTCTCGTTTGTAGGTTTTCTTACTTTTTTTTGCCTTTGAATTTGTTTGATTGAAGTGGTCCAGGATCTCCTCCCGTTTCTTCCAAATTGTGCCAACACTCGATTTATTTAGACTCATTTCCTTGCATATATCGCTTTGCTTTACACCTTGTTGTAAACGCTTTATTAAATCGAATTTGTCTTTTAATGTGAAACATTTTCTTTTTTTATTTGATACTAGATCTCCCATTTTACTTAAATGTCCTTTCTCTGTCCAGAATGTAACTCAACTAATTTGTGCTGCCTTTCGTTTGTAAACATATCGTTACTCGGGGAAGTACCGAAAAAGTTATATTGAAGGACAGAATGTTGACGTTTGAGAATGTTGGTACGTATGCAGCTATACAGTTTTCGGGGAAGTCCCGAAAAGTTGGGAAAATCCGAATGACAAATTTTTGGTTCGTTATAATAGGACATTTTCTTTATTTGACGCGCAAAATGCGTTCGTTATATGCGTAAGTTCGCATTAAGCGGGTTCGCTATATGCGAAATTTTAATTCATTATTCTTATGGGACATTGATTGGGACTTCATGAAATGGTTCGTTATAACCGAAAGTTCGCTTTAACCGGGTTCGCTATAAACGATTACTACGTACTTTGTTAATGATGGCGGTGAGATTGCATTGAAGTCATTTGAAGTGACTGATAATTCTAATAATAATAATTATTAGAAATCATAGTAATTTCTAATAATTTCGATAAAAATAATCCTGAAAAAGATTTTGAAGTATCAACAGAAAGCGTTTTAATTCCTGTTGAAAACAATAATAATATAGAGCACGATACACACAGAACTTTTTTCGAAGACAAGAAAAGTTTTGAAAACACAAAAAGAGAGACCGTATTAACAAGTGCAGCTCGAAATCCTTTATCTTCTAGTAATGCATTCGTAAAACTGTTAAGCTTGTCCCCTGTCGTAAAAAAGCATTTAAAGATTCCATCTCCAATGAAAAAGTCGGAAGAACCTAAATGTTTAATAGAATTGGAGCAAATAGAAAAAAAAACGCTCTTTCAACAAGAAAAGTAAATCGAAATAAGGCTAAAGCAAAGGAAGAAGAAGAGGCTCGTAAGAGAAAGATCGAACAGGAAAAGAAAAGAAACAATAAAAGGCGAAAAGATGCAAAAGAATGTCTTGGAAAAATTAAATGTTTCAAATGTGATGAAGATCTTATAAGTGACACCGAAGACAACGATCTAAAAAAACAAAGGACGCGACGAATATGCGTTATGGTCCCACCTTAAGTGCACCGATTTTGTTGAAGAGATGTATAAGGAAGTCCAAAACCTTCCTTTAAATATATATTTTCACTGCAATAATAGCTACAAATTTGTCTACAATTATAGGGGCTGACTACTGGCTCTTGAACGGTTGACTGCTGGATTTTTGAGGCTGAGCACCATTGGCAAAAGTGACACTTTTTATTTATTATAATTAAAAAAGAAATCTTTTTATTTTTGTTATGTTTTTACGTTGAACTGTATTAAACAGAGTTTATTTCAAAAATAAATTTATTTTCGTTTTCTTTTTATTTATATTAAATATAATCCTTGGAACAAATATTTGCACTAAAAGGCTGACTAGGGTAGGTTACCCTATACCCAGTTTGAGTATGCAAAACCAATATTTCAGAATTTCTAAATCATGGTTTATATCGGTAATAAGATCTAAAGGATTAGAAGTAGAATATGAGTAAGCTATATCATCCGCGAAGTCAGTTCGAATTCCTTTCAAGTTTTGGTAAAAACTGGAATTAATAAAAATAAGAAATATAACTCTACCGAACCCTGTGGAATATTCTGACTTGAACTAAATTTTTCATCTATCTTCACCAATTGTTTCCTACCACTAAGGTAGGATACCAATCATAAACCCTCTAAAGTTTTATCTAGTTTAACCAACAACAACAGAGTGTGGTACACGGTATCAAACGACATGGTAATGTCAATAAAAACTGCTGAAGATTATTTCTTACTATTAAAGCTATCATAAATAATTAAAGGAGAGCGGTTGGACAAACTTAGATAGTTCCACATACTGATAATTTCAAAAGTTGCAAAAAATTCAACATTGTTCCACATCTTTGAAACCAAGGACATTCAAGGAAAATCAAGGTCACCTAATAATAAATGAGGTTGACTTATTTTTTAAAATACGAGGGCAAGGTGAAAAGTTCTCGGCCGCAGAGATGGCGTTCCAATCAACAAAAATTTATGTTTCCTGCCTGGGTGCACTTCTCATTAGTTCGTATGACAAGTTTCAACTTGTTCTCTCAAGTAGTTTCTTTACACGAATTTTTGCAGTAGACGTTTTGCGTGTTTTTCGTTAAAATGTTAAACTTGAATATCGTGCGGTGATAAAATCCTTCGTTTTGAATGGCGGACTCGAGGACTCGGCTTCTTCCATGTCAACCGTTAAAAAGTGAGCAGCTGAATTTAAACGTGGTCACCTAATCAAGCTCACCTAATAATAAATGAGGTTGACTTATTTTTTTAAATACTCGTAGCGATCTGAAAAAATATACGTTAGGGACCTCATGCGCTTCATCAGGAACTCCAGATGGTTCCATGAGTAGGTCTAAGACCGCTTCCCAAATATACGTGGTATCACAATGGACCTATTATTGGTATAAGCGTGTTGGCTTTTAGCTGACAGCCACCTCAACTTAACCAATTAAAAAAAAAAAAAAAAAAAGAACCCAATCTTTCATTCTTGGATATTTTCGAAACTGTTAAGTTTACTAAAAACAGTAGTGAATAAGAAATTTTTTTTCTACGCACTTTCAATTGAGTATCTCAGAACCAAGTTTGTTTTGTTAATATAATTGAAAGCAACGACATTCAAGGTCATCAAACAACGTTCTGTAAGTGCATTCTCCTGTCCCTACGAGGAGAATTTTTTAAAAGCTCTAACAGTAGCTAGCCGAAGAAGAGATACAACAGGATACTACTAGTTGGAATCCGGCTAATTACTAGCCAAATATCTTCTAAACAAATGCTAGTATTGACACGAGGAATCGACGTTAGGGAGTTATGTGTTCAGGGAGTAGCTCTGGCAAAGACGAGAATAAGAAAAATTCGCTCTAAGTTGGTTGAAAAAAAAACAAAAAAAAACAAAAAAAAAAAAATCAATACTAGTGTTGCATCATTTTTACTTGCACCTATGTACATATTATATATATGTATAAGGGCAAGTATTAGTTTTCTGAAAATTTTCGACCTAACTTCACATTACTATAATAGAGAAACTCAAAAAAGTATTAGGTGCGCAACTAAGTTATCGCTGTTTTTTTGATGAAAATGCAACTTTATTGTGAAAAAATGGTTACAAATGAATCATTCAAAGTATTGCTCATCGCTAGCTACAACTTATTCCCATCTTTCTGGCAGAGAGCTCGAATACCTTTACGGTAAAAGTGTTCATCTTTTGAGGCTATTCACGAATCAAGCCATTTTTTGATGTCTTCATATGAGCGGAACTGCTGATCAGCCAGACCATGTGCCATCGAACAGAACAAGTAATAGTCGGATGGAGCAATATCTGGGGAATATGGCGGGTGGGATAGGACTTCCCATTTGATCGTTTCCAGGTAGGTTTTAACGTGTTTGGCAACGTGTAGCCGAGCATTATCATGCTGTAGAATCACTTTTTCGTGCCTCTGCTCGTACTGTGGCCGTTTTTCGCGCAATGCTCGGCTCAATCGCATCAGTGATGGTTTCGTTGGATTTCAATAGTTCATAATAAATGACACCGACCTGGTCCCATCAAATACACAGCATAATCTTTGCACCGTGAATATTCGGCCGAGCTGATGACGTAGAAGCATGACCAGGCAGTCCCCATGACTTTCTTTCCTTTGGGTTGCAGTAATGAATCCACTTTTCATCACCCGTCACGATGCGATTAAGAAAACCCTTCCTTTTTAGCCTCTGGAGCAGTTGTTCACAGGCGAAAAAACGACGCTCAACGTCCCTTGGTTTCAAATCATAAGGAACCCAAGTTCCTTGTTTTTGAATCATTCCAAACGCATGCAATCGCTTGGAAATGGCTTGACGGGTAATTCCTAATGCTGAAGAAAGCTGTTCTTGCGTTTGGTACGGATCCTCATCGAGCAATTCCTCCAATTCAGCGTCTTCGAAGGAGTTTGGCCTTCCTTCACGCGGACGGTCGTCAACATCGTCTTTGAAGCGACAGTACCAATCACGGCACGTCGTTTCACTTAGAGCAGCATCTCCGTAAACTTTTTGGAGTTATCGATACGCTTCAGCCGCTCTTTTCTTCGAATGAAAGAAGAAAATCAATGCCAATGACGATTATTTGGCACAAAATCAGACATTTTCACACAACCAAAAGTATATGACGCCAAAACAAAATCACTAATGTGTCGAAACAGTTTGTTTACCATATGTCTAAGCTCGGCTCATGATGCTTTGGATATGCCAAAATCCACCAGCACTTACTGCTGCAGCCAACTTAGTTGCGCACCTAATAGGTTTCTCAATTCTGTCTGTATGTGTGGCTTACTGAAGCGTGAATGGATGGACGGATAGTGTACCACGTTTTTGGCAGAAAATACGTATAACTGTACTTTACTTATTGACCGGTATTTGAAAATTAGCTCGCAAGGTCATGACTTAGTATATTTTGAAAAAGTTTCAAAATATATTTGTTCGAATTTTAACGGATTTTTTTTGAGAAAAAAAATCATTTTAACGATGTTGTTTAAATGCGACCCAGCAGTGCACTTTATTATTTTCTCATCTAAAATAAAGTCTCTCCGTCTGTATATCGGACTACAGTCTCTGGAAAGATTTACTAATGCTAAAGCTAATGCCTAGCGAAATCGGAATTTTCATTCTAGCCTCAAAATTAACGGGACTTTATTTAGGACCAATTTTGTAAAAGCGTAATTTTCTCGAAGCGGCTCTAACGATTTCGATTATTGGAGGTAATATGGACGTTCGCAATAAGACTGCATACTCAGTTTTCCACTAAAAGTCGAATAACGGTACTTTACTCACTAGCGGATGAGAAAAATTGCTATTTCTCGGATACGGCTGGGCCAATTTCATTAAAGATTGATATCTACGTAATTTCGGACATATGTATGTAAGGACAAAACATTAAAATTGTTGACATACTCGTAAATCAAACATTTGCACTGATTTTGCCTAAATTTCAAATTCCAAAAATTTATAGTTAATAGCTCATATGGATCAAGTACGTGTTCTTTATTTTCGTGCCTTTTATTTTTTTTTTAAAAAGCTAGTTATTCAATTGACCCTATAGATTATGTAGATACTTTTAGTGTAATATGGTTTATGTTATATTCGATGTCGTTAATTTTTATTGAATTCGTCTATATTTGTGATTTAATTAATCATTGCTTAGAAACCTAAAACAGATCATCACTTTGAGAAAACTTTAGGAAATAAATTTAAATTAGTGTGACTCCCGAATGTTTCGTTCGACCCAATCGTGCACTTTATTTGATTTCTCTAAGTCGGTAGAATCACCCTTCGATACATTCCTCAAACTAATATTTGGGAGCTTCTAAATTCTGTTATTGACTGCATTAATGATCTCTTCATGGGCTCCATACCGTATACCGCAGTTTGGTTTCCGAGTCGTGCTTATTTAAGTAGGTCGACCCTCCGTTTCAAATTTTTCCAAGAAATATTGGTCCTCATTCGGAATTCGTGTAACTCATCGAACAGATTTCTTCGAGTGATAATTTAATATTCGTTACATAGCCATGACATTTAAGCCTAGTTCATCACCTATGCCGAACTAGGATCTTTGCCAATTTTTGCCTTCACCAGTCTATAATCTCTGAACTCACTTGGAAACAGTTAGATGGGATGATGCATTCACTCAATATATACTTTGACATTCCCGGAAGAACTTTTGTTAGACTCAATAAAGTTTGCTCACTAACGTATTTATATTATTATAATTCCGCCTCTAAAATTTGAACAATTTACGACGGAACAGCATACGAGTATACTAGCAAGTACGTGCGAGGTGTGGTGGATAGCGTGTTTGCTTGTAACAGTCTCCCGAGTATAACAGAGAAATGAATAAAATCTAGGTTTTTACAAACCATTACACAAAAAAAGGATAGTGCAAGGGCCTAGTAGTGAAACGGACTAAAATCGAGTCTCAGCGCACTGGGATTTGGTTTCCCTTTTTTTAGTGCTCCGAACCAGAATGGTATAAAATGGAACACTAATGACTTCAACGAGGTATCTGTTCGTCAGTTCACGCCTATAACTTTTGAACCGTAAGATCTAGAGACCTGAAATTTCACCCAAAAAATAGTGCATGGTGAAATAAATATAAAATAATAAGGAAGACAAATTGTAAAAAATGTTTTTTTCGAGGCGAGGGGCGCATAATACATCCCAAGAAAAAAATATTTTTCCACCCCATCATGTAACATACGAGGGCAAGGTGAAAAGTTCTCGGCCTGACAATGAAAGACTGCGATTTTCAGTTAAAAAATGATTTTATTTTTCTACATAATCTCATTTGAATTCAACACACTTGGTCCAGCGTTTCTCCATGAGTATTCCTTCTCGGAAGTGAGAGTCTGGAAGACTGTGGAAATATTCATCTACGGCCCTCTCAACTTCTGCATTGGATGCGAAGCGCTTACCAGAAACAAATTTCTTCAAGTTTGGGAACAGATGGAAGTCTGAGGGTGCCAAATCAGGTGAATAGGGGGATGGCCGAGCAAATCGTACCCCAAATCCCGCAGTTTTCCCATCGCCAAGGCATACTTGTGTGCAGGTGCATTGTCCTGGTGAAAGATGATTTCTTTCTTCTTCAAGACAGGCCTCTTCTCGCGAATTTTGGCATCCAGCTGGTCAAGAAGGTTAGAGTAATATTCGCCTGTAATTGTTCTGCCTTTCTCAAGGTAATCAATTAACAGGATCCCTTTCGCATCCCAAAACACACTGCCAATGACCTTTCCGGCATATGCGATCGACTTCGCTTTCTTTGTCGCTGAACCACCACCCACTGCTTCGACTGGTGTTTTGTTTCTGGCGTGTAGTGGTGGACCCATGTCTCATCCATGGTGACAAATCGCCGCACAAAATCGGTCGGATCCCTATTGAATCGGTCCAATGATTACCGCGAAAATCGTTTTGCGCATATGTTTTTGATCGGCATTCAGCAAATGACATCCATCTTGCGCAGAGCTTTCGCATCCCTAAGTTTTTGTGCAAGATGTTTCGCACCCTCTCTTCCGATATACACACAGCCTCAGCTATTTCACTCACCTTTACTCACCTATCGTCCAACACGATATCATGCACTTTTTCGATGATTTCGGATGTGGTTGCGGTTTTTGGCCGTCCTTCACGTGGGTCATCTTAGAGGGACGTGCGACCACGTTTAAATTCGGCTGCCAACTTTTTACCGGTTGACGTGGAAGGAGCAGAGTTTCCGTAAACTTTTGTCAACTTTGGATGAATTTAATTAGGGGTTAACCCATCCAAAACGAAGAATTTTAACACCGCACGGATATTCAAGTTTATCCATTTTAACGAAAAACACGCAAGACGCTGATTGGAAC